>CM052363.1:32545751-32872557 GCA_028551485.1 Casuarina cunninghamiana | reverse complement strand
TCTGTTCAAAGAGTTCAATTGGGGTGTCTCGGACAGAAACATCATTCACAAAACTAAGTTCATGAGAATTATTTTCCAAATTCGTTATTTCAATTTCCTCCTTGGAGTCCCTAGATGTGGGTTCACCATCTGTACTGCAAAATGAGACTTCCTCCAATACATTCCCCATAACTTGTGCAGATGTGGCATCCTCTGCTGAAAGTGCTTCAGGTAAATTCTCCTGTAACCTGGCAGACGGCACTTCACCTAAACAATGAGATGAAGCATCCCCAGTAACCTCTTCCAGACCACTTTGAAATTGGCCAGAGGACTTTCCACACCTCCTACTATAAACTTGAAGATCACAGCCTGCACCATTGATTCCTAAGCCACTCTGCCTCTCCTTTTGCTCCTTTCTCTCAATGTTCAGTTGACAACAATTTACTTCCAGACAAGATTGAGCAATTTGTTGCTCCAAGTTTAACAACGATTCTACTGGAGATTGTGAAGATCCATTAATTTCCGTTGAACTTAAATCCAACAGGGAATTGCCTTCTGGAGGATCACAATCTCTACCACAATTTTCAGGGGCAATACAACTGCCCTTCTGCTTCTTTCTCTTTTTCTTTGATTCTGAATCACTTTGTGACATCTCTAATCCTCTTGTTCCACTAACAGCAGCTGAAAAGTCTATACATAAACCTCTTTCAGGAGTTGCTTCTGTTGAAGGACTGCTCTTATGAAAATCAAGATCTGCATCATTAGTTTTAGCGGAGTGATTCATCATGTTAGATCTGCTCCATGCTACTCTTCTCTTCTGCCCACAAACTCCATTCTGAATCACCTACTGTAGTCACAATAACAATTGTAAGCTAATATTGATTGGGGACATATACGAATGATTATAAAAAAGAACTTTGACTTCTCCCAGATATCTAAGAATTATTTCTCTCAGCCATTCATTTTAATCAAAATGGTTTCCACATTAATGTTTTATTAAACGCCTCTTCCATGAAAGTGTGAGAAGGTATATACAGTTATTTTTTTAGCGCTCCTAGTGCCTGTCTTACAGTGCCCTGAAATAGGTAACATTCATGCATGGGTACCTCAACAGAAATCAGCTGCAATCAACAAAACTGCAGCTTCAATAAATCTACTATGACACAGCTCAAGTTACTTGATATACCTTCTGAAACGATACAAAGACTTAAGAGCAAAGAAGCACCACCATAAAAGTAAGTTGAGAACAAAAACAGAAAATAATAAGAAGGGGGGAAAAAGCAGCTAGGGTAGTCCAATACCTAGACATGGAAGACTTTATCTTTACCTGCCAAGTTTTTCTACTAAAGAAAAACTCAACACGTACTCAGTTCGACCAATACAAAGCCTCCTAAATAACACGTAATACGAGCTTTATTGTTTCATTGCTAAGGAAACAGCCCCCAATATATATATATATTTGAATCTTAAAATGCTTTTAGTTGGTTGATTCATTCATGTTTTTTTCATAGTTCAATTTTTCGTTCCCCCTTCTCAGCAGACAAACAGAGTCTCAACGAAAACCAAAGAACGGAAAACATGCAAAACCGAAAAACCCTAGCATTGCATTGTGAAGATAAACAATTTACTTGTCCGTAAAACAAACCCCTACCGGAACCCAGTAAGTAATCCAAAGCTCATTTTCTAAAATTTGTCAAAGTAAGTTCAAAAAGTCAGCGTTACATGGTTACAAAGATGGAGAGCAGAGAAAGCTACCATTGTACAGGAATTTGGGTGGGAACAACCGGCAGCAGAAGAAGTGACGGAAATGGTCGGAGACTAGAAACAGAAACGCCTTCTTTGCTGACCAGTGGTTGTGCTCGTGAATTCGCGATAACACAGGCTGGGTTATCCTTGTAAACCAAATCTTACCCCCAAGTACCGGAACTGGGTTTTTTCGGATGCGTGATCGGACTGCTCACCTCCGAGTTCCCATTTGGAAAAACTGATCGTACTCAGAATTTACGACTCTTAAAAAGGTGAATGACATCAAAAAAACTGTTGAAACGAGTATTTAGATTTGGGTTTTGGACGTGGGTGCTTTTAAAATTGTTTCTTTCACAACTTTCTGAGGGTAAACGCCGATAATAACCATACAGTTGGCTGATAATGCAGGACATCAATATGGCTGACGGCCTGTTCAGCAGGGTACATGGCCTTTTCCAATAAACAAACAAACTCCAAGCCTGAGGTTTTTAAAGCGCGGCAAGCAAGAAGGAGAAGGCTTCTTAATAGAAAATACAGCGATTCTATTAAGATGGTAATTTTCTTATCAATAAAGATTTGAGTTAGTGAACATCTTTTAAAGAAACTTCATACTTGAAGGTAGATTTATTTTTCAAATTATCTTATGAATTGTATAATATCTTTAAATTTATTTTGACTTTGTTTGTCAACCTAATTTTTTAATAGAAAGTAAATTTTGTCGGATTTCTTTTATGGGTAACAAGATAAGCTCCCTTTTGTTGTTATTATGTGCACAAGCAGTTATCTATTGGTCATCAAGTTTTTGATTTGTTTTTCCGAACACTAATCCTAGTGCTCTCTGCCTTACCAATTCATACTTTAGCTCTCTCATGAGCCCTTTGATTCAGATGCTGAAAGAGATCACATATCTGAAGATCTACATTCTCAAATTCTTCATTTTTCTTTCCCAAAAATACATCATTCCTGTCCATATGAAACTTTTCCAGTAATTATAACGTGGAGATGAAAGATATTTACTGACCAACAAGTATACGGATAGGAGAATTTACAAAGGGTGTACAATGGTCCATTAGAAAACACAGCAACCATATCCGAAGAAAAACGCAATACAGACACCTTTACCAGCTGCCTAGAAACCACCCAGCCAAACCTGACGCATCTCAGCGGGGCAGGCCACGCACCTTGCACTTTCGAATAGTTTTGGTACCACGGACTGTGTACGGATTCGCCTCTGAGCTTGAAATCCTAAATAGCCTAAGTCATTCAGAGCATGTTCTCAAAAACTTTAATGTGTTCCTTGCACTCAAATTCCAACTGCAGAATACCGTCGTAAAGATACCAGCAGAAAACAACAGAACTCCATTGCAAGTCTATTAACTACCACGAGCTGGAACAACAGCTTACACCTTCACGTATTTATCAACATAGCCCTGCAGAACATGTTGTGAGAGTTGCTGAGAAGTATGAAAAATGTAACCCAACGTGCTTCAGATGTCCAAAAAGCAAGAACATGTACAAAAATGTAAGTTTGGGTGTCCATGCATCCATCAGATATAAGTCCTTGACACTAGATCCCATTGAAAAGCAAATATAAGACGGAAAGAGGATTTACCATCACAAGTTTTGTTAGTTTCCGTTGTGATGAGTCAATGTATTGATCTATCCTTGCCTGAGACTTAGGTATCTGGTGGCTCTTCATCGCTCCGGACACCTTATCAACTGTCTTCTTTACAATGGTCTTAAATGCCTCCTTGCTCATATTACCCTGTCGCCATGATGGCTTAAGAACCTCTTTTACAAAATCTGCAACCGCAATCTTGAAATGTTTCATTGATCTAGAATCCTTTTTGCTCTTTCTGCTCTTCCCGGAGGACTTAATCTGATCAATCTCAATTTCACCCCCAGACATGTTGGCCTCATTAATAGGATTGCTTAGGCTCTCATTCTCAACAACACCCACTTCAGCATCTGCTGTCTCACCATATTCATCATTGTTCAGGGATGTAGTTGAAGCAACAGCCCCAGTCTCCTTATGCTCCTCCTCCACATCCAGTGGTGGCTTCCCAGTACCACTAAGACTTGCTATGGTGTCAGATTCGCCAATATGTTCCTGCTTTTGACCATGATCATCTCTCCCCAGTGAATTTGACGATGGTTCAATACTGTCGAAAAGTGGATCATACTGGTCACCACCAGCCCTAGGCAAGGTCTGTCCTACTGCTTTTGTGGAACTTGGTGACGAAGTTGTCTGTCTTGATCCAACGACACCTACACCTAGGCCATCAACTGGAACATGGCTCAACTTGAATGAATGATCATCAGAACTAAATTTGGAGCTCAGAGGCAACTCAAAAGTAGATGCATAAGGATTATGATGAGCAGAAATTCTTGATCCCCTAAAATCAGGAAGCTGAGATGACTGATGCCCATCCAGAAGATCTGGTGGGTATCTCGACCCAGACCCGGTCTTTCCAGGCCCACTCAAAATGCTATCAGTTGCAGGGTATTGGAAACCATGTGGTAGCTGTTGCTGCTGTGAATAAGAATGACCCTGAGAAGATGTTCTCATCAGTTCAACAGGGGTCAAATTGTCACCAGAAAAGGGTTTCATCTTGTTGGTAGACAATTCTAGTGAAGATGGCACAGGTTGAGAGCAAATATTGCCAGAGGCAGACAAGCTTGAAGAAATCGAATCCTGGACTGGAAGCTGTGAAAGATCTTTTTCTCTCACAAGACTAGTGCTGCCAAAAGGTTGACTAGGCTGATTGCTTGTAGGTAGAGGTTGTGATCCCAAATCCTCCACATAAGAGACGGGTTGATGAGCCTCCTGCCCTGGAGGATATGCTCGAGAAGGAAATTCACCAACCTGTGTACAAGAGGGCCTATTGCTGGGGTAGTGTGTAACAGATGTCCCAGAACTGAGGCTGGGTAAGTGACTTTCCCGAAACTGGGAAGAAACACTTGATATGGCTGTCCCTGCATGAGAACTTGAATCATGGGGTGGTCGTGGAGGTGGTGGCAAGGAAGTCCAAGTGGTACTGGGGGCTACAGAATATTGAGAATGCTGACTGGGTAATGGACTGCCATAAGGATGAAAGCCTTCCCCAGAAGCAGATCCAAATGGAAAAGAAATACTCTGTGGTGTCAGGTTGTGATCCTTCAGTGGCAGTGACGGTGGCGGTGGCAGCAAATGTGTGGCATTGCCACCTTGTGAGACTGGAGGGTGCAACTCAGATGGGTGATGTGAAAAGCCCATTGCAGATATGGTATGAGATGAGTTTTCGGGAGCCGAGGATTGCTGTGATGCAAATAGTTCAGAAGAAAGCAGCTGACCGACAGAACTTCTATCAGGACATGACCGAGTCATAATTTGAAGAGGTTCATGGCTTGTTGATAAATCATTACCTAGTAAATCAGACATCAAAGAGTTATTTATTAGCCGAGTAGAGTAATCAGCATTTTGAAGCCCTGAAATACAAAGATGAGATTGAAATTGCTAACTCAATGAATTTTTAAGGGATTGAAACACATCCTGAGAGGTATTACCTAGTGACTTCAGGGCATCAGCATCACTAACTGATTTAGAGGGAAAACCATCAGCTGGTAATGGCTGCTGAGAGTCCACTGTCCCCTGATAGCCCTCACCATCAAGAATAGCAATAGCTGGCAGTTCTGCTTTTTCTTGGGCAGCCGGCCCTTCCCGCACTTTAATAACGCCTCTAGCACTCTCATAGTTAATCATATCAGAATTGAATATTTGGTCACCACTATCTGAAATTCCAGATTGCCAAGTATCTCTAAGCGTATCTTCTCTCTTCCAGTTGGTGTTCACATCTCTTGTAGCACTAGCCACATCTTGAGAGATTTGCATCTCATGGCTCTTGAATGCTTCACGCTCATGATTAGATACCTTGACTGAGGTACGATGGATCTCTTCAGAGAACTTAGAAGTCTTCGGTCTAGGAGGAACTTCAAGATATTGCTGTTTGTTCTTCTGATTCCTTGATCCACTGCTTCTGTCCGATTCGTGGTGCATATATCGACATGATGCCCCACGGTAGCACCTTCCCCGAAGGAAGTCAAAGCATTCTGGAAGCTGACCCTTGTCCCGTCTCCTGTTTCCAGCACTGAACTGACTTGTACGCCTGTACGGGGGAGACCTGCTCCTACTTCTTCGGTTCCTAGGAGACCAGCTAAAAAACAGCCAGATAGTAAAATTAAAATTTCCCCAACTCCTAGGATCCAGAAAACTATAATGCAAGTACAAATGAAGACCTCATGAGTAAAGTACAATGCATAAGGCCTAATATTATATCAGTACATAATCATTTGTTATCTTAAATTAAGATGTATACAAATGCAAAAATACCTGCGAGATTGGCTTCGCCTCTCCCTTCTTTTCCATGGACTCCTCCTTCTCCTCCTTCTATCTAGAGGAGATCGGCTCCGACTCCGGCTCCTACTCCTACTTCTACCTCTCTTATCACGCCTCTGTGTATAATGGGAATCTTCACTGTCACTGTCAGTAGCTTCTTCTCTCACTAATCTCCCGAATTCATCCACTTTTGAAGGAGTTGATTCTAGTTTTTCCTTTTTCTCATTATTTTTCTTTTGAAACGCAGCATCCTTAGAGACATCAACACCAGCACTGTCCGTGTCATCTTTATCCCAGAGAGCCTGACGGGGAGCAGAACGGCTATATGGCACTGGAATTTCATGGTTATAATCAACATGTTCATCAGTTGTCCCACTTGAGATAGATGCTGTGCCAGTACCCTTAGTCTCTTTCTGTGAATTTGGGGAAACTTTTTGAGCGTTGTTGGGCATGCTGGATTCAGAGAGCAGTCCAAACCCATTTCCAGACCAGCAGGAACCCTTGGATTCTACCTCCGTCTCCAGATTACGACCAGCATCTTTCTGGGAATTGTTGGAACCAGCTGTAACATGTGGTGAAAGCTTTAAAGGACTATCATCTTCATGTTGGGGCTCATTGTCATTTTCTGAACTGTCATCAGAAGCATAATGGTCTTGAATAAGTCTGAACGGGCTGCCACCTTTGGTTAATTCACCAGAACAAACATCAGAATTGATGGCTTCAGCTGCTGTGGAAGTCCTAGAAGTACCTAATTCACTAGATAGAGGACCAGTAGATTTCTCTGAGTTCCTCGTAACTGGCCATTCTGAAGCTCCAGTGAAAATCATGACTGGACTTCGAAATTCAGAAGTTGATGAGTGGTCATGAAGCAGCCCTGAATTAAAAATAAAATAAAGTTTCTGACATTAGAATGCCTACAACTACAGCATTACACCATTTCATCCATCATTTTTTACATGTTCAGTGTAGAGAACAGGGGCCTCTGCCTACTCCGTAATAGTGGCTTATCAAGGAAAGGAACAAACAAAAAGGGGAGGGCAGATTTGATATGAGATAAACTATGACTCATTAGACAGCTCTAGTAAAGTAATAAACCACTGCTTCACAAACCAGCGAACTGGTGGATGAGTGGACAAGATTGAAAACTTAGTGACCTACAGCTGCATCAGTAACTGAACGACCTAAATGAACGAGAGTCCCCTCAGAAAAAACCATGTCATGTTGGCTACACAGAATAGTACAGCATCACAATTTTGAGCATGAATTCCAACTCATTGAATTATTGAAATCCCTTTGTGTTTCCGTCAGAAGTAAAACTAAAATACTAATAATGATAAGAAAGAGAGAAGATTTATAAACAAGGAGACTTATGAGACCAAACACTCAACTAAAAGAGCTAGATTAGAGAAAATAAGCTTTACAGCAGAATCCTCTAAACTTCTGTATTTGAAATATAACCCGTGTGTGAACAAGCAAACATAGGGAATAGAAAGAGAGGGAGAAAAAAGTAACAGTAGTAAAGCTGAAATGACTATTGTCACAGTAAAAAATTTAATGTATTAAACATGTAATTACACGATTAAACCAAACACATGATTCTAAGAAGTGGGCTAAGTGAACTTAAGGGAATACAAATCTAAAAATCAAGCAAAATTTTTTATGCAATTGAGTAAACAGCTTCTGTGTGCAACATTGAGCTGTTATAAAACTGGTTCTACTTTGGCAGGAGAAGAGAACACAAAAGTAAATGCTTAATTCATTCACAAAGTGAAAAACAACAAGGAATAAGAATAATCTTGAAGTGAAATCTTCTACCTTGTTCCCCTTGCTTGGAGGACTCGGAGTTCTGAACTTTTTCAGACAAGACAACCCTCATCGGACCACCCTTTGATAAATTATGTAGCTCATTTGAGTGCTCCTTCATGTCAAGCTTCTTGGTGACTGAATCGGACCCATCATTTAGTCTTTCAATCGAGTGATTTACTCCCTGGTCTTCATCAGACTGGGTAAAATCATCTTGAGCCACCCATAAATTAATTGGCAAAACAGAAATCAGTTTCATTCTGCCCTCAGATGATCAACCACAGTTAATAGACCTAACAACGTACGTAACAAGTTTGACAAACTCTTGTTTTCCTAACCACAAAATTTGCCACTAAGTAATCCATTGACATAAATCAACTTCAAGTTAATACTATAAGAAAGACAACTTGAATAATGAACAAGATAAATCAAAGAAAATAAGAAGGACCTAGACATCAGCAAGAAATATATGACAATGACCTGTTTTACAAGAAATCCAGAAGAAACAGATCTTTCTCTAAACCCAAGGAAACCTTGTTAAAAACTTCCCCATATAGATCAAATGTAAATCAGCTGCGTCAGTAGGTGGTACTTTTTCTTCCAGATGAACAAATAAAGACATGGAGAACCGTGTTGTTTTCCATCCAAACATTAAATAGCGTAGTTGTCCTTACTATCTTAAGGTTTGCTGAGATAATTGATCACTGGTCACTCTGAAGTGGAATCAGAAAGTCAATTGGCTTTGCACTGCTAAGTTTTTCAACATCAATCCATAAGTTTTCTTCCAGCGACTTGTCCATCTTTAGCAAACAAAGACTAGAGACTTCAGGAATTTGTCACTAATATTAATTTAGCCAACCCACCTCATTGTGTTAAATCACTAAGTCAGTTTCAAAAATATTTCCAATCTGATAAGGTTGGTAGATTGTCATGTAGAAAACTGAATGACAATATATTAGTGGCAGAAATTTCTTCCAATGAATTCAACATCATCTCCTTCCAGTCATCCAATCCACTTATAAAAGGTGTCTATTATCTGCTTTCCTTGACAGAAGTTCTGCATGATCCCCAAAAATTCGTTCCTCCCAGAACAGATTAAGTAGGAGGGACGTGCTCACCTGTGATTACATTCTAGCTACTGTATCCAACCAGAGGATTTCTCTTGTAAAAGAGTGGTATTTGAGATATTTCACAATGGACAAGTTTACACTCAACCTTAAAAGCATGATAAATTACCCAATTGATTCCTTAGCAAAATTTCACATGGTTTGTTCTTGATTATCTCCTGAAGTTCATAAAAAGAACTCAAAGAAACTTAAAAGTGAATGTCTAGATCTCATCTCAACTGGATGACACAGATGAAACAATTCCATGGTTATCACCTGTATTTCCCAAAAATGCCAGCAAGACAATAACATCAACACTTCAAACTAACATATAAAGAAAAGAAAAAAAAAACCATTATGCATACAATATCAAATTCACCTCTGTAAAAGACCAAAAAAAAAAATATATATATATATATATGTATGTATTAGAACAAGAAAGGAGAATCATAATCATTGACGCTTACCCTCCATCTCCATGTCAGAATCAGAAGCTGAGTTACATCCAACTCCAATCGTCTGAGGATCACATTGCATAGAAGGCTCATTTCTCAAAGGTGCCAATGTTGACACACTTTGCCTTTCATGTGTATTGTATGCCAAGACACATTTCCTCTTCATCCACAGGAAATATTCATGTGCAATTGCAGCTTCACTTCCTGGCTCACCGCCATTTAGAAAAGCAAACTCTGGATTCTTAATTTCAGTTTGGTAAGTCATATCTTCAATATCATGACCGTTCTTGGCAATAAGCTGGCAGAAGTCTTCAATCTTCTGAACAACTCTTTGTTCCATTGGCTTAGGCGGAGGTGGAGGAAGATACATCATAGCACCTGCCTCTGACATACCATCCACTGGTACAGGGCCCACCCCAGAGCCACTTCCACTTTCCTCATTTAGATGGTCAACATGGGGTGCATTGTGCTGAACTAAGCAGGGTAGTGGTGAAGAAGATGACGGTGGTGGGGGAACCATGGAGGATGGATAAGACTGTCCAACAGTTGACTTTATAAAACTTCCAACTTGAGCCGGACTGGAGAAACTATGAATTGGAGGGGGAGGTGGTAGAGATGGAAGATGTTGAAGACCCTTCACAGCACCAGGCAGCTGTGGTCTTGGATGAGCTGGAGTTCTATACAGTGTTTGTTCTTGCGGAGGAGGATGGGGAGGAGGAGGTAATACCCTAGGAGGAGGTGGTGACTGTAATATTTCTGAGCGAGGAGGACCAAGAGTGGGAGGAGGGACTGGTGGTGGAAATTGACGCACATTCTGCACCCCTAAATGTGAAGGCTGTTGTGAATTCGGTTGACTATTTGTGTATGTATGAGGCAAGGCCGTGCTTCCATGAATTTGTAAATAAGGTTGACCCCTCCCACCAGGTGGAACTCGATTTGGTCCTTGGTTAATTGTGGGTGGTGGGGCAGAAGGACCACGTTGTTGATATATATGGGGGCCTGGATGACCCATGTGATGTGGGACAGCAGTAGGGGCTTGTTGGTTCAAAAGCAGCGGGCCTGATGATCCTGGCTGGAAATGAGGGGGAGGAGGAGGTGGTGGATGTGCCAGAGGACGCTGTGGATATGCAGGTGGTGCGGTTGCATTGGGACCATGCCCAAACTGAGGACCATAATTCCCTTGACCATACATCTCATACAACTGCAATGTAACTAAAACTATAGCACACTTTAATCACTAAGATTATGCGAGACAAGCCCAACTTCCAAGACAACCACTTGCAAAATATCCTGTTCAACACCACAAAACTTAATAAGCTAATCTTGAGAACCAATCAGCAATTATTACAATGGTCACTTGTGATGAAGAAAAATGAACTAACAAACGTACTCAAGTTGTAATTAAGACTCAAGTCACCCGCTAATTGAGGAATGTAGCTTCTGAAATCTATGAGAAATTTTTCTTTTCTTTCCTGTCATTTTCAGCTCCCAAAAGAATGCGTTCTCTCTTAAGCATCACTTCATTAGAAGACCCCCAATTATCAAGCTCAAAAAATAGAAGGAAAAAAAAAATCATTCTGAAGCCCAAATTATCCAAAGCAAGATTACATATAATGTATCATCTCCATCATAAATAATCTAACCCTTTATAAAAGAAAAGGAAAAATAAATGGTCCCCAAATCCTTCATTTCACTGCTTAGACAATGTCGTAGGAAGCTCAAACTAAAAGAATCCACTGTCAAGTCTAATACAGCTTGAAAATCGATTGGCAATAAGCAAAGTAACCCATTAAGCACATCTCAGAAAAAACTCTCCGTATTCTTGATAAATTTCCACAGACACCAGTCAGTGTAAAAGCAGAAATTTATTGAAAGCTAATTCAAAACTGCCCCAAATCTCACCTTAAAACTCAGAACTCAAACAAGCAGTCGCCAGTTCGCGGCGTTCATCGGATAACGACTGGAAGAGAAATTCGACAAGAGACAACTCCTCCGAGCTCCAAGGACCTGAGAGCAAACCCTAGAATTTGCCAATTGGTATTCTTGAGGGGTTTTGAAGGTCAGTGAAATGGGTGAGCAGAGGGGCTTTATAAACCCTGAAAGAAGTTATTTTTGTTGATTCCCAGGTTCCATCTCGGCGTGAGAATAAAGAAAGCCATATCTATTTCATCCCAAATCTAAATAATTGAAGGTGGGGGAAAAATATGAATAAATAGAAAAAGAAGCAAATCTCATTGAGTTAAGTGCTTTTGATTATCCATATATTGATATGATCTTGTTTTCTGTATTACTGACTGTTTTTAAAGAATCTTTAAAGAAATAAAAACATTCTTAGTAGAAAATATATAAATTAACCTTATTTAGCTTTCAAACAAAGATGCACCAAAAATTCAATAACTTAATTTCTTTAGGGTTTTTGGAGTTTCCTTAAACAAAATTTGATGCCTCCATTTATTTTACTTTCAATTTCTTTCAAATAGAAAATGATTTTAGCAAATAACCAAATGCATAGAGAAGTATTAGTTTGATCCCTACAACTTGACATATATAACGTGTTACATTTTTCTAAGTTTATCACAAAACATGTCAATTGAGATGACAAATTATAGTCTTTTGTACTAAATATTGCTTTACCTAGTGTTGTTTTTCTTTTCTTTTCTCTTTTGCAATGTCTTGCATAAAGTGGTTAAGAAAATATGTTGTCTAATGGATTGTTTTCAATGATGCCAATTAGAGTTTGTGGTTTTGATGTACTAGCAATGGTTCTACAATGGATTTTATAAGCTTGTTTCCAAAGATATAACTTGAATCAATAGAACTTTGCCTAGGTTGTTCATCTTGATAGGAAATGTATATTTTCAATAATTAATGCATCATTCAAAATGAAATTTATCTTTTATCATTTTAGTAGAAGATTTATATTTTTGATCATCAATTACAAAGTACTTTTATCATCTCTCCAAATTGGTGTATCTATCATATGTGCATGATTGTTGTTGGATTTCAATTTTTCTTTTTGGTTAGAAAGCCTAGTGATCCAATCTAAGAGTTATTTCATAAGTTAATAGGTTATTTTTTAATTTAAACTTTATTTTTAAAATCTCTCCAATATGAAACTCATTTTTTAAAAATTTTGTTGTATTAATAGTAGTGACATCAAGAAGTAATGAATCTCCAAAACCCCTAACATCTTGGCAGCACAACCCATTCTGATACCATATTAAAAACCAACTTAAAGTTAATTTATGAGTTAGATTATCCCTTTTTAATCAAAATATCACAAGAAGTTTACTTCTCTTTAGTACAGGACTTATTGTCTCTCAACACTTCCAGTCCAGAATTCCTTCAAAATGCTGGCCCTCTGGAGCAAACAAAAAAAGCTTTGCAAGTGCTCGAATAGCTTATTTGATGTTTACCCAAGAAAGAACAAAAAAAGAGAGCCACGGGTCTGAACAACAAAAAGAACATGTCTTTACAGTGCTCGTATGGAATCCGAAATGCCCCACCTCCACACCAATGTGTGGTTTGGCTTAGAACTATACTCTCTATGGCTCTGCCTTTCGAATCATCAGGGTTACAGATTAACCCAGCTTGGTTTATTCATTTGGTAGCTGACGCAGAAAGGGACAGACCTCAAAAAAGATTTCAACCATCAAATCTTACCACCCACAAGGATGCCTGACCTACACCTGACCGCAACAAGTAGATGAAGTGGCAGAATAGGTAATCAAATTTTGGGCCCTACTCCGCTCTTGGTGATCATCTATATAACCTTTGTCACTTCCTGGTCTCCTACTCGGATCTGATTCATATCCAACAACAGAGCCAGGTCAGGCTAGAGAATCTTACTCTCAATCTTTCTTTTCTTTCTTTCCTTTTTTTTTTTCCTGAGAAAAACAAGGTAAAGAAATGAGAAATGAAGTCTTCCATTATAGTTTGGTCAAGAAAAATGAAGGGCTCCAAAATGTTCATTTCTTGTACTTCCATCTGTTTTCTTAGCAGCCAAACAAAGTTGCGGGCCGCCAGGTTTTCTTTTCATGGCACGTTCGTTGTATATAACCTACGTTTCTTTTGATTGCATTCTCTTTTGATCTATAATGATGCCTATGCCATTGAAAAGTGTAGCTTAGTCTTGGTTCTAGCCAAACTGCCATATATGAAATGTGATGCAACACCAGAAGAAATGCTTCTTTTTCAATCTCATCTGTCTGCAGGCCTTTTCTCGGCACTTTCTTCTCCTGTTGTTTACAGTAGGGTTAACTTGGTTGTTATGTACATAAAATAAGACTCTTTCATGTTTATTTGAGATTTACCCCGCCATAGCATTTTGTTCTTCTGCTAATAATCAGAGTTTTCTGAAAATTGTGATGCATAAACGAAAGACCACGTGAGTGTTACTATTACGTAGAACTTTTATCCTCCAGTTATACCAACAAGAGAAGAGAAGGAAAGAGAAGGGAAGGGAAGGGAAGGGAAGGGAAGGGAAGGGAAGGGAAGGGGGTGATAGCCCACCACTGGTCCCCAAGTAGGAGGTGGGAGGGATGGATTACAATGCACGTCCCTTGGCGGTGGGTGGGCAGCTGCAACCCACCTACCACGTCTTCTTTGGCAGCGACAGCATGCACCGTGCCCTGTGTGGGGAGTGGCCACTCCACCCTCTTTCTGGTGGAGCAATGAGTGGCCAACCACTTACCCTGTCTTCCTTTTCTTTTTCTTCTTATTTTTTATTTTTTTATTTTTTATGTATAATCTCTCAAATTTTATTCCAAAAATATTAAATTATATGGATTTCCAAAGTATTTTTTTCTCTTATATTCTTATTAATGTTGAATCAAAAACAAAGTATTTTTTTCTCGTATATTCTTATTAATGTTGAATCAAAAACAACTAATATATGAGTAAATGCAGAAGTAAAACACTCATACACCCCAAAATCAACCAAGCAAACCAAGAACATAGAAACCTACTTGATTTGGGCAAATGTTCTTATGTCCACGGTTTAAGGAGCAACTTTGTTTACTAACGAGGAAGTTTACAGGAAATTACAAGTATTCATAACAATTTGGGTTTTTCACCAATAAAGGAGATGGTGCTATAGTATTTTTGCACACTCTACCGTATCTTCATGTTACTGTTTATTCTGTTTTTCTTTTTCATATAATTGCCCCTCACTTATTTTTTCCAAACACAACAATTAAAAACAATTTTGAGAAAGGGTGTTTAGATTTTAGGCATGTTAAGATAGTTTTCGTGGTTAATGTTGTGGATCTCCAATTTCATATTATTAAGATAGAGCCTTATGATCGAACTTAAATATACTGAATGTGCTTGTTTAATTGAATTAGTTTTTGGGTTGAGTATAAACTCTATAACAATATGTAAGCATGGCATGCCAACTTCAAATGAAACGTGAAGTTGATGCTTCATCTTCTTCATATGCAGGTACTCCATCAACTTTGTTGCATTGGCTGATATTGGTTCCGACAGGGCCACACGCATTTTCATTTGCTTTTTCTGGAGAAGTTTTCGGGCTCTCGAGGTTTCTTACGCAGGACTTAAAATCAGAGATCATGGGTCGTGGAGTGAGCGCTGGTGGAGGACAGAGTTCTTTGGGCTATTTGTTTGGAGATGGAGGGGCTCCAAAGCCCTTGGCAAACAATGCTGAAGCAGCTGTGAATCAGGTACAAGTTACAGACAACCCTCCTCAGAAGTCTGCAGCCGTCGGATCATCTGTAGATGTCATTAACCAGACCCCGGCCGGCGTTCAGGGTAGCACTCAGAACAACTATTTCCGAGCTGATGGTCCAAACTCCGGCAACTTCATTACGGTATGATTTTCCTCAAGTTCTCTGCTCTGTTGTGATTCAAATGAAAGATGTTTGACATCCTTGTTTCTCTTTTTTTGGTTACTTTGCAAATCATTGTCAAGTTAATATTAGAGCTTCTACTTTGATTCTCTTGGACGGGGTATGCATAGTGTTTAATATTTGTTCAAATTTCTTATTGAAAACAATGAATCACTAGTTCGTTATTCACAGTAGAAGTCAAGTACGAAGACCTATTCTATACTCTTAGAGAAGTAACCCAGTTAGTTGTATATTAGTGAGCTACATCTGACCCTCCATCCCATTTCTCATATGAAAAGAGGTGTTATTAAAGCTAAAAGTCGTTCCAAAAACCAGCATAAAGGAAGGAATTCTTTTCATCTCTTTGGATTGGTTAGATTGCAGATGCAAAGCTCTTGTTAGGTCCAACCATAGCCAAAAATTTATGAAGAAGCCTGCTTTATTTTGTACTGCATCATCTGTCAGTTGCTGCAAAGAACAAAGTTTTGCAGGACAATTTCCAGATTTTCATTTTCCTGTACAGGATCGGACTTCAACAAAGGTCCATGCATCTCCTGGTGGTGTATCTTCCCTGGGTTATATGTTTGGAGATGGTGGTAAATAACAGCTTAAGCCCTCGATGTTGGAAGTATTTTGCGGCTGTTCTACATTTCTTTGTAATCGGGACGAACAATGGAGATGCTTTAAATTTGTATGATGTGATGAATACTACTTTTTCCAGTGCGTGTTTGTGGGAGTGTGCTTGCTTAGGACTCATGAAAATCAGATTGGTGAAAACATCATCAGAGCCCAACTGGGTAGCCACCGGCTCAGAGCTGAATTATGTGTAAGTAAGATTCTTATAAGCTTAATGACATAAGATGCTAGTGATCTTTTTTTATCATTGTTAACCGGTCTCTTTGCATATACCAGTAAATCAATGCATGACAATACAGATACAACTTGGTGTAGTTATCTAATTTAGTAACTCTTGAGCAGATACCACATTTTTCCAGACCCACCATATTATATCATAATCCCTACATGTTCATCTTCTCTGGAATATATCTAATAACTCTCAGTGAAAATAACTGAATAATAAAACTACTGGACTCTATAGGACTTGACAAATAGAGGTTATAAACTGCATATATTGCAGATTAATGATACTAAGTCCCTTGGTCACTGCAGAGTCTTCGCAGTAAAACCTCATAAACTTGGCCTTTACCCTGTCCGTCAAGGGAATGTACCCAACAATCGGTCGATGGTCAGATTCGTCCTGCGGTTTTGTTGGGCCAAATGTTAATTTGCACTTGCCACAAGTTTTCGAAAAAGATCTTTGTCAGGATTAATTTCTCTTCAATATCAACAAGCAAAGCAAATTTTCTTGGCTAAGAATCTTCAATCTATTCCTTTCGCATCCTAATGAAGCCAATAGACACCAGAATACCTCCTTTACAGTGTACCAAAAAGAAACCAGGCACAAGGTGTATTTTCCTGTGAAGCTTGGGGCGTAGACAACTTTCAGGAGCCTCAACTGCAACACAAAAATAATAACAAGGACATCCAAAAACAAGTTCTCAGGAAATATTCCAGGAACCAATTCCTACCCAGACAGGTTTTGTAGGATATGGGAAAAAAACATCTGAGTAATTGAAGGTTTTTTGACATCTTAATGGGAAAATTGGAGCCACCAGAAGTATTTGCATTGTTGCAAAGCCATTGATTCTTTTGCTGCAAAGAAAAATAGCGACAGTGGTTACCAACATATAAGCAACATTTTCCTTTTTCTCTTGCCCAGTGTATCACAAAGAAGGAAAATTGTTAAGAATTCACTGGTTTCAGACTCGGGCTTCTACTTACTATAGTTAATCATTAATTAGAGCTGGAAACATTTAGAATCAAGGACTGTTAACGGCTGGCAGATCACTCCAGTTAGCATTTCTGTATATCGCCTGTCATATCTTTCTACGATCACCTTGCAGCAATGAATGTACAAATGGCTGGTGACTTGTGTTTTGGGTTATGTTCAGAAGTCAACCTTGTCAAGGTTTCAAATTCATTTCGCTGGATCGCTAGTACTAGCTGTCTTGTCATCTGCCATCACAAAATGGAAAAGATATCAGAACAGAATATTTGATTTCGATCCAAACATGCTGTGAATTAGGGAAACTATTAAAATTCCTCAATTGCATTTCCCAAGTCGCAAAAGTATGTTGCACTTGCATTTGGATAAAGCCTTAACTATGCTTTGAACTCCATAAAAGAGAAAATTGCCATTATTGGATGACATGAACAATTTTAGAAGTGGAAAAGGAATACATAAAAACTAAAAGGCATTTTATGCACCTCCCCTAAGACTTTGCTTGCCCAAAGCAGAATATGTTTCTTCACATGGAGGTAGTATTAAAGATATATTAACTATTATGATTGGATTTAACCCAAAGAAAGGTCAAACGTTTGCTTTCCTGGCTTTCAAAGATGTACATAAATCTGTTTAGTTGGATTATGAAAATTTACTTCCCAATTTGCTACTAAATGCATTTGGAATTGCTCTTCCCGATAAGATCACCATATTATCTCATGCTTTGGTTCTTTTGATTTCTAAAATATTAATCCCAATTATTTTTTTAATCTCCATTAAGTTTCATTGAGTTCACCATATTATCTCATGCTTTGGTTCTTTTGATTTCTAAAATACTAATCCCAATTATTTTTTTAATCTCCATTAAGTTTCATTGAATTCTAACATGACTGTCAAAATCAAATTATTAAATTACCAAACCATTATACAGTAATGCATGAACTATGAGATGAGAATCAGAAAGTAGTGCAATCATGCATTGACTACTCGCAATCAGTTACTAAGCTCTAAGCTAGCTCCAGCATCAAATGCAATTACATAAACTGCATGTAATATCTATGCACGGGAAAATAGGCAGTAACAAAGCTAGAACAAATTGATTAGTCACTGTATCCATACCTTGGCTGCCTGGAAATGAAGTGACAACATCCCTGGCTGCAGGAGATGTAATCTCTTTTGAAATTTCAGCGTTTGGGCTATTCATCTTATTCTCTCCTGGAACTTCATTGTTTGAACTAGCCACATCATATGTCTGCTCATCTTCAAGATTCAAAGAGGGAACCACCAACTGCTTTGCGTTTACATCAACCTGCAGTAGAGTCCAAATTAGAAAGTAGTTTTTTGCTGAGTTGAAGTTTGCATTATAAATCCCAGCGTACATATGGATGCAGGGTCATGTTTTATAGTACGGTAGATGCAAGATGAAGCGTGATACATGTCCAGTCATGAATTGAGTTGATGGAATGAATTAGATAAACCAAAACCAAAATCATAGAGAAGTTGATTTGGGCCTATACTTTTGTCTATATTTCCTGTCAGCCACCCCATTTTTAAACAATCTCCATCTTATGAAGTTAAGGTAACGTAATGCCACTCAGTCACGAAGTTTAACTGGATATCAAGTTTGAAAACTTGATGATCTAAAGTTTTTTTTTTCTTCTTTTATTTCTGCCAAGGAAAACCTTTGAGATTTTCCATCGAACAAAGGGAGAGAAGATCAACCTGCTCAGGTGCATCAGAAGATACCGGATTCTTCAAAACAGGAGCACCAGCAGCTACTTTTGTGGGGTCATGTGATTTGGACTCCTGCCCATTAACACTATCCACCTTTCCCTGATTTGTTGCATCCTGCTTGGGAGTCCTAGAAGCTTTTGATCTGTTGCTGTAGTCTCCATTTGAAGTAACACCAGCTTCCCCAGCAGCTCTCTTCCTGATTTGAGCATTTAAGCATCAACACTTAAAAACCTATACATCTTGAGAAGAATCGTCATGGCTATTTACATAAAGCAAAATGAAGCATGCAAAAAAGGAATACATATTCTTACCTACTAAAATTATAATTGAAGGTGTGGTTGGAATTTGACTTGTTAGAGAACAATATCCCACGAAGAGGCTTTCCATCAATGACAGTTTCAATTGTATATCCAACTGGTATATTTTCAGTAACCTTGGCCTGAAATGTCTTCTTTCCTTGAAACGACTGGGATTGATGCCATGTGAAATCTTGTTTGCCTGCAATTAAGGAACCAGAAACATGCGTACTATAATCTCATTTCAACAGAAGTTTTCTAAAAAAATAAAAAATATTTTTCAACGACTTGAATCAACAATTTCCAAGTCATGTAACTGTGCAAGTTCCCAGTGAGACAAAATAACTATTAAGTCACTTCACACTGAGTCCTGAATATTTGCACAAGTTTGATCAAGACATGACTTGATACGTATTCATACTTCACTATGATTGCAAAAGTCGGTGGCATGCATGAAGATGGAGATGCAATGAGGAAAATATGCGAAGTTAGAATTCTGAAGAGAATTCTAGAAATTAATTTTAATTCACAAACCCAGCCTTTTCCCATTAAGTTTAATTGTTCACACGTGCCACTGATTAAAGTCCTGGTAATATTCTCAAGAAACTTCTTCGTCCCAATAATTGTCACCCAACAGTGTTCCTGAATGATTGTGTAAAGGAAGTACAGAATAGTTCCATTTTATAATTGGCACAGGAAATGAAATTAGAGCTTCTAAAGCCAGCTCTCCCCCTTCTAGTTATATCTCTTGGAATTCGAGAGAGAAGTAAAGGAAAAAGAAGAAGCTGGCCTGGAACAAAGCCAAAACCTAACAGACCAGAAAAGGATGATGTATTGAAGCCACTGAATCAACTTAGTCAATTTTCTTTTTTAACTGGGATACATGCATCAATAGATCTACTTAGAATATAAGAAGAATGTTCTTACCTGGCTGCCCATAACCAGGTGCAATAGCAGGCTGGAATGTATCAGCACCCCTCCCAATCCTAACTAGAGCCTTTTCATTTGCATGAGTGAGATTTTGCTCCTGACATTTTAGCTTCAGTTGCTTTCTCAGAGATAACTTATCAAGCCTCCATTCTTTCTCCCTGGTAAGTCCTAAAAATTAGATATTATACAAGATCAGTAACAGACTTTCAGACTCCATATTCACTTCAGTATATCATTACAAGAAAAACTTTTCTTTTTCTGGTAAGTTAATGTCCAGAACCAACTGCCACTAGAAGCAGGAAAAGAATTAGGTTCTGAGATAAATTTAAAGTATATGATAAACCTGTGTATAAGTAATACATGTCATCCAAAGCCTCAAGACTCTTATTGCAACCGCCTACAAACACAAGGACACCACCCTTCATTGGATCCAAACAGTCACCAGCCACAGAAAATCTAGCAGAAGGTCCATCACCTGTAGTAATCACCTTGGTCCATACACCAGTATCTGCACCAGTTATGGAAGATGGTGGGTAATACAGAGGATATTTACAAGAGAAATGCATATGTAATACCAGAAAGCTGATAGTATCAGATTATTTCTAGTAGGCAACTGACATTAAAAGTACACCAAAGCAAGCAAACAAGAACTGTGATCAAAGCAACAAAGCAGCCACACAGCTAAAGAAGATCAGAAAATGGTTGTCAACCAAAACATTTGGCTTTGTCCATCTAAAGATTTTTATATTTTCTTTTTCTAAGTGTTTACCATGCTTGTGGCAATCATTTAGAATGTGAGGTAAAAGCTCAGAGACATTCTCTAAATCCACCTTTACTTAAGACAAGTCAAAATGCCATTCTTTGTCTCCCCACAAAATGATCATCTCAGCGTTTTCTATAATGATTCCTGCTGTACAATATCATGGAGGAATAAATAGAATAGTCATCCACACCACTAAACATAATAGTTTGATACTTACCAACATCAAGCACATAAAGGTCATTGTAAAGATTTTGCGCATCTGTGAATCCCCCAAAAACAAACAAGTTCTTGCCAAAAGCTACAGTTGCATGACCAGCTCGAGGGGGCAACAGATGGCCTGAAGTTGTCAGCTCCCTCCAAACTAGAGTATCTAATGAAACGGATACCAACAATATGATTATCAAAAAGAAAACAATGGATCCTAACAATTTTTATTGTTTGAATTGTAGAGATCATGAAACTTGGGAATATGAGAAGATCAAACACCTGTATCAAGAACATGGACATCAGACAAATAGTAGTCATGTCCATCTTCCCCACCAACAATAATGATATTGTTCTTCCAAGAAGAGCAAGTGTGGCTATCACGTGGAGATGGAGGAGTGCCTGAGGTTGCAGCACGCTTCCATACAAACGTCTCTACAAGAGAAGAAGAAAAAGGATGAACATCTTCTTTTATCCATTTTCAGATGCTATGACAAGTATGCCAAGATAATTCCAGGATAGATCAAACTGAAATGTCATATGCCTATGATACTCCATCCTGCATCCCAAAGACGGGGAAAAACTAATGAAGATGGAACTGAATCAGAGGTCTCCGGAAGATGGAACTGACACCGTGACCAAGTCAGTTGGCACCTTCTCACCTTATGTTTGTGGGTTCCTCTTTGAGCAACCCAGATAATTTAATTTAAACTGTTTCCATTTATGAGGGCATCTGCAAAAACCATACTTAAATACTGTACATCAGGGTACTTTGAACCAATCTCTGCCTCGGTTTTATAAATTTACCTGTGTTCAAAATGTAAATATCATTGTAGTATATTTCGTCATTATTATCTGCAGATTTCCCACAGCCACCAAATACAAATAGACGTTTGCCAACAAGGGCTGCACTATGACCCTCTCGTGCTTCTGGTCCATCACCCCTTAAACTTGGAGATATCCATGTATGTGTGGCTGTGAAGACATCAAACGCATTAGCAAATATGACACTAGTGGACATTGCAATTAAGAGATAAAGATAAAATAAATTGCAAATCACATAAAGGAGATTCTCAAGCTTCATTTTCTAAGCGCAGGAATGCAAAATGAAACGACACTCAGAAAACGAGTAAAACATCAAAACTTAGGAAGCACATTAGCCAGTCGAGGGAAAAAACTAATAACAAAAGAAAAAACTTACAAGTATCAAGTATATGCAAATCCTTGAGAGGACTCATCCCATCTGTACCCCCAAATACAAAAAGATTATCACCAACGGTGGTGCAGCTGTGGCTGTCTCTTGGAGTGGGCGGTATGCCTTTGATCAGAGGCTGGCTCCATGTCTGATTAGCTGCGAAACACCAATAGACATGAGAGAATGAACAATAACAAAACGAACAGGGAAGAATATCAACGCAAATAAAACAGAAAAAAAAAAAAAAAAACGGAGTTACAAGAAAAGCCTAGGATATGCTCCCTAACAACAACAGCACCCCACCAAAGAAGAAAAAGAAAAAAGTAGTTTACGACAACCAGAAATCTGAGACTTTTAAAAAATTGCGCCGACGAGTGCAACAAAATTTTCCTAAAACCTATCAAAGGCAAGGTATAATAGGACATTGGTTGATTCTAAAGAATCAAAAGGCCACAAAATATGGGAATTAAACGGTTAAGAGTCCTAATAAATCGACTTCAATGGTTAACAGATGGAAGCATTAATGCTACAATTAACACTACGGAAGAACCCCTCACAACATTAATTTCAAACACAAGACGAACAGAAATTGACGAATATAAACCAACCAAAAACCCTAACAAACATATCCAACACCACCTACATGGATTAAGCAACTGGGGATATCAAAAAGTTTCGAACTTTGAATCCTGCCATGGGCAAGAACGTCAAAACCAACATTGTAAAAACCCCATTACAAAAGCGGCAAACACAAAGAAGACAGTAAAGAGAGAAGACCATGCATCGTCGGGCCAATACGTTAAATACCGACCAGTATCAAAGACGTGTACTTGGTTGGTCTGGCAGTTATCTCTGCCATACCCTCCAAAGACATAGAGAAATCTGCCTCCTTTAATGGCGTTGCAGGTATGACCCCACCTCTTTCCTGGCCCAGATATCTCCCCCAACTGTTGCTGTTGTTGTTGAGCTCCTCCAAGGGTGTGTTTGGGATGGAGCTGGACTCTCTCCCACCTCATGTTCCGGGAATCAATAGTAAACTAGAGAGACCCAGTTAGGAAGAAAGTGCGGAAAAGTAAAATTTTTTATTGAGACACTGTAATCCGAGAAAGAAGTAGAGAGAGGGTTTTGGGATTGAGTGGATTTGAGGTGTGTTTTGAGTACATGCAAAGAGAAAAAGGAAACCAGAACACTCAAAAAAAGGGGGCTAAAACAAGTGTCATAATACGGGAGAGAGAACAAAGAAATAAAAATCTAAAGCTTTTAGGGGACCTGGATGAGGGATTAATACTGTTATATAATTACTGCTACCATTGGTTCCTCTCCATCTTTACTTTCACGTGCAATTAATATATTGAGTGAACTGTCAGAAGGGGGAAGAAGAGTTTCAAAATCTGAGAGTGTCAAATAGAGTTGAAAAAGTGCAATTGCGTGGCGTGCTGAGAGTGGTTTGATCTGGGGTTCAATTTTGTGATTCGTGATTTGATGTGAGCCATTCCCTGTTTATTCATTCCTGTGTAGAAAATCTAATTTTGACGAAACATGTGCATAATTTAATGAGCAAAAAATTAGATAAAACAGAAAAGCCCTTTTCCTTCAAAAGCCAACAAGGATGAATTGCTGTAATTCCTATTTTGTTTCATTGGACCAAATAGTAAAGTTTTACTTAGCAAACCTCATTCAAGACCGGAACTAATCCATATAAGTTCACCATTAGAGTGACCATAATACTTTGCTTGTTTTATTGAATGGGTCGCTGTTGTGTAGATATCACTTGGGCCAAGGAAATTTTTTTAAGGAAGATGGAGGAAGAATAGATAAATATTTTGCCGATTTTATTAAATGAGTCACTATTGTGTAGATATCACTCGGGCCAAGGAAAAGAGAAAAAAATGAAGGAAATATGTAACTGGCTCTACTCTTAAAATTAATAGATGCCTATAAAGACTACTATAACACCAAAATACCAATCAATTGAGTTTAAACTTTTAGACAAGTTCATGTTATTGGCTTATGGGAGCCTGTAGCAAGATTGGGCTTATGGAGACTTGAGAATGATATTTAGACTTGGGTTTTTCAGAAAAGTGGTTGAGACGTATAGCCATTTTTGTTCTTACTAGGGTTCTTAAGGCTTTCCTTTCAATTAGAGAAGAAATTTTTTTAGCACTTTTGTCTGAATACTCAAAGAGAAAAAGAAAAACTTATGGCCACTCGGATTGCCTCAGACTTTCCTTAAAACGCATAGCTAAGAATTTTCTGGTCTCTGAAATTTCATGCAGGGAGTCAAGTGGAATAAATATGAGAAAAGAATTAGAAATGGAGATGGTGTAATCGAAAGTTTGTTTTAGGAAGATGAATTGATCAGATTGTGTAGCTGCTTTGGCACTCAGAGCATGGCCAGGGAAGCTGCATCGTTCTTTGTGACAGCAAGATATTCCGAAACCAGTGGCCTACTTACAGCCACAGCATACAGTTCAATCAAGAAATCATAACACAAACAATTGAATCCAATACGAAAAACTCGATCATTAATTGTAATTGCTAAACACACCATATCATTGACATTTCTCTTGGATCATAAAAAGGAGAAGTGTATAGCACCCCTGGCAATCACATTTTCACCAAATTGATCATTGGGAGACCAACCCAAAAGAAGAAAGCTGTTAATAGAAATGTTCCACTGATAGACAATTGGGAATTAATGAAGGGGTAAAGGAAAAAGGAGTACTAGTGTGGAAATAAATACACCACTCAGATCAGGATTTGCTGGGTTCCTAAAAGATTTAGAAACGTCCTTTCCGAATTCGCGCCCAGGCTATGGCTGCAACAGCAGCACCTCCCAAGTGCGCTGATCCTGAGATTTGACTCTCTCCCTGAAACAATTAGGCAGAAAAAGTAATTAGATAATGCAATACCGACAATGATCTGGTATCATGTCCTGCAGATAAATCAATTATGCTGTTTAAAGTGGTCCTCAACCAACCAATGTCTGTTAAGGACTGACCGCGTGTTCCCAGCAAGAGGCAGGGTCATTCCATTAGGGAAAGGAGATATACAATAAAGAATACTGAAAACTAAAAATGATACAAGTCAATATTGCAATCAGATAAGAAAATCCTTGTATCTAGTAATCTCATATTCTTGTATTTGCGTAGCAACCAAAAGAAGAAGGATGGATATCTGCAGGCACCATGGTATTTGGAATTTTACTTAAGTCATTTTGTAAGTCCTCCACCAAGTACTAGTTATTACAGTTCTACAACATATGCGCATGACTGTACTCTTAAGCTGCATGAATCCGTAGAAACTACATAAGATTGAGTTTGCATCTGGGGAAACTTTCTGCTGAAAAGGTAGTAACAGTATACAAGGAAAGTGCCAACGTACCTCTGTTATCCTCAAGATATCTTTTCCAATTAGAAAGATTCCCTGAATGATAATTAATCAAAAGAAATTTTGTAAGGAGGTTCAGAATTAGCCTCACACAACTATAGTGACATAACCTGAGAGTAATCTTACGAGTAAAATGGCAGGGACTGGTATAATGAAATCAAAGTAGAGGGTAGCTTTTGGAAAAAGGAATATATCAAGTAGCATTATAGCATTCACAGCCCCACTTGCGCCCTACACAACACAAGCAAATTCAATGGTAAAATAAATTCATTTTTCCACAAATGCACAATAGAAATGTAGGAGAACTTGTACTGTTGGAGTGAGAAGGATGTAATTTTTTCACATAATATGAATACCGAATTAAAAGAAAATCTTCAGAGAAACAAGCCGGGCTTGTACAGTGCAAAATAACAAGGCCAAAATTTACAAACTAAATGCAGCCCTTGTTTCACTCACTAGAGGTGATAGCCCGACTAAGCATTTGGCAGGGAGCCATCATGAAGCCAATGAAACTTGAATAATGTGAAATTATGCAAAATTGTTATCCCAATAGCCTTTTAGAACCAGATCAAATAATTAGTGTAAGACATCGGCAGATATCATTTCATGGAAGATAGAATTTTGTTCATATATAATTGGCTAACCATAGCAAGACATCAGCAGTCCAGTGACCGGTTTTGATAGGAAAATATAGCGATCTGTGTAGCAGAAGATCTTAAAAAAGCATACCAATCCTGGAGTAGTTGATGGGTCATTGCTCCACAGGCGACGGCCCTGCAGTAAATAGACTGCGAGATATAGTCACAACGGTAACATTCACTATCATGTCAAGCAGTTTCTATATGTAAATCCAAGCGAAATTGACAATGCCTGAAAAATGTAACTTCCACTAGAATGAATGGCACACAATTTTCCTTTAAATGAGAAGTGCCGAATGCCATTGGTATAGCACGACCACACAGTACTATCAAGCTCCATAAACCTATATTTTTTTGCTTTTCTTTTCTTGTTATCCAAGCAACAAAATTTATTTAAGGACTATGAGAAAAAAGAAAAATAAACCAGAAATATATTGATTGGAGAAAGCATTTTAAGTTTACTTCTAATTGAAAATAAATTTGCATAGGTGCAAACAATTCACGAAATTAAGCTTAAAAATAATGGCCTGGAAGAGTAAGTTGATCCATTCTTTTATGGCACCTCATCACTCCTTCAATCAATAACTCACACAACAGATTCTCGGAATTCTTTGTTACCATCATACCTTTGACGATGAGGCCAAAAAAGCTTTATGCGCCAAGTAAAAAATTGAACCACCAAGAGCCCCAGCTAGATACAACTTAAGCAACAATTCAGGTCCAAAAGCCCTTCCAATCTGCCATTGTGAAATATTAGCAGAACAAAAATTGATGAAATATATTAATGGAAAACAAATAAACTTATAGAGTTTCCACGTTTAGATTTTACAATGAGATTTAACCTTCACAAGTGAGAAACAAAAAAGTAATTTGTTTGCTTTAATCGAAATAGTGTGGTATCCCTCAGCGAACTCTAATTTTGTTAAAAGAAAAAGAAAAGGAAAAAAAAAAAAAGAACTCTTTTGAATGCCAAGAAAAAAATAAACCTTTTAATATCAATGTATCATTTGGCAGTGATAGTCTGATTAGGTTTCTCTACTGCCTAGAGGCGAGCTTAGGCTTTCCAAGGAGATTGCAGAAGATGTTGGCATCACATACCATTCATTGAAATCATAAGATCCCCTACCAAAATAATCAAATAATTTACTTCATTGCTAGTAGAAGCACAATGAATTCATATTTCAATGCTCGAATATTTTGGTTCAACCTTTGACAACACCATAAAGCACTATGACCTCATGGGTCAGAAAACAAATGCTAAGAATTATATAATGTGTGAAACCTAAGATGATTGTCAAAACCCTCCATTTCTTTGACAATGGTAAGATTCCTTCTTATTTTGGGAATGTTACGTTTTGAATTTTTCAGAACTTCATAGCTGATTTACAAAGAAAGGGAAAACCCACTAAATTTTCAACTACACATTAGGAATATATGTGATGGTGTATGATGAAAGCTATATAAGTTATACGACCTCAGTTTTACTAGCAATAAGTTTGCCACATCATACTGGGTCATCTCCTAAAGATGTAGAGCTTATGTCAAGGATTGATCTATGGCAGATCGTGCAAGTGCACGCATGCACATGCACACAGTGTCTGAAATGCTTGCAATATAGTAATCAGGCACACCCAAGAGAAAAGCAACAAAATATATAGGTTATCACCTTTTTATGTAAGAAAATTATTTGGAGTATGTGAAATCCTACATCCCCCATAAGATGCTGTAAGAAAAGGTTTCTAAATCTTGCCTTCAAATGAAATATTTAAATATGCTTCATTATTTTCAATGGAAGGTATATTGGTTTCTGACGCTTTTTGCACAATGTAAGATACAAACAAAAAAGAATTCAAAAGGACAAGAAAAATGAAGACAATTATAATCACAAAAAATACAAATGACAATTTGAGTCACATAAAAGATGCGAAGGGAAGTATATTACATTCATTCCAAAGAAGTATAGTCCGATCATGTTGGAAATGATATGCTCAAGATCAATATGACTGAAAGCAGAAGTAATCAATGTGTGCAATCGTCCACTTGTAAAATTGTCTAGTGATATCTGTTCAGCAAACATAAAAAAGTCATGCATTTAGGATGATATCAAAATAAGCTCAACAATTGTTATATTGCAAGATGGTTAGTCTAATGGGTCCATTCTTCAACAGCAAGCCACTTAGATTCTCTGTTCAATTAGCCTTAAGTCATAATCCAAATAAAAACATACCTTGCCCCTCTGGAAGCACTTGCTTGTTGTTTTATTCACAATTTTCCTGTCTCTACTTAACCAGTAGAAATTTAACAGGAATTCCACTTGTATGCCTCTGGCATAAATTAACCCAGAGGCAAACTACCCCACCAAATAAGAGTACTAAACCTAGCATAATCTAACACATTATGTAAAATCTGACTCACCATAAAGTGATTCCTCATAAATCTATAATCTGCAACCCGCCACAATATAAAGACAGCAACATTAGCTATAATCAAGCCATAAACCACACCCTCAGTTGTTAGTCCTTGGAACCACGATCTCCTGCCAAACAGGAGAAGACAGCTTGTTGACATAGAAGTGACACAGCAGAAAAGTTACATGTAATAAAAAAGGAAGAGTGCCAGCAAAGGCTATATGAAGAAAACCCCTCCATCTTTTATGTAGTTGGCGTTCAGCATGGCAAATTAAAGAAAAAATTGGACTTTTTAACCTAGGTGGACATAATTATCCAATCGTCACAAGGCATCTTGCTACCGATGGTTGCAATTCCTATTACAAGTTAAGGACTTCAAATGAGTAGAAATGGGTATGTGAACCATTAGGATGTTTCCCCCTTATTAACAAAAATGGCAACAAAAATGAGAGATTGTGTAATTCACAGGGACTAAAAATGGAAACTGAAAGAGAATAGAATTGATAGAATTATGATAGTGGCACTTTGCCAAAATCTATTAACCTGTGAGACCCTAAGATGACTAATGTTTCTAAACGATAAATTGTAAGTGACAATGAAACTAAAAGTTTAAGCATACTGAAGTAACACAAGAAGTCAAGTGATAAGACATTCTAATATCAATTTATGGGGCAGAAAAGTTTGGAGATTGCTGGCTGTTATAATGTGAACACTACATTTCTCAGCCAAAAATCATTCTGAAGTCACAAAAGATAGGCTCATTTCTTCATTTTCCTTCCAAAAATCCAGGAGGAAACACTAGGTGACAACTTCTAAATGGCATTAAAATTGTATCTATCCTCAGAGAAGTTGCTCGAATAAGGAGTTGACTTCCAAGCAATACCTGGAATTCAACAAAAGAGCATCAAATTGACATACCATCCTCTTAATATATACCAATTTCTAAATTTCACAATAGCCTCATAACAACTTCCAGAGTTGACAACAGCGTCTCCATGTCTTTACCTGGAATGGGGTATGAAGAAACTAAGGTCTCATATTGTTCCACTTTCATGTTTTCAGCACAATAATTGATAGTCTAATTGGAGGAAATCATGGCAGGAAAAGAACATCCTAAAACTAAGATGTATTTTCTAAATGGAAAACTGAATGCATGACTCAATTGGAGATGATGGGAAAAGAGGGTTGCAAACTAAATCAATTAATCCCGATGAAAATTGGAAAACCATGTCAACCAATGAAATCAAGAAGCCACACCCACTCAAATGAGCAACCATTACAGCATGAATCTACAACCATTGAGACAAGTTTGAATTATCCGTTCTAGTTCATTTTACACAATGTTTCAAGCACTCATATGATGTCTCTTTTATTGGTCACAATGACAGAAATCATGTGTTAATCCAATTTCTTTGTTCCTTCCTTCCTTGGCATATCCAAAGCGTTAATCAGATATGCAACAGATTTGAGGTCTTAAAGATTTAGGTGACCTGTTCCTTACTTCATTTGCCCACTTAAACTTGTAAAGAGAAAATCCCACTCAACAACCGCACACATACGCAACATTATCTTACAACCTCTAGAAGAAAAGTACTAGTCCAAAACTTGTTTTGGGATCAGAACCTGACGAAGACCATTCTCCATAACCGTTTTCCTATTCTTCATTTCTTCTAACCCAAGAAAAAGTAATTCTGCTAGCATATGTACAGCCATTTGCTGGATATGAAGCATATGATTGCACTGTTTACTTCTGTTATATGGTCTTTGGAATTGCAGATGAATGGTTCCTCACTTCAAATGCCTACTTCAAATCTGAAGATAAAAGCCCTGTTTACACACATACACACATACACACACTCAAACACACATCGATGTAATGGTTAATGGTGATAATCTCGGGAACCAGAAGATCGGGGCACAATACACACAATACCATAAACCAGTGAACACAATTACCCTTTTTAATCATGCTGCACAATTAGCAGGTCAATGCTACAGATTTCATGTTTTTTGAAGTTTAGGTACCAATAAAAATTATTACTTACAAATCCAAAATTAGAGAGAAGAAAGCTTTGGCTCCAAAAGCAACTGCATTTGTACAAAGAGAAACGAAAATGGAGAGTACCATCTGTGTACACAGTCATTTACTTTTGACATGTATTATCCTACCCTGACCTCGATACACGGCAATACTCAGACAAGTCAAATGAAGCGTAAAACCAGCAGCAAAAATATGAATAAAAAGGACTCTTCTCATCATTATTTGGAAATTCGCACTTCGCGCTAAATTGAAGAAACGAAAAGTCTAAATTTCTTGTTCAACAAAGGACTACGATGATCATCTTTTCCCGGCAAGGTATTATTATGCCTATGTTTGCGGCAGAGAGAACAAAAGACTACGAGTTTTCTTTCATTTTCTTACAACGCCCCAGTAAATAACAAGACCCCATGACACAAGACAAACACATTACCTGCCACGCCTACCAAAATCAAAACTTGGGTTGAAACGGTAACGCTGCTGTTGAAATTGAGTTCTTAGAAACCGAACTCTGCAATCTGCAATACTCTTGCTTGAAAGCTTCAAGAGGGTATTCGCCGAATCCAACAAGAACTGCTTCCCCGTCACCGGGTTTGATAGAAACCCGCGCATAGATTTCCCTGACAAACTGTGCCATGAATGAGACGGATGCCGAAAAGCATGAAAGCCAAAGTTAAGAACTTGATTTTGAACTTGGGTATTGGGTTTGATTATAGAAGATAGGTGATTGTGAGAGTGAGGATGGAGGCTAGTAAAGCAAGTTGAGGTATTTGAGAGTTTGTCGCGGATGTTTGATGCAACTTTGCGAGAAAATAGTCTTTGCATTGTTGGGTTTGAATTGTTTTTGTTTGTGTTGTGTTTTGTAGAATTCTTTTCTTACAGGTGGGGACTTGTGATCGAAGAATGGGACCTCTGGCCTTGGGAACGAAGCAGTCTTTTTTTTAGCATGAAGTGCAAAAGTCGCGCTTTTTCCCCTCAGTAAGAGCAGGCCCTGCTGGGCTTTTGTTGCCTTGTAGAGATCCGGGGTCCTCGTGTATATATTTTCGTCATGCTGTGTATGCAGTGTGTTAGATGTAGAGTTGGACGTGGCAGCCATACGTGGAGAGCTCTGTGAATCGTCCGAAGCGTGCACAGGCTGGCTTGGCCAATGGCTGCGGGGAGCTCAGGGAATCGTCACAGACTGCTCTTTCTTAGGATTACTCTCCATCTTGCACAAAGGTGGAAAGTGCACAGTCGATGGGGGCCGTTCAAGCAGACCATGATCGACAATCTCCCAATTTCAGAATCTCTTCCTCTATCTTATCCAATATTAAGAGATAAGTTGCTTTGGATTGCTTTGTATATCTTTTTTTGTATAATCAAAAACCATGCGTTTGGTGTTCATTATGAACGACCAAAGAAGAATCTGATCACTTTCCAAAACCAATGTGTTCAATTGATAGATGATTATGGATTTAAACAGGGGATAAAGGAAAATGAAAAACTAGTTTGGAAGTAAATGCAACAACCAGATCTCGATTTGCGAAAGCAGATTGCCAAAAGATTTAGAAACGTCCTTTCCGGAGTCGTGCCTAGGCTATGGCTGCAACAGCAGCACCTCCCAAGTGCGCTGATCCTGAGCTAGGACCCTGTTCCTGAAACAATAAGAGGGAGAGAAAGGAATTAGATAGAGTAAAAAAGACAATGATCTGGGATCATGTCCTTCAGATAAAATCAATTATGCTGCTCAAGGTGGCCTCACCCGTCCAATGTGTTATCAATTATGGACTTGCTGCTTGTTCCTAGCAAGAAGCAGGGGTCATCTCATTAGGGTAATGGTATGGGTCAATAAGAATACCCACCAACGGACGAGCCTATGAGAATTCATCTCTTACAATCCTTATATCTATTCATGTAATATCCTGTATTTGCATAGCAACAAAAAGAAGAAGGATGCATATCTGCAGGTCACCATGCTATTTCCAAGTTTACTTAAGTCATTTTAAGCCCACCAAATATTGATTGTTAAAATTCTACAACATATGCCCATGACTATACTCTTAAACAGCATGTGCCCGTAGAAACTACAAAAGATTGAGTTTGTGTCTAGGAAACTTTCTGGTGAAAAGGAAGTAACAAAAGACATTTTGTAAGGTTTTTCGGAACTAGCCTCACACAACTATGCTGACATAACTTAAGTGATCTTACCAGTAAGAAATCCAAGTAGATGGTAGATTTTGGAAAAAGGAATGCATAAAGTAGCACCATAGTATTCAGAGCCCCACTTGGCCCCTAAACAGCACAAGCAGACTTATTAGTAAAATAAGTTTCTAGTCTACACAATGCTCAATAAATATTTAAAACATCTTGCATTGTCGCAGTGATGACAATTTGATTTTTTCACTTGAATATGAGTTGCGAATTAAAAGCAAATTTTCAGAGAAGCTGGCTGGACTTGTACACCACAAAATAACAAGGCCAAAATCTACAAATCAAATGTAGTAAGATCGATCCTTTGCTTCACTCACCAGCGGTAATAGCTTTCAAACCAAACTTGTGGTATGGAACCATCATAAAGCCAAGGGAATTTGAATAATACAGAAAATATGCAGAATTTTTATCCCAAGTGCCTTTTAAAACTACATCGAACAATTGATGTAGAATTTTATTAATATATAATTGGCTAGTCATAGCAAGGTATCAGCACTCCAGTGACTAGTTTTGATAGGAAACTGGAGGATCTGTGTAGTAGAAGAAATTAAGAAAAGTCCACTAAAAATGTTAATCCAAGCGAAATTGAAAGTGCCTGAAAAATGAAACGTCCACTAAAACGAATGACACATTTTCCTGAAATGGGAAGTGCCAAATGCCACAGGCAGCTCGACCTTATAGTCCAATCGACCTCCATAGAATATATACTTTCGTTTTTCTTTTCTTGTATTTTTAAGCAGCAAAATTTATTTAAGGACTATGAGAAAAAGGCAAAATACACCAGATAATACCAGAAATAAATTGATTGGAGAAAGCGTTTGCTAAGTTTACCTCTAAAGAAAATATATTTGCATATGTGCAAAGGATTCATATGCTTAAACTTAGACATAACGGTGCTTGAAAAAGGAAGTCGATTCATTCTTTTATGCACCTCATTACTCCTTAAATCAATACCTCCCTCTACAGATTCTCAACATTTTTTGTTACCGTAGTAACTTTGCTTATGAGGCCCAAAATGCAACGTTCACCAAGTAAAAAACTGAACCAGCCAGAGTCCCCGCTAGATACAACTTAAAGCACAAGTTCAGGTCCAAAAACCCTTCCAATCTGCCATTGGGAAATATTAGTAGAACCGAGATTAATGAAATAAACTAATGGAAAATAATAAATTGATAAAGTTAGGAATATCATGTGGTAGTGATAGTCTGATTAGGTTTCCCTACTGCCTAGAGGAGAGCCTAGATTTTCCAAGGGGATTAGTCAAAATATTGGAAGCACGTACCACTTATTGAAATCATAAGATCCCCTAACCTAATAATCTAATCATTTTACAAGAATGCCAGTAAAAACACAATGAATTCAATTTCCGTAGGATGACCAAACATCCACAATATTTATTTCAATGCTTGAATATTTTGGTTCAATCTTTGAGAACTCCATAAAGCATTATGACCGCAGGGGTCAGAAAACAAAGGCTAAGAGTTAAGCAAAGTTTATAAATGCACGAAAACTGAGATGATTGTCAAAACCCTAGGGAATGTCACGGTTTGAATGTTTCAGAACTACATGGCTGACTTACAATGAAAGGAAAACCACTGAAGTTGTGAAAGCTATAAAGTTATATGATCTCGATTTACAAGCAATCAGTTCTCCGCGTCATACTGGGTCATCTACTAAAGATGTAGAGCTTTTGTCAAGGATCGATCTTTAGCAGATCGTGAACGTGCATGCATGCACATGCCCACACACAGACAATAAGGAGCTTGAAGTGCGAACTGAAAATGCTTGGAGTAGTGTGTAGTCTGGCAGACCCAAAAAAGAAGCCACGAAAATATAGGTTATCATCTTTTTATTTAAGAAAAATTATTTAGGCTCAACATCCGCTAAAATAGTTTCTAAATCTTGCCTTAAAATGCTATATTCAAACATGCTCATTATTTTCATTGAAAGGTATATTGGATTCTGATGCTTCTTGTAAAATGTAAGATACAAACAAAAAGAACCCATAAAGGATAAGGAAAACAAAGACAATTCTTATCATGCCAAATATACGAAAGGATAATTTGAGTCACAAAAAAGATGCAAAGGGAAGTATATTACATTCATTCCGTAGAAGTATATCCCGATCACGTTGCAAACAAAATGTGGAACACCAACGTGACAGAAAGCAGAAGTAATCAATGTGCACAATCGTCCACTTCTAAAATTGTCGACTGATATCTGTTTAGAGAACATCAACAAGTAATGTGTTTAAGATGATATCAAAATAAATTCACCAATTATTAGATTGAAAGATGGTTAGTGTAATAGGTCTATCGTTCGACAGTAAGTCACTAGGATCAATTTGTTTTAAATTATAATTCAAATAAGAAAATACCATCCCCTTTGCAAGCACTTGCCTGTTGTTTTATTTATAATTTTCTTGTCTCAATTTAACTAGTAGAATTTATCAAGAATCCCACTTGCATGCTTTTGGCATAAGTTAATCCACAGATAAACCAACCTACCAAGGAAGAGAGCTAAACCTAGGATAATCTAACACAGTTTAAAATCTGACTTACCATAAAGTGATTCCTCGGAAATTCACGGTTATCAAACCTCGACAAGAGAAAAACAAGAACATTAGCTCCAACCAAGCCATAAAACACGCCCTTAGTTGTTCGTCCTTGGAACCATGATCTCCTGTCAAACAAGAGAATATAGTTCGTTGACATAGAACTGACCCAACGGTTAAGGTACAAGTCATACAAGAGTAAGAGTATGCCTTTACAGCCAAAGTTATATTAACGAAACCCGTCCATTTTTTATGCAGTTAGTGTGCATGGCATACTAAAGAAACACTGGAGCTTTTTGACCTAAAACCGACATAATTAAGCAAGTATTGCAAGGCCATCTAGTTTCTTGCCACCGATGGTTGCAATTCCTACTTCAAGCTTAGGGACTTTAAATGGTAGAAATAGGTAAGTGAACCATCAGGATGTTTCCGCCTTTTAACAATGGCTACAAAAGTTAGAGATAGTCCAATTCAAAGGGAGAAAAAATGGCAAATGAAAGAGAATAGAATTGATAAGTGTTAGAGTAAGTCCCATATTGGAAGAATGTGATCATTAGGTAATGTTTAAAAGGTAAAAATTGTTTTCCAAATTCATGAGCTAATATTTGGGTTAAACTTTTGAGTTTTCTAATAATAGGATTAAGACAACATCACTTTGACAAAATCTATTAATATGTAAACCCCTTAGATGACAAATGTCTCTAAGAAACAAACTGTAAGAGAAAAAGAAATTAAAAATTACGAATGCTGAAGCAATAAAAGAAGTCAAAAACGAGACATCCTAATATCAATTTACGGGATATGAAAAGTTGGAGATTACTACCTGTTATTAAGTGAACGCCTCGCATTTCTAAGCAGAAAAAAACCATTCTGAAGTTCCTGAAGATAAACTTAATTCTTCGTTCTCCTTCCAAACAAATAGAGGGAAAAACCGAGCAACTTATATAGCGTTAACATTGCACCTATCCTCCAAGAAGTTGCTCGAAAAAGAAGTTGACTTCAAAGCATTCTTGGAATTCAACAGACGAGGCAAGACAAATTTTCAAATCGACATACCATCCTCTTCGTAATAAATAACAACTTCCAAAATTGATAACAGCCTCTCCATGTCCTTACTTGGAATAAGGTGCGAAGAAACTCTCATAATGTTCCAATTTTATGTTTTCCACACACATTTGATAGTCTAATTAGAGAAAGTAATGGCAGCAAAGAACATCCGGAAGCTGAGACCCATTTTCTTAAAAGGAAAATTCATGCTGCCTCAAAGTCTCAGCTTATGAATTACTTTGAAGACAATAAGCATAGACCTAGCGATTGAAGTACCACGTCTCCTCCTGTCAGTCGCCGCTAATTGGTATTGTACTGGTCAATGATTATGTTTTATGAATGTATCATCCTGCTTATTTTAGCAATAACAATTCCAAAATTCGGGGTTGAGAGGATGACTTTGTTGGAGACTGGTGGGGCAAGAAGAGGGTAAGTTGTGGCTCGAAAAGCAACTGCGTTTCGTAGAAAGAGAAACGGCAATGGAGAGTACCATCTAAGTAGATAGTCATTTACTTTTGACACGCATTATCTTTTCCTAACTTCGATACAAAGCCATACCCAGGCAGGTCAAATGAAGCATAAAACCAGGAACGAAAAATATAGCAAAAAGCTTTATAATCCTTACGAGGAAAATCGCACTTCAACAAAATGTTCACGCTAAGAGAATCAGAGCCTAGGTTGAATTTGTTTTACCCCATATGACCTTAAGTCCAATCTCATTTGACATATAGGGGTGTCTATGTAGGACAAAAATCGTATACCAGAAGTATGAAATCTTGTGATGAAACTTAAATAAAGGAAATGCTTCTCTCACATTAAGCTCAAGATCACATAAGGTAAAGCATATTCAACCTAAACTAACTTTTGGGTTAAGCCTTTAAACCTTTTAACATAGTATTAGAGCTCACATTGAATTTGCTCCACTTTATGTGACATTGAGTCTAATCTCACTTAGCATGTAAGGACATGTGTGCATGACAAATTTCCTACACTTAAAGTATGATATCTTGAAATGAAGCTTAAATAAAGAAAATGTTCCTCCCTACACAAAAGTTAGTTTTTGGATTTGGCCGATAAACCTTTTAATGTAATATTAGAGCATGTTAAATACACTCCACTCTATATGACCTTGAGTTGAATGATACTTGGTGTGCACAAGAGTGTGTGAATAATAAGAGTTTTACAATGAAAGAAAAAGATCCATGAAATGAAGTTAAAATAAAAAAAAGACCTTTCAATCATGAACTAACTTTTGGGTTGAATTTTAAATTTTTTAACTCACTTCTTTCATTAAAGTTTAACTATAAGAAATTATATATTTAATGTGAGACTTTCGTCCTACACACACATCTCTACACAATAAGTGACATTGGGTTCAAGTAGCATGGGGTGGAGTAAATTCAACTTGGACTTTAATATTATGTCAAAAAGTTCAATCCAAAAACTAGTTTAAAAGTTGAAAAAAACTACCTTACTTCAAATAACTAGATAGAAGCATGCCTTGACAAAAACATAAATGAAGAAAGTGTCAATATGATTTTTAAGCTAAATTTTAGATTGAACATTTTAACCTTTTAACAATACTAACTTATGATTTATATAGGAATAAACATAAATCTACATATATGCCATGATATAATTTATCTGTTTTGTCAATATTCTCTTCTTTTGTTTTTTTATTTTTATTACAATATATGTACTCAACTCACTCCTTTGGGACTTTGACAATACTAACTTATGACTCTACAGAAATAAACATAAGTTTATATATATGTAAAGATATAATTTATGTGTAATGTTAGTATTTTTTTAATTATTTTTATTACAATACCTACACTCAACTTATGGATATGGAATATCAAATTCAAACCTCACACTCCTCTTTCCACTAATTCACCGTTAGAACTAATTGGCTAGTGACTCGGTCTTCTTTTATTGAGTTCAAATTTTGGTATTTTGAACTGAATTTATACAAACCTTATTTATGAATTTTAATTGATCTGGTCCGCATGGTTCTTCCGAGTGATTTCTGGCTCAAAACACCAAAGCTTGGATGTGGCGAGTTTGATTGTGGCGAAAACCGTGACCTTTCAACGTGAAGGTACCGAGGAACAAAGAAGCCCAGCTCTAGTCGACATGAGGGTTCTAACAAGAAGCACGGTCCGTCGCCTTCCATCAATGTGCAACCAATCCCCAAATTTCACAAGGGAATTCCGATTGTTTTCAACAACCCTTAGTTCCTCAAGGCCAACTCCTTCAAAATTCTCTCAGCCATCCCACTACAGGAAACAGATTGCTCTCGCCAATCTTTTTCAAAGGTATGGCTTTCCGTCATCTCAACTCCACGATTTCCTCACAAAAAACAAGTTTTTGCTGAATTATAATTCGCGGGAGATTGAAAGGTCTCTGGGTGTTCTCTTAAGACTCAAAATTCCCCAGAAATCTTTGGTTTCGTTGATAAGTGAATGTCCAGGGGTTTTGGAATTTGAATTTCTCAGGAAGTGGGAGATGGGGTTCCTAGAGTTGGATTGCTTGAGTGCTTCCTCCTTGATGATTAGGAATGTGCTTGAACTGGCTAGGAGGTATCAGTTAGACCCAGAGGGGTTTCCTAGGAGTTTGAAGGTTTTGAAAGTTTTAGGGTTTAGTGATGATATTCTCAGTAGAGTTCTAGAGGGGTTTCCTCGAGTGATTATGATGAATGAAGAGGAAATTAATGGGAGAATGTTATTTTTTCTGGAAATTGGGTTTCAAAGGATGGAAATTGATTGTATTTTACGTTCGTTTCCTAATGTTTTAGGATTTGGGATCAAAGAAAGGTTGAAGCCGTTGCTTTTTGAGTTTCGAGATTTGGGGTTTAGTGACGATTTGATTAGGAAAGAGATTGTTAGGGAACCAAGAATTCTGGGAATGGAATTGGGAGAACTTTCGCGTTGTTTGGAATTGCTGAAAACTTTGAAATGCCGGCAACCGATCAAGGACAGGATTTTTAGTGAAGGAGCACTTAGAGCTGGGGTTGAAGTGAAACTAAGAGTTGACTGTTTATGCAAATACGGGTTAATTCGTAGGGAGGCCTTTAAGGTGCTGTGGAAAGAGCCAAGGTTGATAGTATATGAAATACAGGACATTGAGCAGAAGATTGAGTTTTTGGTGCAGAGGATGAAACTCAGTGTTGGCTGTTTGGTTGATGTTCCTCAGTATTTGGGTGTGAACTTTGAAAAACAGATTGTTCCTCGTTACAATGTGATTGAGTATTTGAGAGCAAAGGGTGGGCTTGGTTTTGAGGTGGGATTGAGGGATATTATAAAGCCAAGTAGGCTAGGGTTCTACAATCTTTATGTGAAGCCTTATCCGGAGTGTGAAAGAATGTATGGTAGATTTTCAAGGGATTTTGAAGTGAAAAGCCGACACCCAATTGGTCTGTGGAAGCTCTTTAAACCAGAAAGGCATCCAGAATCAAAAGAAGACGTGGAAAACATGAAATCCTTTGTGGAATCGCTGGTTGAAAGGAGTGGAGAGGAAGAGCTTTCTGATTATGAATCACTCGGTGTTATCTGAATTGAAGAGTTCACGAGTGGGTTGTTTTTGTTGCAATCTCAATGATGAGCAATTGTGAATGCCACGGTTACTTTTCCTCTGGTGGATGACAAAGGAAATTTTCTTTTGTTAATCACACCTGCAAACGTCTTGTTGAAGCATCAAGAATGCGCGGCTTTGTTCAGACTGACAACAGAGGAAAATTAGTGGTTTTCTTGCATTAACATCCTAACTGAATTAAGAGCTGCTGTTTAAGAAGTCGAATGAGGGACTACAGAAGGCACAATTTAGGCCTATGAGCAACTTCAGGCAAGAAATTGCGTAGTTATATTCTTGAATGTCTCTGATTTTTCTGGTTCCTAGTTTTCATAGAAACCAGAATGCCATGAACCTATTGAAAGAATTTGAACTTGAAGTAAGCGAGAAGAGTCAGCCCGTGATTAATGACTTGTATGAGGAAATTGAGCTGCCGAACGTGTTCTTCGAAAGGCATGCACTTAATCAGAGTCGCCCGGGATGGACTTGGGCTCCGGCCCATTAGATATGTATAGGCAAGTTTGTCATGACCAGGCCCATACACCAACTGCAATAAACTCAACTCAATGTAATAACCTCCATCAGTGTATTATGATCCAACGCCCTTTTATCAATTGCTATGTCCTGCAATATTCATAAACCATTCTAATAACAATTTATTCTTTTTAAAGTGTGGTCATTTAACTAGTTAGTTTAATAGTGAGTTAATAGTAAACTCAAAAGTGAGGTTTGAGATTTGATACCTTGCGTGTATAAGTTGGGTAAGTGTATTCTAATTAAAGAAAAAAAATTATACTCTGCAAAGCGTAAGTTGGGTGGGTGTGTTCTAATTTAAAAAAAAAAAACATTATACTCTGTGCAAAGAGTGACAAAGGAAACCAAAGGCACATAAACTACAAGACATTTTACCTGGCTGATAAGGTTCTTTCTCAACAAAGCAAGGGCACGTTTTTGAAGCCCAAGAAAACCATGCTCGGAGTGCTACAGAAAACACTCTGAAAAAACTGACTTTGATTAGATAGAACTATTTGCCTAAACTAAATCCAGTAAATATTGGAACCTTCAAGCTTTGCTATCAGAGGATAAGAGATAGGATAATCTCTTAGTACTATTCTGAATGCTTAAGCTTTTGTTTTGATATCTCCTGCCAAGTATCTTCCCACCAAGTTTAGGCTGCAGCCGGCACAATAGAGTATATGCCTAAACCATCAGGTGCCTCGATATCATCAGCACGGATGATTCTGGACAAAGATGAGGCACGAATACAAAGTACCTATGGCTATACATAATCAGTATTCTTGGAGCGTATTCAATCATTAGGCATATTATAATCTTGACGTTTTGCCTGTGATGTGATAAGCATTGGACTACGTATTATCCCCCGAAGTTATCGGAACGAATAAATTTTTATTTAGTTAGAATTTAACTTATTTAGTTAAATTTTAGATAATTTAGTTTGATGGTCATCGTAAGATTGATGCAGGCACGGATGTCAGCAAGACATCAACATGATGTAAGCTTTTATCTCCCTTTTATATTCCATCTACATGTGTAAAATAAAATAAAACTCTTTGTCAACCAAGAAACGTTCTGTGTCATGCATTTTCGGTTTCCTAAAGTTTCGGGTCCGATTAATACGCTTTGTGTGCATTACAGACAGGCTCTCTTTCCAATGACGAACGCCAAGACGTAGCCCATTACAAGTGAAGTATCCTACAACAATATGTAATTCCTTCAGAATTACTTTGTCCCATTCTCTTAAGTCTTTATCTTTTTTTCTTTTTTTCTTTTTCTAGGGCTTTTCCTATAATTTTGATTGGCAAGGAGCAAAGAATTTGGTAGCAGTAGGTGGGAGGATAACTGAGGCACAAACTTTGATCTTTTGTTGTTTTCTTAGGGATTTACATGATGTAAGGGTGGTGCTGATGTCAAGCCGGCTATTGGTGAGTTGTCCAAACCAACCCAAGAAAATGAAGGGATTTAGCAGGTACATAAGGAAGGTCAGATGTGAAATGTATTGTTAATTCCAGCCCATGCTTCGGATGCAGATTAGGTTCTACTGTATTTGGAGTTGATAAAGTGTTTCTTATTGAAAATTTTTAAATAACAATAATTGAAAAAGAGTTTTTGTTTTTTTTTTAACAAAGAGACAAAAAGTTCAAGCAAATAAAAAATATTGTCATTTTCCTAAAGATCTTTTATCTGAAAGTCTACAAATTTGATAAGTTATAATAATGATAACTGTGGATCTCTGCTAACCTTATGAGTTAATATTTTATTTAAGAATCAAAGGTGGCTAAGAAGAAGAAGAAGGGATCTTTAATATATATTATTCTAGTCTTATAGTCACTTGTGTGGAAGGAGCTTTAATTAGGTAAAGATAGTTGTTTGAAGTCAAGTCTATTTTTAAGATTGATACTAAAATGCTTTCCTTCAAGTTCCAAATTCATTGCTTGAAATCTTAAACTCCAAGATGTTTGTGATTGAGATGTTTTTCTTTCACTAAGATGTAACTTGCTTTTTTTTTTTTTTTGCTTAAATAGTAGATGAACCAAAGCGAAATGGTGTTGGTTTTGGATTGTGACCCTAAAACTCTTGCAAAATTCTAGTACTTCATTGCTTAAATCTTTACTTTTCCTTAAAGGCTTGAATTAAATAGTGCACTTCAATTTCCAAACTTACTAACCTTTCTATTACGGTACCTGTTATGTGTCTGATAAGGAAAATAATGGAGAGTGTGTGTTCCTTGGCTTAGTGGTAAGCTAAGGAGTCTCAGGCCTACGAGTCCGCCAGATCTTATAGTCACACACTGAACGAGTGTATGAGCATGTGTGTTTATAAAAGAAGAAAAAAAAATCCCTTCTTTCGTAGAAACCTACCGTAAAAGCCTACAGCATGAATAGTTATTAACACAGTAACCTAGCCCTTCCCCTGGCTTCGTTACTAACGCACGCATTCACCCCGTCCCCCTCCCCCCTCCAAGACTTCCATGTTACATCGTACCTATCGAATCTACAGCCTTCCTTGTATCCTTTCAAAAAAAGCTTTCAAATAAGTGGCAGGAGGAAACTCATTAGGCTTGTTGTGATTACAATTTGAGAAATCCAAGCCAAAGTGCTCGTATTGAAACGATAAACTTGGATAAAACTTGATTTATTTTATCAAGTAAACCAAAGTGACAAGAAGGAAGATGATGATTCCCGTTGTTGGAGATTGTCGTACATCGGTTCCGGGTGCCGAGTTCATCGGTTTTATTAATAGTGGCATTCCTACTCTTTATAAGGCCTTTTGGAGATATAAGCTTATTTCTTATGTGGTATTAGAGTAAGTTTGGTCCTAGGTGGTCCCGGTGATGGCCCTCCCCCCAGTTGGTCCCGTGATTATTGTCTAGGTGTGAGTATATCTCTATGTTTGTTCCTCGCTTCTTATAATATGCATTACAAGTGGGAGAAAATAAACATAACAACTATATCCAAAACCATCTATTAACTAGTCCAACAGTTGAGATGCTTTATACAAGAAAGGAAAGAATGGATGGACAATGCTAAGCTTAGTGCAGACTTCCTGTTGTGGTGCAAGAGGTGATGTAAATCTCTCAATGCCTAGAAATGCACAAGTTTATAAGCAAACTTAACAACTATATGATCTTGCAAGTAGTAGTTTCTATGACATGATATTCTATTTTAGTGGAGGATATGGATACTATAACTTGTTTCTTACTCTTGTAAGAAAGTAGAGAATTTTTTAGTAGAATACAAAATTAAGTGACTAATTTCCTCCACATTTTACACGTAGCAAAATTACAAGAGTGGGTTTGTATAAGAAACTGAAGGCAAAGTCAGCATGGTGGAAGTAGATGCCAATTTCACAGTGTTACTTGGACTTAAACAAAAAAAAGTACTAGCTATGATGGGAAAGTTAATCAGTTAAGGATAATTACTAGATTTTATGCGAGTATAGGTCTATTTCTATTAAGTTCATCATTATCATTCTCTTCTTTATTTTCAACTTTGACCAGTCTCTTTGCCTTTTTTTCATTAGCTTCACCACAAACACTTTGATTGCCCCAAGCAAGCCAACAACTTATGGAATTTGATCATATGCTTCTTGAAGAAACCCTTGTCATTAGGCCCCTATCAAGTGTAATGGCGACCCAATAAAGGAAGGCTAAATTGGGTGTTTGATTATTTCTTTTTCTAAAACCATTTTGCAACTTTCACAAGTATGTTAAACAAGAATATAATTGGTCCAATGCAGTCTAAATATGTTGAGTGAAATGTATTATTTACACGAACAAAGTTGGACTGCCAATCTTTTTGGACTTTTATAAACCATTTTTCTTACAAAATATTCATATATTATTTTATTTATGTTGAAATAATATACAAATAATAATGAGAATATTTTCTTATTCAAATTTCATTTCCACAAAATTGAAAGTATAATAAAACTTACACAAATACAGGAGATTGGTTACTTTATATTATCATTATTTGATATTATATTTGTACTTTGTACACTATTCTTTCACATATTTATATAGCAAAGAAATTATAAAAAACATTTGTGCATAACATCTTAAACATTTTGTCATATCAAATACATTAAAAATAAAACATGCTCTTTTTTGAACGATCTCCTTTCTTTTATGGTGACAAAATTTTCAACATGTAGTCACTCAAAACATTTCATCTAAACACGACATATGTTTACATAGTCTTGCTCTCCACTTGGTATAGAGGAGTGTGTTAAATCCATATGAAAAAATAATAAACTTAAAAAATAACCAATAAAGAGATGGACACAATAAAAAGGTATCTTGGTGTTCCCTTTATTACAAAAAGGCTTATGTACACTGATTGTAAGGTTTTGACAAAGAAAAATATGAAAAGAATTTATGGATGAAGAATGAGACATCTAAGCTATGTTGGATAGTTATAAGTGGCGAAATTAATACTTACTTGTATGGGCACTTTTTAAAAGTAAATGTTTTTTCTCCAAAAACAAACCATTTATGAGATTGAAAAGAAAATTAAACACTTTTTGTAGGTAGGTAATTCAGAAGACCATAAAATTCATAAGGTCATTTGGCAGGTTACTTGTTCACCTAAAAATGAATGAGGACTTGGACTACTAGACTTTAAAATATGGAATAAGGTTTTGTTGGGTAAGTTATTCTGTAATCTTATCAATTGTCCAAGTTCATCATTATGTAGTAAATGAATTTATAATACTAAATGCATGAAAAATTTAGTTATCTATCTTGACAGCAAATGAAATATTAAATGGAGTTTGAGAGATCTCCTTAAGCCATGACCAATTCGCACTTCTATGTTCTCCAAACCGTTTTGTTAATGTAAAAAAACATACAAGGAATTGCACTAAGTAAATATTGAGGTTGAATGATATGGTTTGGTATGGTCAGGTGGAATCAATAAACATAAGTTCATTGGATAACTCATATGTAGGCATAAACTTCCCACAATAAAAGTGATTTCTCAATGACTCTCCCCAATTGACATGTATTATAATTTCTATGGTTCTTAATTTGCAAGCATGTCATACTTGTTTCTTCAGTGTACTTGGACTAGGTAAATTTGGAGAAGAATTCTTGTACAACAATGCCTTTATAAGAACATCAACGATTGGAACTCTAAACTGAAGTAAATGATTAAAATAACTAAGGAAAATGTTTTAGCTGTGAAACATTTTAAACTTTCTTTCTTAGCATGTATTTATTGTATATGGTCCAAATGAAATCATAGACATTTTCAAAATAAGGCTATTAAAATACCAATTTTATTAACTAAAATAATGACAGTAGTATGTGGAAGATTGTTGAAATACCAATTTTATCAGCATGTATATATTGTAACTAGAATCAAGTAAATGTTTTGTTGTATTATAGCTGGAAGATTCCAAACTCGACTTTCTTTTAAATGAAATTGTAATGCTAGAGTATGCCCCTGAGTTTTTGTATTCTCTTATTTTTCAATGAATAAACTCAGATATTCATTAAAAAAAAAAATAAACTCCTCCACTTAATGCCTTCAGGTTTTAAGTTAAATATGAGCCATTTTTTTGTAAAACCTAACATAGTTTAAAGCTTAGATTAGGTTATATTCTTACCTATTACTTGCATGGCATCACTATTATTAGGATGACTTCTTGGTATGCAAGGGGTATTGGGAATCACAAGTCCCAAAATGGAGGGGATGAAGCATATGGTTAAATTAAAATGAAAAAAATTTCTTCTAACCCTTGATCTAACTTTTAAATTGGATTTTGAGCATTCTAATACAACTCATTTCAAAAGAAAAAAAAAAGTGCGGTGAGTCAATAAAAGCTAAGAAATTCATGTTAATTTATTCAAGCTTTTTAATTCCGCATTTACCGCGTAAGTGAAATATTTAAAACTTGTGAGAAATTTCTTTACAACCGAGAAAAACTATTCGATAGACCTTTTGACCCGTTACACTTTTGATAGTGTCAAAGCCCTTTCTTGAGTCTCTAGTTATTTGCAGTAGGCTTTCAGAAATTACGTGAATCTCAAGATGCACATGATGCTTTTGAGAATGATTGAATGTTTCTTTCCTTCTTGCCCTCGTCTTTGACTGCAGATATTGAATGCCGCCATCATAAAAAAAAAAAAAAAAACCATAAATTCTATCTTGTGGGCGTGGACTTCATATATTAATGGAAAAGTCTTGATTACGACACATTGCGTGAATTTGCCAGTGATTTACTTACTTTCCTGCAATTTTTTATATTCAATAATGCCTTTTATTATTTTGTTTCTTATATTCACGTAGCAACTTTATATAATTTTCTTATCACAACATAATTAATAGAGTTGAATTTGCTTGGATTATTGACTCTTTCTCCTTTCTTTTCTTTATCACGTCTCGTAGCAATAAGTTCACACTTCTCCCTACATATCATATGCACATGAAAAGAACGTTCTTCAGAGGTTCCTTTTTGAGTCAGCCTCCTACTTAAGATTGAAGAGTAGGAAGTTCAACATGTGCACGCGTTTTATGTATTTTGCTAAGAAGAGGACGACTTGACTTGATTGACCGGGAGCAAAGTCCAGAGAAAAGTCGTCGGCAATCCATACAGGCAACAGCTTCCTTGTAAGTTGGTCGACAACACAAAGAATCTTCAAAGTTTGTGGAAACTAAGTTGCACAGCCATTGAACCAGACGTTTTGGCTTCTAGCATTAGCTTATGCAGCTTCAGGAGAATCGATATTTAAATAAGTGGTAGTGACGGTACGGGGTATGCATCCAGGGACCTAAACTGATCTACAGAAAACTACTGGTACAGCGCACAGAACCGAAGTTTTTTCGGAAAAATCTTTACAGCAAGTCATCCACGCTACTTAATTAGCACATGTTATCGCCTTTTAAACTTTGGAAAGTCAAGGTTTCTCTTAATCATTAGTCGAATACTGCATTCCCAATCAATACTGACCTGGATAGAACTTTTGCTACGGCAAATATAAGACCAGTTTGGTCAACATAACGGTTTGGAAAAAATCATATGATCTATTTTTTTAAACGTTGTTGAAAGGTCTAATTCGAGGTTGCCCTATTCAAATCCTACCCCAGAGGTTTCACAATCTGTCGAGGACTGACGTCAACAGACACTGAAGAACACGTTTTCTTGTTGTCGTAGGTGTAGCAAACTATATCTTTAGAACAACGTAATACAACTGGTATTTCCATAATTTTTAATCAGCTCCCAGTAAAAGAGGTGACCCCAATTTCTGTCTCCTGGGCTACAGCTGCATGTCTCTTTCATCTATGGCTTAGAGTCCTATACCTACTTTAAAACTACACTAGATTCATAGGTGGTCGGTGATCTGTTTGCTAAGCTCGCTACAAAAATTTAACTTCCCCAAATGGGTATTTTTCGTTGTTGATTCAAAGTTAGTAGTCGAATACAAAACACAAGAATTAACTTCAGTTCGTTGTTGGCAAGACAACCCACAGACATCATCTGAAGCTGTTGAAATGTTGGACAATAGTTTTGGGCAGAACAACCTTCTCATGTTACTGTTCTCCATATCATCAAACAGCTCTCTCTCTCTCTCTCTCTCTAGCGTATCTTATTGAAAAAAGTGTTACAGCCCACAATCGCGATACTCTCTCTAATAAGCATGTTTATCGTTCTTGCGAAAACCACATTAGCATGCAACAGTCTGGTCAGGTGTTCAAGGATGTTAAGTTACCTAGCCTTGGGTCAGACAAGATCTTCCCGCTGCGCAAGTTGGTGGAATCCTGGGGACATGTGCGTGTATTTCAAGCGTAAACCACTTTATCACACGGCAACCTAAATATTATGTAATAGAATTGGGCACGAATTCCTGAAGCAAGACTTAGTCTCTTATGCCTTTTGTCTCTTCCAAATAGAACAGTGGGAAAACCTACGTAAACACCTCGAACAGAGGCGATTTCTAAGATGACTTTGACTCCAAAAGATGTTTTGGAGAAAGTCGATGGAAATTCGATCAAAGGAGATAATTAGGCATATACTTCTACGATGGGACCTTATATAAAAGCACATTATGTAAAAAATATATAATTGATATTTTTAACTTTTTAAAAAAATATATAAATATGTAAATTTATTTATCGAAAAACAAAAAAATATAAATGTATAGAACATACTTTAGTATCACAAGTTTATCCAAAAAAATTAAGTTTGTTTTCAATTGTTTTAAGCAGAAGTCCATGTTTCTTTGGTGGTGAAAATAGAAAACGCATAGTAACTATGATAACAAAGAAGATCAGGGACAATGTTAAGGCAAAAGAAGGTGTTTCTCGAGATATTAGGAGGGCAGACTCGGAAGACAAAAGGAAGACAAAACACACTGCTTTCTTGTTAAGACAACTCACTAGGGTTTTCACCTGCTTAGCATTCTAGGCGGTCGATGTTCGATTTAACGTGCGGTTGCTCTCAGAAACAAAAGGGGAAAAGGCAGAGACAGAAGCATCTGAGAGAGCGTGAAGGAGGCAGAGAAAGAGACTGGTCTCAGTGCCTAAAAGACAGAACAATATTCCGATTAAAAAGTTCAATAATTGGAAGGCGACAAAGGCATTTTCATCGGTGCCATCGGCACTAATCATCGATAGTGCAGTAGTCTAATCAATAAATGCAGCAGCATCAAATCTAGTCTTAATAGAATACACAATCTTCGCCCGATCTCTTTCGGATCTATACTTCACAAGGACAGGCGGAATGGCCTGCAACCCACTAATGCAGCAAGCACATGAAAGGCTCGCTCGCGTTGTGTATAAATGAAGGATGCTGGTGATCGGGCGACCATGCATGTTTTGATTCCCCTCCTCACAAAATGACTAGTCCTCTAAGCACAAAAATTTGCAAGTTTGGTGCCTGGCCAAGGCATAACCGGAGCTAGTTACAGATTAAAATGACACAATATTCTGCTAAAGAACTGCTGTAAATATTTGGTTCTGGTTTCCTTGTGATTCACACCATCTTTTCCATTACCTACAATTGACAGATACTTTTTGAGATGCTGATTGAACTCATTCAACAGACGCTCGACTGCGTTGCTTTCTTTGGTTGAAGGGTTGGAAAGCTGTTAGTTTATTTTTCCTTTGCCCGTGTTATACATTTTTGTTTTTGTTAATCAACTCAAATCATTTTAAAAAGATAAGAGGACTTTCCAGGGACATTCTTGCCTACCAAGTAACTCAAAACTCCAATCACACGTTTCAAATAGAACTTGATTGTAAGCGCAGGCAGATCAATAGTTGGGGCATTGGCTTTTGGGTGCAGAAAATGTCAAAAATGTGTTTACTCCGTCATCGATGAAAGTTTATGAGGAAACACAATCACTGGTCGTTTTAGAATATAGAAACCTTGAAGAAGCAGGTAGCGTAAAGTATAAGTTTATGAGATGACATCATTCACTGACTCATTTTAAAAATATCACGTTTTCACAAGCTTATTGGTGCCCTGAAGTTGCCGAGTAGGTAGCAGGAAGAGTGGTAGAAATGCTAGAAAGTGTTAATGTATGCAAGAATCTCGTCTTGGCATCAGTATAAAACAATACAAATTTTGATTGGTTTTGTAAAATTTGGCGAAGTTTCAATCGCCTGAATCAAACAGTTTTGTCCTGGTGCAAGGAACGGTGCTGCTGCTCGATGCTTTGTGCACATGCTCCCAAGTCTCATATCGCTTTAACTTGTCAAATCATATCCAAAACTAAATCACATAAAATATGAATATGAGATTTTATGGCAAAATTAAACTTTGAGGTTTTGTTTATTATCGTTGGAGATTGAAAAGACAGCAAGAGCGACAGTTTGAACTAATTGCCATAAAGCTGGAATGACGGATTACTATATTGGACAGAAGCTATTTGCATGATTGGAATATTAGCTTGCAGGGAAGAAGCAAGGGAAGAAAAAAAGAAACGTTGGCATATCTATTGAATATCCTTTGATCGCCATCCCTGACATGCAAGTTCTCCCGAACTTTCCCCCAGACAAAATGTACGCAAATATGATCAGAGTTAAATATTAAAATGAGTTGACTAACATTAATTTATGATTATCAATGGCTGTTGCTCTACCGAAGCAACATGTCATACAGATGTCATGAAAATGATATTGCTGGAGGAAATGGCTAGGGATACTCGTGGCCATCCGTGGCCCCAGAGCAGCATCCAATGGTTCTTGGCAGCTCCAGAGGCCAAGACTGATGGGAGACAGGTGCTTTAGTCTGGTCCACTGAAAGCTTTTTTTGTTTTTCATCAGAATATTTGTAGAGATATGGCTTGGTTCTTCAGACGAAGCATCATCAGGAACTTCTTCTGTGTTTGCTTTGTTTTTATCAGAACCGAAGAATCCAGAACCCTAAAAAGACCTGCGTCGCCTGATATGATGCAGTTGTCCAAGTTTGTTGGCACCTGACATGGAAGGTTGTCATTGGAAGAGGGAACAATGAGCAAAGGCAGACTCAGAATAGCGAGAGAGAGAGAGAGAGAGAGAGAGAGATGGGAAGACCCAGTCAGAAAGAAACAAATATTCTCTGTAGCATAGCCATCCCTGGAACAAAATAAAGCTTAAAACTAGTTTCTTGTGGGATTTTCTTTTTGAGCTTAGGTAAGGCTGAGACATACTTAACTAATGGAGTTCAATGCCGAAACCCACAATTTTATGCCCTTTTTTCCTGCCATTCTTGACTACAATGCATCCTGCTCATAACAAAATGAAAGGACCGGCTTAACTTCTGACTCTAAAAGGTTGAAGCTCATCTTCAAGACCACACCAACAGGACCTAACTTAATTAAATTATCTAATTATTTTATTGCACTCATCAAATCCAATCAAAATAGTAAACTTAATTAGATATTGATAATGCGAAACTTTTATTAGCACATTAAAAGTTTTGAAAAAGAGCAAAAGTAAGATAGTTTAAAGGTGTGATCCGCGTGCCGACCATGATGAACCGTCAAGGATGAAAATAAGACCATGAGGCACTAGAGAGGCAGTCGGTGCCGACTCAGAGTATCATCGACGCCACCGAGCAGCGCGAAGCTGGACCATACGATTGGTAAAGGCGTTGTGTCAGATAAAAGAAGCGGCCCAGTAGCCGGAGTTGATTCCTTGCTGTTGGGACAGAATCTTGAAGGATCTTCACCATCCCCAGTGAAACTGGTGGAGGACAAACAAAAACCCCGGATGTTTAACCCTAGTTAGTTCTCTTTTGAACGAGTCTGATCGAATAAACAAACATCATCGTAATTTCTAAGTACCTACAATGGTTCTTACGCGTTCTAAAATGTTACAAGAACCTTAAACTCAAATGTACAGTCTCTACATGGAAAGACGAGTAGAAATTGACGTGACGAGATCAAAATGGTTTAACTAAAACGCTTTACAATATTTAATATTAAAGAAAGATACCCCATCAAATCAAAAATCTAAAATGGTAGACTCCAATCTATTTAAACACCTTCCCTCGCCATTCTTCTTCCACGGCTTCACAGCTCCTGCTCTCTCTGAGCTTTCGGTTTCTGCGAGTCCCTGTCTCCCTACACACACTGGTCCTGTTTCCTGTCTGTTTTTCCTTCTTTCCTTCGTTTGCTGAGCAACCGAGCGAAAAAACATGTCACCTGAACAAGGCTATCTCTTCTTTTCACGAGCTGGGTCTCCAGCAGTCCTTAGCTTTGATCTTTTCCTCTGTGTCTTTCTGTTCCTTGCTGTCTTTGCTTTCTGGCTCTTCCCGGGAGGTCTTGCTTGGGCTCTCTCTAAGAGCCGAGTCCAGCTCCAAACCCGAACGGCCATTCCTGGCCCTTCTGGTCTTCCACTTCTCGGCTTGGTTTTTGCTTTCACCGGGCCTTTGACTCATAGGGTTCTTAGTAAGCTTGCAGAGGTGTTTAAGGCCAAGAAGTTGATGTCATTCTCGGTGGGATTCACTCGTTTCATTATCTCTAGCCACCCAGATACGGCTAAAGAGATTTTGAACAGCTCAGCCTTCGCTGACCGGCCGGTAAAGGAGTCTGCTTACGAGCTTCTCTTCCATAAGGCAATAGGTTTCGCTCCGTTCGGCGACTACTGGAGGAACCTCCGAAGAATCTCAGCGACCCACTTGTTCAGTCCAAAAAGAATATCCTTTTTCGGGAAGTTCCGGTCACGTATCGGGATCAAAATGGTAAATGAGATAAGGGTCTTGATGGGGAGGAACGGAGAGGTTGAGGTGAGGAAACTGTTACATTTTGGATCCTTGAACAATGTCATGACGAGTGTGTTTGGAAGAAGTTACGAGTTTGGTGAAGGGTGCGAGAGTGAAGGGTGTGAGCTTGAGAGTTTGGTGAGTGAAGGGTATGAGTTACTAGGCGTTTTTAATTGGAGTGACCACTTCCCTCTTCTGGGTTGGTTGGATTTGCAAGGAGTGAGGAAAAGGTGCAGGGATTTGGCCACAAGGGTGAGCGTTTTTGTTGGGAAGATCATAGAGGAGTGTTAGAAATACAAACCAAAACAGAACTGCCGAATATCTTGCCAGAATTAAAAACAGAAACGGAACCGGCGAGAACCATTTCTAAATCAAAAACCGAAAATCAAATTTTGAAAATAAATACGTCGGCGATATCTGAATCCGAAGAAGAAGAAGAAGCGACAGTTATTAAAGCAGGCGCGTGTACCACACGCGCCATTCAGCCAAGGCAACTCACGGACAAAATAAAGACGCGCGCGTATAACTCACGCGCGTCATCTTCTTCCTCACGCCCGCGAGAGAACAACGATTTGTCTCCTTCGTTTAACAGTTATACAAAACGGTTCAAGGTGAAATAAGAGGCGTTTTAATCAGAGGAAAACGATCTCTTTATTTCAATAAAAGAATAAAAAGAATCATCAACTCTATTGATGAAATTTTCCGCTCAAAATCTAAAAGGTCTTAGGGTTCTTCATATTTTTTGGTTTTTCATAATTAATTGTATTGATCATCATCATTAAGAGATGATTTACGTTTGTTTTTCCAACCACTATAAAAAGGTAGTTGGTGTGTACTCAATGATTCATTCAAGTAATACAAATTACTACTTTCATATTGTTCTTCATATTGTTCTTCATATTGTTCTTCATATTATTTTTCATATTGTTCTTCATATTGTTCTTCATATTGTTCTTCATATTTTTATAATAATTTCTACAATATATTGTAGAAATTGTTATTTTAACTAGGAGCATAGGGCGCAAAGGGTTGAGAATGGAGCAGTAACTGGGGGCGATGAAGGCTCAGGTGATTTTGTTGATGTGCTGCTTGATCTGGAGAAAGAGAATCGGCTCAGTGACTCTGACATGATTGCTGTTTTATGGGTATGTTTTTGTAAACCTTGAATCTTTTCAATGCCTCTTTCAAACTGTATAACTCATTAACCTGTTGTTACACAAATCAACATACCTTTTTAGAGAGAATTTTCTTCACCAAGCTGGTCTTGCTCAGCACACACAGGATTTTAAACATTGATAATCAATTCCCAATAGACTGTAGAGAGAATCAGATTGGTCCTGATGACTAAGAAAACTCATTAGATTGCGTCCACTTGTCATTTATGTTGCTTTTTCTTTTCTTTTTTTTTGTTAGTTTGCCCAAAATTGCATGTTCGAGATGCTCGAACAAAGACAAGTGTTTCTCTTTTTAGGTATCCGATGATTGTGAGAATATGTATTTCTTTTGCCTGTTTCCCATACAATAAAGATATCTGAAGTTTTGTTTTGTTTTGTTTTGTTTTGTTTAGTTTCTTTTTTTTTTTTTTTTGTTTTCCTCTGGATAAGACCAACTGTTTTATTTTTATTTTTTTTTCCTTTTAAAATGAGATTCGAACTACTATTGCCTTACAAAAACTTCTCTTTGTTGCAGGAAATGATCTTCAGGGGGACCGACACAGTGGCAATCCTCTTGGAATGGATTCTTGCGCGAATGGTGCTCCACCCAGATATCCAAGCCAAAGCCCAATCTGAGATCGACACCGTTGTCGGCATGAGTCGATCAGTGTCCGATTCCGACCTACCCAACCTCCCGTACCTCCATGCCATTGTGAAAGAAACCTTGAGAATGCACCCACCGGGACCCCTCCTCTCCTGGGCAAGGCTCGCCATCCATGACACCCACATAGGCCAGCACTTCATTCCGGCAGGCACGACTGCCATCGTGAACATGTGGGCTATAACTCACGATGAGCAGGTGTGGTCAGAGCCCAAAGAATTCAAGCCCGAGCGATTTATGAAGGAAGACGTGGCCATCATGGGGTCTGATCTTAGGTTGGCGCCATTTGGTTCTGGAAGAAGGGTCTGTCCCGGCAAGGCCTTGGGCATTTCCACCGTTGAGCTCTGGCTTGCACAGTTGCTTCAGAGCTTCAAATGGTTGCCTACCGATCATGGCGTCGACTTGTCCGAGTGCCTGAACCTTTCACTGGAGATGAAACATTCTCTGGTCTGCAGGGCAGTTCCTAGGGTTCCGTGAAACATGTTTGATGGTGCTTTGCTGTTATAAGGATGATGCCATCCATCACTTCGCTGTCTATGTAGCGGAAGGATTAAACAGCTTTGTTTAGTTTTCATGTTCTCTTGCTATGTAATTTTAGTTTTCGATTTGGTTTTTGGGGTAGGGTTTCTATGTCATGTATGTTTGGAAGTTTCGTGCCCTTGTTTACGTTTTCTACTGGATTAATGCACTATAAGTTTGTCCTTAATCTCCCTGCTTCTTCTATGTTTCTCCTATGGTTGGTGACATTTTCTGCTGAGTGCCAGCCAGCTATAAGTAATTAGAAACCTTTTCATTTTACCCATCTGCTTATAGTCATGTCTATTCCATGCAGTCATAGTAGGCAACGGTTAGTATGTAGTCTTAATCAAAGAAACAATCATGAGGAGGTTGGTTTATCATTTGTTGCAGATGATATGTCAAAGTGGTTGGATCAGGGCCATGCAGATTGTTTTATATATCACCCCTTTTCTGATGCAGTTTACCAAGACAATTTGATTTAGGAGAAACACATGCAAATGCACAAAATAGCAATAAAAAGACAAACCCAGGAGATGGAAATTTCTTTAAAAAAAAAATCAAACTGCGCATCACCAAGTGGTCATAGTTTGATTCAGTCAGAAAGTTTCAAGCCACCAATGATTAAAGCGACTGGGAGCAAATGCGGATGGAATGTGAATGTTTAAACGCATAAAGAGAACAAGGGAAGAATAAGACGGCAGTGACAAGTTAAGTAATAGCCATCATTGGATCTAATCCTAAAGGCCTTAAATTTGCACAGTGATAATCTCGTCCATTCGAAAGAGAGTATCTATATCTGTTAGGTGAAGGTGATTGCAAGATTGGTGGTCCAAGAAACCAGTCTATTTAGGAATCTTGCCATACCGCTACGTAGGGGCATCCAAGCCTACATCTCATTTCTCTTAATATAATCAATTTCACAAATCATCCATTCGTTGTCATCATAGTCCAATACCTCCTTCCATACCATCTTTATTCTGCAATGTTTGATGTGCCTTTATCCCCTACATAGCCTTTACGCATGAAAATGAGAAAATAATTCTTTTCCCCTAATCAAAAGAGAGGGTGGGAAAGAAGAATAGCATATATTACTAAGATTCCTTAGTTAAGGGTTCTTTGTTGTGACTATAAACAACTTTTTCTCCCTTTCCTATCGATTTCATCATCACTCTAAAGAATCTTTAAATGATTGAGGAATAAGAACCTAAGCCAAACAATGATATGGGTCACTCTTTTTGGGGAGCCAAATCCGTCCAAGAATATATGTTGAGAAGCAGTGCTTGTGAAAAGCTTTTCTCCTTTTTTCTGGCCTTTAAAGTAGGGTGCATATGGGATTTGAATATCCAACTTAACTGGTTCTCAATCGCACACCATATATTCCTTCCATCTCTCCCACTTCGTCACATGAATTGAAGAAACACGTGTACTGCTAATGCAAGAATCTGTAGTGGCCATTTTTGATAGATAGAAATGATGCCTCTTTCCAGTTGGTGTTCATATTCCCTACACTATGCATTCATTACCAGAGATGAGCAGGCAATCTCACTCAATTTAAGTTTCACTTGTCATGTCTGACGTCAACCACTATGGGTACGGGATGTATGGTTTGATATCATGAATATATACCGCATAATGTACATTGGATGGAAAAGCTTCTAAAAACAGTTAATGGCACCTTTACTCCATTCTAGGTGTAATCTTGTTAGTTGGGAATCAGACGAATGTAGGTTGTCTTACTTTCTCTAAAGATGGTCTGGAATGATTGATTATTCCATTTGATCACCAGTATTTGGCCTCTAAATCCTACTGTTTCCATTTTTTTTATGCTAGTGGGGAAGGAGTTGAACCCGACCATGCAATTAAATTCCCTTGGGGGAATACAAGGAAGACTGATTTGAATGCATATTGGCTTCAGTTTAAAGCTTCTGCTTTATGTCATTCGGAAGTTGCAGTCTGTTACATACTTGAGAGAAGCAACATGAAAGAAGAAGGTTATGTTAAGAAGAATTGATTGATATCATGAATATATACCTCGTAAAAGCACTTCTTATTTCTTTTATGCAGATCCCGAAAAGCACGACCATTATCGATATAAGAGAAAGCGACTCTCTCATTCAGAGCACGGTGGTACCCAAACTGCACAAGGGTGTTCTTACTCATCAAAACCCTAAACCCTAAAACCCTAATAGCCTCTAAAGTGATTGCAGGCACATGTATATTTTCTAACACCTGGGACAACTTTTAACACAATTACAAAGCTGACAACATCAAGAGTTGCAGATGAGGCCTTAATGATCTGCAGGCTTGCCATGGGTATGGCCGATTCAGTTGCTATAATAAATTACAGAACTGGTTGTGTCAATGAGTTGAATATCGAAAGCTCGGGAAGAAGCGTGGTGGCAAATCATCATCCACCGCCATAACTCGAGCCACTTTGCCATACGGTGAAGATCTGTAAAGCACATTCTCCTTTCAATAGCATGCGTATTAAAGTGGTCAGATGATTTGGTACTTAGTGGGGGTTCGTCATCATGTTCTCTTGTACGATGCTTCTGCAACATTAACCTTTAATATCCAATGAGCATAAGTTCTTCCGCTCTTAGTTTAACTGGTCACAGATACTGGTGTTTGTAAGATAATGGTGCTTAATCTTTAAATAGAAAATGATGGCACTCTGAATTTGGTGACGTTGACTGAACAAGCAATTAACTTGTCTAGGTGATCCTAGGTAGGAGCAGCCCACTCACTGGTTGTAGGGCACGAAACAAAAGGAGAAACAAAGGTTTCATACCTTCTTTCATGGTTTTATGGAAAACGGTGGATCGCGTGCTTTTCTTCCTACTTGGCATATGCGTTGTTTATGCTCTCCTTTGTGTAAGATGGATTCGCAGGCCCTGCAACACACCTGTATCCCTATCCAACATCTCTAGCTTTATGCGATGACAATGATGACTATGAGAATCACGATTATAATGATTAACAGGGCAGCGTCCTAAGAATATTGAATCGAATAGAAGGAAAGCACCCACTTTTTTTTTTTTTTTTTTTGGGCTTAGATCTTCTTTTGTGAGGGGTCTGTTTCCTATACAGCTATAAGAAAGCTACTAATGAATCAAGATACCAAACCCCTTTGCCGACGTTGCTGATGATGACAAAAAAAAAAAAGGTCTTTGAAAATGATTTTTCATAGTAAAAATATGTGCCAAAAAGAAACTTAATATAGGCACTAGTTGACATTACATAAAATATTTTATTATCATTTAGGTTTTAATTTTTTATTCACTCATAACTTTTTATAAGTTTTGGACCTTCAGTTTCGAACCCAAGCCATTTGAAGCCCAGGCTTGCTCATAAACAATCGTGATTTGATTGTTCTACCTTTCATTGATATTTTGCTCATAAACTTAATGCCATTTGATTGTTTATCTTGAAGTTACATTGTACAATACTGTTCACACAGAATAATATAGTTTAAGCGATTCTTGGGCAGCAATTTGCAGCTTGATCTGTGTGTTTTGATGTGCATTTGGTTTGGTCTTTCATGCTTGAGTTATATCATTTGTTGTGGACCATCTCGTGAGCTATTATTGAAAGCCCTGGAACCGAAATTTTGTGGTTTTATATGCTTAACACCTGTATTATATTTGGAACTCATTTAGTGTAAATTAAGTGAACGTCGATATGTGATTCTTAGCTCCAAAGATAAGTGACAGAAATATTGATTTAATATCACCTTTAGAGACTACGGTAGTGGCATATTGATTGAAGTTTGTTGCTATCTTTTTTGACACTCACGGATTGAAAAGAAAATTAGTGTTGATATTATCTTTGTGTTGGCTGGATTCATATATATCATTATACACATTGATAAGTACCATTGTATGTTGATATGCTTTACATCTATTGTATATTAAACATACTTGGTTGATTGTTGGTGCAATAAGAAACTTATTGAGATATTCTTCTTGGCTGCCTGAGGATGAAGAAAGCAGTACATGAGGAATATTGTATATGTTTTATATTACTATGTACCTAGACAAGTAATTGTATTTGAAATATCTTTATTGTCTAGCTTGGGAATTAGAGATTATTACTTAACTCAAATCATATTATAAATCCCTTGTATGTGAGATGTGTTTTTCTCTTGTTGAAGAGAAAAACACATTTTTGATTAAGTGTGTGTAACACTTAATCTTTAGGTCGTGTGAACTTGCTGTTACAATATGTGTGGTCTTGTGACATGGTGTACACTTATAAAGGCTTGAGAGCATATTTCTTAATGCTTGATGTGAATAGAAGTCCTTAAATCATATTAATTAAGAGAGATGAATTAGACTCTCGAATCATCTTTTAAAATAAAAATTGTGTGAATTTGTCTCTTTCCTCTCTATCTCTTTCTTATATATTTAAACTTTTTTTTATTGAAATTATCAATAAATGCTTTTACATTTACAATTTTCATCAAATTGTTCATAATACCCTATCAATATTTTAGATTCATTCCTTACTCACAGTTAGTAAATAAAAATGCTTGTTTAAAAAGAAAAAGAATATAACCGAATTCAACTCTACTCTTTAAGTTGCTTATAGGCTTACAAAAGTAGGCAGCTGTCACGCATGCAAAGTAGACTTTTAAGATCTCCATTTCGATTCTCAATAATGGGACACCAAATAAAACTTTAGAGAAGTTTTAGTGCATTCATCGTAGCAATGAAACTTCAACTTTTGTGGTCATTTATGCAACTTAATATTAGATAGTATCCAACCACCTCACAACTTCAAATATACACTCCAATATTGTAGCTGACTTTACTAGTTAGGGCATAAAGTAACTGACATTACAATGATTGCTATATATGGGTTTTTATCAATAAGTTCAATGGATGAAACCTAGCAACTAATACAGTGGGTTTAATCATGGCAGTTGGATAATGCTTGAATGAAGACAGGCGTTTCCATTTTGGTCTCGGATTACAGAGAGATCTGAGGTCCCAGCTGAGCATTTAGGAAAAGCATGAATCTATGACATGATTTGCTTACACCTTTTAAAAAAAATTGTCCTGTGGACGTGTCTCTTACCCATCTACCTTCTAGATACTTGCAAGTCAGATTTCGTCGGCATTAAGATGACATGTAGCTTGGTTTTACTACAACCCCAGCGTTTTAGTGGAGTTTAGGAGAGTCACTGCCTTGTTTTGAAGAAAAAGAGGACTACCAAGGATAGGGCCAGACCCGTTGCATATGGCTCGATAACTTGCAACAAGGCCTATTGGGTGGAGAACCACTGCCCTGCTTTGAAGAAAAAGAGGACTACAGAGGATAGGGCCAGACCCGTTGCACATGGCACGATAACTTGCAACAAGGCCTATTGGGTTTTTGTGTCTGGGTGAATAGCCCAGTTATAAATCCCCCAGTTGAGCAACTTTGATCCCTTATTTTCATGGACTATTTCTTGATTTGTGCTTGTTATTTTTATGTAGGAGTTTTGGTTGATTGACTTAGGACAATGGTACTTTGTATTCATATAGCTAATCTTTTCTGTTATTTTCATATGGGTTAATGGGTTGGGTATAAAAATTGAGTCCAATTAAATTACTCGCTTTAAAAAATAAAAAATCTTTTATATTTAACATTATTATTATTATTATTATTATTATTATTATTATTATTATTATTATTATTATTATTATTATTATTAAAATTGGTTAGGATATTCTTTATTAAAAAGAAAAAAAGAAATAAAAATATTAAAATTTAAAATTGTAGAATATTTTTTGGTTCGAAATTTTTATTATTTTAATAATAACATTAGTAAGGAGAGAGATGTAGTGCGTATAAGTAAATACCTTGAAGCTAAATGACATAGTTGCAAAACTTCCTAAGAACCAAAGACTCTTTCTTGCTCTCTACACCATCTTGCCTCGCTTTTGCGATTTTTCTTTGTTACACTTGGGCTTGGATCGAATTGCAGAGCGAATTAATGGTAATCTCTTTCTCCAACATCGAATTCAATCTTGCTAAACTTCTAGCTGTAGATTCTGAAACTTGTGTTTTTCTGCGAAAATTCTCAGGAAGGCGGAGGCAATCTAGAGGCCGCGATAGAGCAAATCCTGAATGTGGAGAAGCAGATGAGGCTGGCCGGCGACGTGGCCGGGACCAAAAAGGCTGTCGCTGACATTCTCCAACTCTGCTTCGATGCGCGAGCCTGGAAGACCCTCAATGACCAGATTCTTCTGTTGTCCAAGCGCCGGGGTCAGCTTAAACAGGTACCTCGGAATTCAATTTTTTATTTTTTCTTGGTTCGGTTATGAATGTGTTCATTTGGGCTGTTGGTTTGATGGGTAGTTCTTGATTTGGTCGTACAAGCTGAAACTTGCATGTTTTGGGTGTTTTACTCGTGTTTTAGTTTGCCTTTAGGGAAGTTCTTTGGAATCTTATATTTAGTGAAGAAGTATGGTGCTTGACTTTTGGAATGGGTACTATAGCTGTGTGTACAATTGATCCAACTAAGTGATTCATCTTAAATTTTGCTGCCCTTTATTTGAAATCTTGTTGCTTTCTATAATTTTGATGAAGTTAGCTTTCCGACCAACTGGTTAGGATAAATTTGATTTTGACACTCATTGGTTTAGATAGGTGTAGCTTTCTGTATCTGTTCCTTAGGTTACGTTGGAATTATTGTAAATTAACTTGAGCAAACAGCAACGAATCAACAACTTGACCAGTGATGTCTTGGTTTTGAATTTTTATACACTATGCTGTATCCAGCATATTATGATATGAATATATATGCTGCAAGATTTTTCAAGCAAACGAATTTTATTGCATTGCAAATTATTGGATTTAGTTGTTCGAAACGTTGAATCAATTAGTAAATTGGAATGGTATTATCTTGACTCACTCTCACATGCACCCATTATCTTTTTAGCTTATGAATGGACTAAGTCCAAGAGGATCTATATGCGCTTGGTGTGGACTGCTTTTGACTATATTAATTAATAATGGTTTCTCTGGGCTTTTCAATTGTTTATGCATAATGATAATTGAGTGACAAGAAAGATTTGAAATTTATAAATAATATTTGCAACTTATTTGTCTTCTTTCGTTTTTATTTTTTTTTTCCTTGTTGTGACGCCAAAGATGCTTTGATGAATACTTTTGTTATGGGGCTTTCTGTTTTCACAGGCTGTTACTGCTATGGTTCAGCAAGCAATGCAATATATAGATGAGACACCAGATGTCGAAACTCGCATAGAGCTTATTAAAACACTAAACAGTGTATCCGCGGGGAAGGTAAAGTACATGCTGATATTTTCATGTTCTGTTACCTAGCATCTGCATCTAGTTTGACACAATATGTCTTCATGTATTTTGTTTAAATAAGATACTCTGATTGTAGATATATGTTGAGATTGAAAGAGCCCGGTTGATCAGGAAACTGGCAAAGATTAAGGAAGAGCAGGGCCTTATAGCTGAAGCTGCAGATCTGATGCAAGAAGTTGCGGTAAGTTTTGGTAGTCTCATTTGATGGGTTTCTTTTCTTAAACAGGAAATAATGTTTCCACTTGGCCGACCTAGTTTCTAGAACATCATTTTGACCATAAAGCTTTGCAGGTGGAAACTTTTGGTGCCATGGCAAAAACTGAGAAAATTGCATTCATTCTTGAACAAGTAAGTCTTTTGTTGGCTTTTCAATTCCATGGACTGTAGTTTAGAAAAGGACACCTTTTTGGGGTCTTTTCTTTTCTTGCTCGGATTTCTATTGGTGGGTTGGGTGGGGCCAAGGCTAATACTAATTGTGTGTTACTTGGTTGATGAAGGTCCGTCTGTGCTTAGATCGCCAGGATTATGTTCGTGCTCAAATATTGTCAAGGAAGATTAGTCCAAGGGTTTTTGATGCTGATACTTCGAAGGAAAAGAAAAAGCCTAAAGAAGGTGATAACCTTGTTGAAGAGCCTCCTGCTGATATACCATCTCTGTTGGAGTTAAAGCGGATCTACTATGAGTTAATGATAAGGTATATTGCTGCCTAGCTTTTCTTTTCCCTGTTATTTGTTTATGCTTGCTGTAGTTGTCGTTTTCATTATCAGAAGGTTATATGGTGGTGATCAATCAGATTCTTAGCTCTTTGGATATAAATTTTTGGTTGCTCTGTTTGACAGGAAAACTTACTGTGCTTTGGTGAAATCATTTTGCAGTGCAAAAGGCTTACTCCATATTTTCTGATGTCATGAACACTAGAAGTGTTTTGTTTCTCCACTTTAGCAGAGGATAGTTTCTATTTGTTGGCGCTAGATTTAGGATTTGAGCAAGCGATCTTAGATACAAGCTCCATGAATCCCGTATCTTGTTTGGATACAATCCTGGAGATTGGTAGATTGGATAGTAATTATGAATTCTGGTGGTTAAGATATTTGTGGAGGATGGTACTATTTTTCTGTAAAGACTTAGTAGTTTGTTGCTTATGCATTAACTTGCCATCTCTGCTGTTGCTATTTTCCTTTGAGTTGTACGATTAGCTGCTAGTTTCTTTCAAAGGGTCCATCTGATTAGAAAAGTCTTTATCAGCCAAGAGATCTTAAGGAACCGTGTCAATGGTGATCTTCTGGGAAGAAATCAAGATGAAAATGTGAACTCCACTTTTTAGAGAATTAATTCCTGCCAACTGGTTTTATCCATGATGCTCTATTTGGTGCCAATAAACAATTTTGTTCCAGAAGCAAGCAAATATGCCTTCTAATGGCGTTTTATCATTTTTGTAGGTATTATATGCATAACAATGATTACCTTGAGATTTGTCGCTGCTATAAGGCAATTTACGACATTCCATCTGTCAAGGAAGACCCAGCACAGTGGATTCCAGTAAATCTCTTTAACATTTCATTTCTTCCTTAATACTCTTGAAATTCCTCTAAGACTGTCCTACTTGTAGGTCCTGAGGAAAATCTGTTGGTACTTGGTTCTGTCACCACATGACCCCATGCAGTCAAGCCTTCTTAATTCAATCTTGGAGGATAAGAATCTTATGGAGATTCCGAATTTCAGGTGTGCTGTTTTTATTTATGTTAGCGTTGCATGGATGACTTCATCCTCATGATTTTCTTTTTTGTAACTGCTGTTAGCCTTTGCTGTTGTGCTTTAGGTTGCTTTTGAAACAAGTGGTCACAATGGAGGTCATCCAATGGACATCTCTTTGGGCTACGTACAAGGATGAGTTTGAGAATGAGAAGGGCATGCTCGGAGGCTATTTGGGCGACAAAGCCGCAGAAGACCTTAGACAGAGAATAATTGAACATGTAAGTTTTGCTGAAGGGTGAAGAGAATTAGTTGGGTGCCTTATTTTTCATTCTACTTTGTTGGAAGGTGATTAATTCATTACAACGTAATTGCTGCGATTTCAGAACATTCTTGTCATTTCAAAGTACTACTCAAGGATTACAGTGAAGAGACTTGCAGAGTTGTTGTGCCTCAGTATCCAGGTTCTCGAATGCTATTCTAGATTTACGTTCTCGAGTCTCTAATTATATTGGATGGTTGTTTAGTTGCTTTGACTACATTGTTTTTTTAGCTGTTATAGTTAACCTCAAAAGTTCAACTCTTCTGGTCATTCTTGGATTTCTCTCCTTTATTTAATATGATCATTCAGGGTCTCAAAATTCAGTATTTGCAGTTGTTCCAACTCATTTTTCTATTAGTTTGAGGAATTGTGAACCTTTGTCCTTTTCAATTTAGGAAGCCGAGAGACATCTTTCGGAGATGGTTGTGTCCAAGGCATTAGTGGCAAAAATAGACAGGCCAGTGGGAATAGTCTGTTTCCAGGCAGCAAAGGACACTAGTGACATCCTCAACTCGTGGTCAATGAACTTGGAAAAGGTGCTTGATCTTGTTGAGAAGAGTTGCCACCAAATACACAAAGAAACCATGATTCATAAAGCTGCTCTGAAATTTTGAAAACAATCCTTTCGCCAATTGCTGGTAGGACCTTTCTGCTTTGAAGATTTCAATACTTGTGGTGATCCTGGGATCGCCCTATAGATTTACCTGTTGTTGATTGAAAATTGGAAACTAATATTAGAAAGAAAAGATTGCTTAATTAAGTATTGATTTCGGAATCTGTGTATTTTGTGGTAACCATGTTGAGTATTCCAAAAAATTGTTTATCAATGATTGAGGAATATGAGCTTTTTACTTATGACCGTCACAAATTGAATTATAATCAAATTGCCTTGAGTTGTTTACCAATGTCAGAAATTGACGATTATACAATTTGAATATTTGAAAATTCAACTAATAAATAAATAAACTGAAAATACAAATATATAATGTGTAATATAAATCAATACTTCCATTAAAGGTAAAAATAAATAAAGATAAAGAGTCATTTCCAATTAGTATGGTTCTGTTTTGAACGAAAGGAATGACATTGCTTTTGTTTATTTATTTTTTAATTCACTAATTACTGTTCCAACTATGAATTGTGATTTGTGCTTCAATTTGGATTGAAAATTGATCAGTTGTGATCAACTTATTCTTTTTTTCAATACATCTTTAGTCATTCTATATAACTCATTCTTTTAATCAATTGAACCCATTGAATAGGTTTTCACCTAAAAATGAATCGAAATTTATAGGGATTTGGTCAATGATGCTTTGAACATGTACTTTTGTGAGTGCCTACTTATTTTCTATCGATATTTGTGGATTGATCACAAATCAAAATATGGTTCACACCCCTCATGGGTCTTGAACTTATACAAAATGCAGTTCATATAAATTTCGTAATATTTTCTAATTTTTTTGATAGTTGCCAATTACAGTACGTGTATGCTTCTAGCCCAGATTTCATAAAAAATGGGTGCATATGGAATTATTGCCCTGCCCTCATTCTCTATTTGCCCCCTGGTTAACTATAATAGGTTCAATTCTAGGGCAATGTAATTTTTATTTTTTTTTAAATATCAACCCATTCCTCTATCTCATATGGGTTTCATAGTTATAGGAATTGGCTGTCAAGGCTATATTGGCGTTGTCTATAATTATTTACCAAAAATTTAGGGTGAAAAAAGAGATAAATTTGTATCGTTTTTCAAAAACTCCTAAAAGAGATAAGTTTCTGCCTCTCCATTTTTTCTTCTTCATGCAACCCCTTCCACTCATCCTTCAACTCATTCAACCTCTTCTCCCATTCATCCTTCAACATCCTCCTCTTTTCGCCATCTTGCTCACTCAATAGCAATGACACAATCTGGTCCTCCGCCTCATACTTCTTACTGTACTTCTTTTAAGTTCCTTGCAATTTCTTCTTCCTTCTCAGGACTCAACAATGGTGGCCTTGGTCACCACAAGGACATATTATGAGCCGCCGTGGTTAGAGATGAAATCTGGAATGATTGATTATTCCATTTGATCACCAATATTTTGCCACTAAACCCTATTATTTTCTATTTTTCTATGTATTTGCACCCAATTGTGCAATTAAATTCCTTTTAAGGGAATACAAACAAGATTGTTTTGAATATCTTTTTTTTTTTTCAAATTTTGTTACTGGGGTCTTCAATAACTCATCACTTGAGCTAAGTGATTAGTGACTGACGAGTTTTTGACAAATCCCTAACTGAGCAACACCGATCCGTTACTTCCATGCCGGTTAATGGGTCGGGTGTAAAGATTGAGCCCAACTGATTAAACCCTTCACACTCTAAAACCCTCACTCGCTTCAATCAAGCACCCCTTTCCCCATGCCGACGAGGAGCTGGAACTCCGGTTCCCGGACGACGAGGAAACAAGAAAAGTAGCAGGAAGCTGAATGTATGATTGCTTTCTTTCCACAATGTATGTTTTGATCTTCACTGAGCTTAAGTTAAAAGACAGACCTTTTTAAGAGAAAAAAAGAAAAAGAGGACCTTGGTTTGTAAAAAAATTAAATAAATAAAATAAAATAAAAAATTGTGGAGCTGTGTAAATGAGCGACTGCTCTAGGTTTTAGTCCCCTTCTTCGCACTCGCCCTTCTTCTTCCTCTGCTCTTTGGCTGCGTGCCTGTGAAAAATGCCCCTTCGCAGGCTCTTCATCCGATGTCTCTCGAGGGATGCGGCGAAGTATTATCACCACCATCTCTTTTCTCCAACACCCATTCCCCTCTCTTCCCATTTGCTCCCTCACCATCACTATCACCCACAGTCGACGCAGTGGCTTGCTCTTTCTAAAACCTTCTCGTCTTCATCTTCTTTTTCTTCTTCCTCTTCTTCTGATCGTCCCCTCTCATCCACGCCACAAGACCCAGATCCCGTTTCGCTCTCGCTTTCCTCGGAGCTTCTAAAAGACCCAAATGCAGACACACTTCCCATCTCCCAAAGACTTCACCTTTGCTTCTCCCACATCAACCCAACCCCTTCCCTCGTCCTCTCCACCCTCAATCTCTCCCCTGAAGCCGGCCGGACGGTCCTTGGGTTTAACCACTGGCTCGTCTCCAACATGAATTTCACCCATTCTGACGAGACGTTGTCGTATTTTGTCGATTACTTCGGCCGTCGGAAGGATTTCAAGGCCACCCACGAGGTCCTCGTCAATGGGATCGGCGTAGCAGGGCCTAAAACATTTGAGTCCGCCATCGACAGGCTTGTCCGAGCTGGAAGGCCGACAGATGCCGTGTCTTTTTTCGAGAGGATGGATAAGGATTACGGGCTCAAGCGGGACAAGGAGTCGCTTAAACTGGTTGTAGAGAATCTCTGCGCAAATGGGTACGCGAATTACGCTGAGAAGATGGTAAAGAAGCTGGCAAACGAGTTCTTTCCCGACGAGGAGATGTGCGACTTGTTGGTGAAAGGCTGGTGCGTGGATGGTAAGCTCGACGAGGCCAAAAGATTGGCGGAGGAGATGTACAGGGGAGGGTTTGAGATTGGGGTGGTGGCCTACAATGCAATTCTGGATTGTGTCTGTAAGCTTTGTAGGGAGAAGGACCCATTTCGTCTTCATTCGGAAGCTGAGAATGTGTTGGTTCAAATGGAAGTTCACGGGGTTCCAAGAAATGTGGAGACTTTTAATGTGTTGATCACGAACTTGTGTAAGATTAGAAAGACGCAGGATGCCATAAACTTGTTCGATAGAATGGGAGAGTGGGGTTGTTATCCCAATGAGACCACGTTTCTTGTTTTGATTAGGAGTTTGTATCAGGCGGCGAGAGTGGGAGAAGGAGACGAAATGATTGATAGAATGAGGTCTGCTGGCTACGGTAGCAAGCTTGATAAGAAGGCATATTATGGATTCTTGACGATTTTGTGTGGAATTGAGAGAATTGATCATGCTCTGACGGTATTTAAGAAGATGAAGGAGGATGGATGCGAGCCCGGCATGAAGACCTATGATTTGTTGATGGGGAAGTTGTGTGCCCATAATCGGCTTGATAGAGCGAACGCGTTGTTTAATGAGGCGAGGAAGAGAGGGTTGCCTGTGGAGCCTAAAGCGTATGCGGTGGATCCGAGATATTTGAAGAAGAAGGTGAAGGTTGTGAAGAGTCAGAAGAAAAGGGAGACACTGCCAGAGAAGATGGCGAGGAAGAGGAGACGGCTGAAGCAAATTAGATTGAGTTTTGTGAAGAAATCCAAAGGATTGATGCGACGGGCCTAGTGATACCGATTGTGTTTTTATCAGAACATGTTGGAATTATCTTCGCAGCATGAAATTGTTGATCTGGGTTTCTGTTTTTGAGCTTGCTGTCATTTATTTTTTCTGCTTTATGTTGGTCTAATTTTCTGTTGCAGCCATAATTTCATAGCAATCAACACTGAGAATAAAAGTTTTGCAGCATGACCAATCATAGTTTTGTTGTAAGCATACTAGCATACTAGATTTGACGTTTCTGAACTATCTGTAGTTCACTTGTAGCACTTTCATTTTACCATTTGGGTTGCTTGTATATGCAGTTGGGAAGAAACGGGAAGCATTTAGTGCACTTTAGATTGCATGAATGAGGCTAACATATCTCTTGATATTTTCTTTTGGTGCATCACAACATTGTTAGGGAAGATTTTTGGACTTCTCGTTTAATTTGCAGTGGCATTTTGAAGGAGTAAACCTCCAGAACATGTCCTGTGGCAAGTACGAGCTAATGTCCTGTTTTACATGATCCAAGTATTTAGTTGTGTAAACTGGGGTTCAACCTGAAGCAAACTTATTTTCAGGATGGATTGTTGGTTGATCAAGTCTAAACTTGTGTTCTCAACTTCTGCTTGATTTCCCAGTGTGGTTAGAGATTAGGCTTCATAAACACTGCTAATGTTTGCCAATGAGGCATTTATATAGAAACTCATCAAGGATACTCAGTGCCAGGTTACTTCCTAGCACATTAGCTCCTCTGGCTTTGGCTCGTGTTTATATGTGCTTTTGCTTGTTCATTTCTAGGAGAAAATTGCAGGATCTCGACTATATGGGGGTTGTCTGATTGCTGCTACGATCGAGGACGGTAAATCCGCTTCCACCGAATGTGTTTGGAAATTCGAAATAGATCACTCTAAGCTAATTAAGCTGCCAACTGTCTTGCCTTTGCTCTAACGGAGCTATGTGCTTTATTTTTGGCTGCTGGGGTCGATGACATGTATTGTGTTGTGCCCCCATTGCAGAGATGAAACCCAAAAGTTATCTCTTAAGACTCAAAACTAAATGCCCACCACTTAAACGGTTACCTAGAACACATGAATTAATCTGGAAAATATTCACCTCTTTATTGCTTTGTATCTCTACTACGTCCAAGTGATTTGAATTACCACTCTGTACTTTTTGTAACAGTTGTTTTCACTTTACATGACACGTTGAAAGTTCGAGTAAATTCTCGATATCAGCAATGGAAGCGATCCATATTCCGAATTCAAAGAAAGTTGAGCACTCAACTTTATGAAAATTGAAGGCATCAATATATTAAAAGCTAAGCATTCAAAAAGGTACAAGGAAAACAGAGAGAGTGTAGAAAGAAAAGGCTATCTTTTTATAAATATTTCACGGACATACAATAAAATTTCATTAAATTAATATCTCTGAGAGGATTTTCATCATTTTTGAGATTTTTTTTCTTCTAGCAAGGCGATTTCAGTAATCTCTGCTGAATAGACATCCATGGATTGAGATCCCCATCTCCCACGTACCTAGACTGTTTCCTTCCAAAACCGGATAGACCTATCTGTTCCACAGGAAACAAAGGCTGACTCTACGGGTGAGTGCTCAAGCCAGCGGGGTGCACCAATGTGATTGGAAGGCCACCTTGCTACTTTCTCTGCTGTCAGAGCATCCCAAGCTATAATCTGCAGCCATCCAAGAATCATCAGTTCAAAGTCCAGGTTCTTGGACTGGAAACACAGGAAGTTACACAAACCTCATTGCTTGGTTCATCTATGGATAGTACAAATTCTTCAGTGTCATTGAAGATAGCCTGCACAGAAAAGATTGAAACATCTAATTAATATGGCTAAAGAGTGCATAAACATCATAGTACCGGTATAGGGACTTTCCTTTTCCAGTAATAGTGAGAACCAAGTTGAAGGATTTTGTTAAGCTTCAATTAGCAAATCCTTGCTTCTACGTTAAAAGGAGATTATAGAAAATAATCTAGAATGGGGTTTAAAAAAAATACTATCAGGATCCGTTAGAACACTAGTCAAATTTCTAAGTGCCATTTCATAGATGTTTTTATTCATAAATTCCATGACCCTTCCTGTATCGTACTAGTACTTATAACAGGGAAACTCGCCAGAATAACCACATAAGTCTTATAAAAAATGCACACGAAACAGAAGTTAGAGACAGCATACTTTCCCTACAGTACCGTAGAGCCCTCGTGCATAGAAATTACGAAATACAAGAGAAGCAATTCAGCAACCCCTTTGTCCTTCAACGCTTTTAGAAATTGGGACCTAGTCTCTAAATTAATGAGATTACAATTACGGCTCTCACATAAAAAACAACACAAAATAAAAACAGAAACAAAAGAAGTGATCGGGCTTGGGTGAAACAAAACCCAACCATCATGAGTGTGATTGTGACATACGTTTACCGAAATGAATCATCAAAAGGATGCAGATACATAAATTCTAGTGCCAGAGATGCATACCTGGCACCGCAACTGCGTATGTATAGCTCCAAGATATTGTTTCACCAATCTTCCAGTACCAACTTCCCAAAGTTTCACGGTGGAATCCTTCCCACAAGAGAGAACATACCTAGAAGGAGCCACTTTTGTCATATTCACAGAGCTAGTATATGACATTCATGAATCCAACACGAATTTATTTAACTCCCTTCAATCCCTCCCCCGAGAGAAGAGAAAGAAGGGTCTTTTTGGGAAGAGGGGGTGGAGAAGGACTATTAGTTATCCATTAGATTATTAGTTTTGGTCTTTCAGCCAGAACTATAAGGGTCAACCCGTAAACCAGGACAATATTTTCCACAGAGCAATGCAGCGTGCAAAAGAAGAACTAAACCTTGGAAATGAGATCATTATGTCATAGGCAATCACGAGAAGTACGAAAGAAAATACATTTAGAATCCATCATTAGTGTCACTGCTTTGTCCTATTGACAGCAGTCTTCACCCTACATGTTTTTCTGGTTTTACTTCCTTCACATCCAAAGCCGCATATTCCAGAAAAAAAATTTCTTCAGATCACATCATTAGTTATGTCATTGACAATTCATGAAACACCTTGCTAGGACACATTATTTCTCACTAGAGAATCACCTCCCTTTTTACACATATCCTCGACTGAAAGCCATTCAATGATCAATACCTTTGGTCCTTAGTAAAATTTGCACTAGTTGCCTCAGCTACTCCATGTGCACCAGCTATAGATCGTACACAATTGGCAGTTACCCCATCCCATAGACGAATAGCACCATCTTTAGATGCTGTAACATACATGCCACCTGTAGATGAATACCTGACCTACACGACCAAATACATGGAATTTGATTGCTTTAACGACCTTGAATTTCATATGTGAAATATGGGAATCTGGTTCTTGCAAGAGTAAAAAGAGTGGGAGTAGACCATGCCTGATTTATAGCTCCATTAGTTCCAATTTCTGGGGCACCAGCTGATAGATAGCACCGAAAGGTATTGACATCGTACAAGTGTGGGATTGGATGATCAGTTCCTATGATTGTTTTTTCCCACCACATCAAGGTGACAAAACATCAGAACAAAGCATTTGTACCACCTTCTGGCACAGAATAAGCTTAATCTATAAAGAAAGTCATTAAAGCTTCATGACGGAATCTTAATTTTTGTGTACTAGGCCATTATAGTACATCATAAATCAGCTCCACAACATGTAATTTCTTAACATTTAAACAGAGAAAATACTAATGTACGGCATAAATATCACAAAGGTCCAAAAAAAGATATACCTAGCATCTATCTATATATATATATATATATATATATACACATAAATATATATAGATAGATAGATAGGGCTAAAATATGTAAAAACCATTATTACCTGCTAAAAGAAAATCTCCAGAAGGATGAAAAGATACAGAACGCACATTATGTGTATCCTGCAATGCTACAAATACAAAGATTATGAAAAGACTACTATCTCCGCTTACATCATAAATTCCACTGCAAAGTTCAAGAACCATGCTTCAATAAAGTTAGAGAGCAAGACCTTTATAACTCTGAATGCTCTCTTGGCTGTCATCTTGGAAAAATCAAAGAACCTGGAAAAGTAACAGCAGATGATGCATAGCAGATTCTAACTCTTCTTTTCCTTGTGGAAAAAAAGAACGAAGATTGTAGCATTTAGGCATCTAATAAACAGATGTAAAAGGAGAGGGAATGCATTATAGATAAAGCTTCAAAATCAATATAAACGAATCAAGACTAGAATGAAACAACATGGGCTGGAGAGAACATAAAAAGAAGTAAGCACCAGCTATGGTTAAACTAAAGACAACCATACTTTATTGTGTGATCTTTCGCCCCGGATATGAGGACAGTATTTTGAGGATGGAAATCCAAATCATTTATTGGCTGCAATTGTAGTAGAAAAGCATTAGAAAATACGCAGGCAGATACAGGATATCCTCTGATCATTTTCCAACAAAACAATGAAATAAAGTAAAAGAGGAGAGTAAAATGGCTAAATTTCACTTAGAGTTTATCAAAGATCATGAGAAGATACTTATCCAATCACTAAATTTCCACAAAATAATTGTGCTAATCCTTACTAAGCCTAATCCAAACTTCAAGAAATTATGCACTGATGAGGATCTGATAAATTATTGGTGTACGATGTTTTGGTGATGGGTAATCCCATGGTAAAGTAACAGCAACTCCAAATAGAACACTTTATGAACCATATCACATAGCCATTGGTACTATGCAAAAGCAATGTAATCAAGATGGATTTACTTGTATGTGGTCATAAAATGTCCGTATGACAGGTCGCACATGACCATCTCTAGCATCTGGCAGCATCATTTGCTTGATTTTCGCAACCTGTAAGACAAAATGGCAAACTGTGAAAAAGGATCAAGGAGAAGGGTGAGCCAATCAAATGGCTACAAGAATCAATACCTCAAAGAGCTTTATTGATGTATCTGCACTTCCTGTGGCAACAAATCTTCCATCAGGACTGAATCTTGCACATCTGGCAACATTCTAGAAAATTTAGCCAATCAGTACAAAATGAGATGCTCAGAACACTAAATCAAAGCAGAACATTAAGTGTACATTTATTTAATGTATACCTTGTGCTCAGAAAGATGGCGTGTCTCATGCTTTGGAAAACTCTTTGATGACCCTTTTGTATCCTGCACAGCACTGGTTTCATAGACATTCATCATCAGGTTTCTTTCTTTAACTACAATAGACAGCAAAATATTGCAAATATGACAATTTCAGGTCTACTGTTAATGTATGTCAAGCCAAATCAACCCGGCTATTTACTTGAGAAGCAATATCAGAAGTTTCTTTCAGAGTTTCCTTGAAAATCAGTCACACAAAATCTACTTATACCCTAAAACATCATTGGCATGTTTCCTAGACCCATCCATTCATGTTCAGGCATATTAAACAACACGGGGACAACAGACCTTGGACTTGTAATTTAAGAGGGAACAAGTGTGGTGAGTTAGTGCTAGGTCTTAGGTTCAGAACTTCTAACAAAGATATGATCGACTACCAAGATGAAAACTGTACAAGCTATGATAAATGCTTGAGGAGCCATTACTCGGAAATTTTGTGCATTCTACAAAGGGAATGATTTTCCGGACCACAGAGTTCCAAAGGGAAAGACTTTTTATATTTCCCAGAACACCTTCAATCCTCCAATAATCTTTGATGTTCAGATTTTCAGAAGAGAGAAAACTACAACAAAACTAGGTTTCCTACATAAGAGATGGAATCCAAAACTGGAAATCCTCTCAGGAGAGGAGGGGGGAAAGGCTATATTAAACAAACACAGGCATTTTAGCTCCTCAACAACAATGAAAACGAAGACATCCATTTTTTTAACCCCTCTCTGGTAAAACGGCAAAGATCTCACTGCCAGGCAACATTATGAAATCCATTTATTCAATGCATAGCAAGAATAGTGAATTATAATATAAATTAGTAAAATTGACAACGAAAGTCTTCTGAACAAAGAGATTGCCTGAAATCAACGGCAGCGGTGCGAGGAGCAGGGATTGATCCATATGATGAAGGTAATGATGCACCCAAATCAAACAACGTAGATGATGTAACCCCTCTTAGCATCTCATCTTTCTCCGCTGCAAGACCCTGCTATCACCTCAGAGACAAAAGGGGAAAAGAAAAAAAAAAAAACACTCCTTTCCATCGTTTATCCAACTACCAACTTGGAATTAAAAGAGCTGGGAAACGAAAAAGAACCTTAGCCAAGAGCTCTAGAAGCTTATTGGGTGGGGCTTCAACATTCAACGGTGTCATAGTTGCTGAAGCAACCGCACTAGCAGCCTACAAAAGATTGCGAGCCATATAGAAGTTAGAACTATAACAACATTAAAATTATTTTCCTAGCAAACATAACATAACAAAATATCATTCAAGCCCTTATGCCGTTTGGTCTCCAAGACAGAGTAGCAGAGAACCAAAACACGCGCATTCTGAGGATTTCCCATCATTTAGACACCAATATCATTCTCAAACTCCACTATTTTGCTAAATTGAAGCGAGATGTCTTTAATTCCTTAGCAACTACACTTTGTATTTCGACCTTTTCCTTGCTAATCTCAGAAGCTAAAATCAGAATTAAGTAAATAAAAAAGAAATTCAAGTTCACCGAGCTAATCACTTGTAGGAGCCAAGCTGGTGCAATTTTCTTTTAACTCAAACAGATCTATTAGTAGCAAAACGACATATTTACATTCTTTTTTCTTTTCCCCTAAATTCCCAACAACCAAACAAACTGTGATTTGAGCTAAATAGGGCTCAAAATGCACCTCCTACACATTTCCACATTTTCTCAGAAACCAAACAATGCATAACGTTTACAAGTACTTGCCTGGTTGAAATTATTGTCACGAAGATGAGCAACGATGAGAGTATGGAGGTGCCTGTAGAGCTTCCCCTCTTGCAGAGTCTGCTCCACGCTATTCTCCATTGCCAACACAAACCCTAGTTCCCACACTTCGCTTTGGGATTTTTATTTTTTACAAAATACTGAATTACGTAACGGGACGGCTTAGATTAGTGTATTTTCTTTTTTATCTTTTCTTACTACCCACACACGCAGGAAAGGACAAGAAATGTCTCGAACCCCAGACCTGTTGGATGGGCAGACTAAGGGTACTTGCACTTTTGTCAATAGGCCAAGGGGACATCCCAATTAGATTACTGTGTTTGGTGGGTTCATGAATACTTCTCTCTAAATTTTATTTAATTTTCCGGTAAATATATATGTAATATTGCAGGATTTTCAAAAGAAAAAACCTAAATTATTCCATGAAAGATTGATATACTGTTTACTGGCTTGATTACATTATGTTTCTTTAACAAGGCTTCTCCTTTATTGGACCGAGCTTTTCATCCACAAGATTTAGTCAGGGTTTAGGAATAGTTATGTAATCAATAAACGTGTCATGATTAATTTAAAGATTGAATGGGTTTATGTTTAATGCTTAAAAGTTGGGAAAAACTAAGATCACCATGATCAGCAAATCTTGACAAACAACACACTTTGTTGTTTAAGGGCATCCCCCGTTTTCTCCAGGTTCTTTAATGGCGGAAACTTTAACAATGTAAGATGACAGAAAGGGGGAAAAGAAAGATGAAACTCAGGCCAAGTTTGTGAAGTTAGATCTAAGCAAATGGAAGGTGCATGCAAGTCTTTATCTCCCCTTACAGTCTTGTAGGGCATAGCCTTTGCAGTCTTCGAGGAACTCCTCTGATTTTTTATCACCACCATCATAAGTTACCAACAGATCTTCCTTTATATGACAACAATGGATTCTAGACACAATATCGTTGCTGGCCGATGGAGGGTGTAGTTGTAATACAACGTTGCATTAGCGTGACAAGCCATGGATGATCCCACAGTTAGTCAACTTTCGAGTTTAGAAAATCCCAGTCGCCATGTGAAACAGAGTATATCACTCCCTTGACACATCTCTCCTTCTCTCTGTCACTCTCTTTTCCTCTCCGTTTCCTGTAAAAAGAAATGGGGTCTCCCTCCTCATTGGCCTCTGGCTGCATTGCAAATCTCTGCAGTTATGCCCTTCTGCTTCTGCTGCTGTTTTCTTGCTCCCGTTTTACTCCTATCGGTCAGTGAACTAGATCATGGCTCTTATCAACGGGGAAGATTTTGGAATTCTTATTTTAATTATTTTTTGTTGATTAAGTTATTTATTTGATCTATCAATATCTAGGAAAGCACATATATATGAATGTATGAATGTATGCTTTCTTAAATGACTTGCAATATTGGCATTTGAGGTTCTTTCTTTCTTTACTTTATTTTGGCCTCCCTCGGGTTAAAGGGGGAAGGGATAAATCGTGGGTTACTTTCTATGAAAATGAAATCTATTTCACCCTAAGAATGACAGAAGTTGTCATGTCTTTGATCAACTTATTGGACTAAGGTAAGGCCCTGGTCTTGTCTCTGCGGGTAAGAAGAATTGGAAGTCAACTTCTTTTTTCATGCTTTGGTTCTATTTATAAATGGCAAAACAGAAGAGCACAATGGCTCACAAGGATTGAAACTGTAACTTTGTGTTAGAAAAGAAAATGAGGGGTAGAAAGAATGAAATTTAGCCTGTAGAGAGTCTTAAGAATTCAAGTTCTGAGCTTTGGTTCCTTGATGTTTCTGCAGAAGCCTATGATGTACTAGATCCAACTGGAAATATCACAATTAAATGGGATATATTGAGCTGGACACCGGATGGCTATGTTGTAAGTATTATGAGACGAATGGTAGTTTTTCTGTTCTTGGTTATTTGCTACATTCCAGCTACTGCTTCAAGTGATCGTATCCATTTTCTTGAAGTCTTCTTTAAATATTATTAAGAATTGTATTTCCTGTGCATTGTCAAGCATAATGGTGTCAAAAGATGGAAGCTTTAGAACTGGTTTGACACAGTTTTTGGCTAGCGAAGTGCATCACATAAACAATTAACTAAGAGTTTCCTGACAAGACAACAAATATTAATGTGTTTGCTTGAAACAATGTCTGCATTTATAGGAAATGCCAACCAAAACCCTTTGCCAATAGTTTGGACTAAAAACACTACAGACCCTCAAAAAAGTGACTCACAATTCACACCCAAAACCCAAAAATTCCAATGACTTCAAACTGAAAAGATTTTTCTTTGTTCTTTTTTTCTGTCTCTTTAGACGAAGCAGCAAACTTGGAGTGAAAAAAATTACTACAGTATTCCTCTCCATAGGAAGACCCAGTTCACTCAAGTTGTTCTCATGCTCAAAAGAATTTGTCAATACTCCCCTTATGGCAGAAACACTATGTGCTAAAGCCCCAATTTGGACCCAAAATTTGACTTGCACCAAAACTACCTAATCCTTGAATGCTTATGTAAAGCTCCAACTAGAATTCATTAGTCCCTTTTTCTTTTTGGCTGTGCAGGCTATTGTTACCATCTATAACTTCCAACAGTATCGTCATATTCAAGCCCCTGGTTGGACATTGGGGTGGACATGGGCAAAGAAAGAAGTAATTTGGAGCATGGCGGGCGGACAAACAACTGAGCAAGGGGATTGTTCAAAATACAAAGGGAATGTTCCACATTGTTGTAAGAAGGATCCAACAGTTGTGGATTTATTACCCGGAACTCCATTAAACCAGCAGGTTGCTAATTGCTGCAAAGGGGGAGTAATAAGCACATGGATCCAGGACCCAGCCAATGCAGCAACTTCATTCCAGCTCAGTGTGGGTGATGCAGGAACAACTAACAAAACTGTCAAAGTACCTAAAAACTTCACTCTGAAAGCACCAGGGCCTGGATATACTTGTGGGCCAGCAAAGATTGTGTGGCCGAGTAAATTTGTGTCAGCAGATAAAAGGAGAGTCACTCAAGCTTACAGTAAGTTAACTGCTAAAGGCTTCTTTTCCAAAATATTCTTGATTATGGGACTCGCATTTGGCGGACTTAAGAGTTTATACTTGGGAACTTGAATTTCCTTCATGGACGTAATGTCTGTATAAGCCATAAATGCAACCAAATCTTTTTCAATGGTGTTAACAGGTTTGGCGATGCCAAAAATTGAACTGTGTCTATCTTACCTTGCCCTCTATCTCTTGTGGCAGTGACCTGGAATGTTACTTGCACATATTCGCAATTCCTTGCTCAGAAGACACCCACCTGCTGTGTCTCTCTTTCCTCCTCCTATAATGACACAAAAGTAAATTGCCCAAACTGCAGCTGTGGCTGTAAAAAGAATGTAACCAACCCTGGGAGCTGCGTAAAGTAAGTCTGCAATTTATATTTTCTTGCATTTATCAAATTTCTTTTTCTCTTTCCCTTAACAATTTCTTCATGATTTGTTCTAATTATTGATCTTTTTTTTATTCTTTTAATAGTCGAGACTCTCCATATTTAGCTTCAGCTGGATCAGGTTCAAGAAAAGCTAGTAATGCACCTTCGGTCCAGTGCACCAGCCACATGTGCCCCATCGGAATCCATTGGCATGTTAAATATAATTACAAGGAGTACTGGAGGGTGAAGATTACAATAACGAATTTCAATTACAGAATGAACTACACACAATGGAATCTTGTTGTGCAGCACCCCAACTTTGACAATCTAACTCGGGTTTCCAGCTTTAATTACAAATCCTTAACTCCCTATGCAGGCTCGAGTAAGTTGCATATTTCCAAAACTTAGTTGTGTGAAGTAGCCCTTGCATCATTAGGTAATCATTTTCTGAAGCACGGCTTTTGGTTTGCAGATGATACTGCCATGTTCTGGGGAGTTAAGTTTTACAATGATTTGCTCATGCAAGCTGGTCCTCATGGGAAAGTGCAGTCAGAGCTCTTATTCCGCAAGGACAAATCAACTTCTACTTTTGAAAAGGGGTCGGCTTTCCCGCGAAAGATTTATTTCAATGGTGATAACTGTGTGATGCCTCCTCCAGATTCCTATCCGCGGTTGCCACATGGGGTTCCAAACTAGTCTTTACCATCTTGGCATCTTTGGTTTTCTTATTATACAACAAACACTTTCTTGTTCTTGAGACTATAAATGTAATTTTTACATAAAATCCCTTGGTGATCAAATGGAATAATCAGTGAAATGCCCTTGGGAAAATGCAAGCAAGACTTGTTCTGAATGCGTATTGGCTCAGTTTAAAGCTTCTGTCGTATGTCTTTCGGAAGTTTCTTCAGTATTCTCCTTTCTTCTTCCTTGGTTCTGTGTCTGCGTGCGTGTGAAAAATGCTTTTTCACAGGCTCTTACTCTCCGATGTCTCTCGAGGGATACTCACCACCGTCTCTCTTCTTTAACACCCACTCTCCTCTCTTCCCATTTGCTTCCCCACCATTACTGCCATCTCATCCACGCCACAAGACCTGGAAGTTTTTGTGATGGGTAATCCTGTAATAAAGTAAGCACAGCTTCTCAATAGCAATTAATGCCTGCTGGTAAACTTGCCTATTTAGATTGTAAAAGAGGTATCTCAGTGAATCATGATAATGCCGTAGGCAAAGAGAAAATTTACCTGTCTCCATACTTCTTAGTTTGGTGCATTCTTGTCTGCAAGCATTATAGAGTATGGTTTTCTCTTGCACTCATCAGCAACCTTCTGCCAATATCTTCCTGTGCTCACATAGACATTAATTTAACATATATTTAAGCTACCACTGAGCCCATAAAAAGTTCAAATTACTCAACCCCATTGTCAATAGCAAAATGAAAGATGTTGTATACAGCTGTAGCAAGTGATGCAAAATAATGAACAGCATATACATTTCTACATCATAAAATAAATAGCTCTAGATCTAAAATATAATATTCCATGACTCTAGTTCCTTCCGAATAATATTTGTACCTTAAGGCCACAGAACACATAGAGAATGGATAACCAATCTAGGTGTGCCTGTTTGTTAAATGGGATGACAGAATAAAACCTTTGAATATGGCTTTTTTGTAATCTCATGGCTAGGACTTTAGTCCTCATATTGACTTCCAGAATTTTAAAATTGTATTATCATCCTCCACTAAAAACAAAACGCAATGATATTAAATCAAGAACAAAGATTTTTATTTGTAAGTATTGAACCAAGAAATTCAGAAGTATAAAGGTTTTTAATGTACTAATATCTAACTTTCAAGTTTCAAGAATTCACCATAAAGCCTATAGATAGATATGGTGATATACCCTCATTGTTATTGAGGAAGTTGTCTTATTTAACACACTACTCATACTGATTTCTATGATATAACTCAATAGCTTACATAAAATCCAAACATTTCACAATTATATTTGAACATACTACAAAAGCATTCTAGATTCAAATAATCACTGAGCCATTAGTAACACTTGACTATATTAAACACATGCATTTTAACTCCTCAACAACAATGCAAACGAAAAAATTTCTTTTTTCTTTTTAACCCTTCTGTGATAAAATGGTAAAGAGTTTACTGCCAGGCAACATTATGAAGTCTATTTTTATTCAATGCATAACAATAATAGAAAATTATAATAAAAATTAGTCAAATTGACAAAGAAAGTCTTCTGAACAAAGAGATTGCCTGAAAATCAACAGCAGCACCGCGAGGGACAAGGAATTTAGCCATATGATGAAGGTAATGATGTAGCCTGATCATGATCTAACCCCTTTTAATATCTCATCTTCCTCCGCTGCAAGACCCTGCTATCACCTCAGATCCAAAAGGAAAACAGACAAAACAAAAAAAAAAAGAGTCCTTTCCATTTTTATCCAACAACCAAATTGGAATTAAAAGAGCTCGGGAAATGAAAAAGAACCCTTGCAAAGAGACCTAGAACCTTATTGGGTGGGGCTTCAACATTCAACGGTGTCATAGTTGCTGAAGCAACCGCACTAGCAGCCTACAAAAGATTGCGAGCCATAGAAGTTAGAACTAGAACAACATCAAAATTATTGTCCTAGCAAACATAACAAAACAAAATATCATTAAAGAACAAGCATTTTGAGGATATCCCATCATTTAGACACCAATATCGTTCTCAAACTCCACTATTTTGCTAAATTGAAGTGAGATATCTTTAATTCCTTAGCAACGATAGTTTCTATTTCGACCTTTTCCTTGCTACTCCCAGAAACCAGAATCAGAATTAAGTAAAGAACAAAGAAACCCAAGTCCACTGAGCTAAGCACTTGTAGGAGCCTAGCTGATGCAATTTTCTTTTAAATCAAACAGACCTATAATAATTACAGAAGAACAAATTTACATTCTTTTTTCTTTTCCCACAAATTCCCAACAACCAAACAAACTGTGCTTTGTACTACCCACTCTTGATTCTTCAGAAATCAAAGCATGCAAAATAGGGCCAATAATACACATTCCCACATTTCTCAGAAACCAAACAGTGCATAACGTTTACAAGTACTTGCCTGGTTGATTGTCACGAAGATGAGCAACGATGAGATTGTTGAGGCGCCTCTTCCACACTCTTCTCCATTGCCAACACAACCCCCTAGTCTCTTCGCCCAGTTTCGATGCTTTGCCTTGGGATTACGTAATGGGACCGGTTGCAAATTCCTTCACCTTATGCAAGAGAACTGTCGCATTTTTGTGTTATGGGAATCGTCGTTTATCGTACAAACTCGTTAGATTTACCTTAAAGAACGTCTTTTTATGAATTGAACTTTTCCTGTGACAAGATAAATTAGAATTAATACACTAGCTTAACCATTACATTATGTTTCTTTAACAAGGCTCCTCCTTTATTGGACCGAGCTATTCATCTACATCATTGGGTCAGAGGTTGGGAATATTTAAGTAATCAATAAACGTGTCATGATTAATTTAGGGATTGGGTGGGTTTATTTTTAATAGTTAAAGGTAGCTCAGTTGTTCCCATCAGATGTCATGTGTCTCATGCCAATAATTCCAGCTTGAATAATCCAGCTGTGCCCAAAATGGTTGATAGGTCACATTTATTGAGATCACCACTGTAATCGGCCAATCTTGACAAACACCACCTTGTGTTGTTTAAAGGACAATTGTTTTATTTTTATTTTTTTTAATATTATAACACACACTTAATCCACACACAAATAATGTCGAGTTTTAAAATTCGCAGTTAAAACTCTTGAACAACTTTTCCCCTCTTTTAGACCAAGTTTATGAAGTTGGATCTAAGTAGATGATAGATGCAATTACAAACCCTAGGTATGAGCTTTGCATTACAAGGTATTGGAGGTATAAAAAGTTAGATAGAAAGGCAGAGAAGCCAAAGATTGGGGGTCAAAGGCTCATCAAAAGGTCAAAAACACAAAATCTTTGCTTGGATGAAAACAACTCATATGATTGTCGGTACCATTAATCCATACACAAAGCATGGTTAATGAAAACAAATATACTTTAAGATATTAAGGCAAATAGGATGGACCTAATATTACAACACTTAAAAGAGTTATAAAACTTAGAGTTAAAACGCTTGAACAACTTTTTCCCTATTTTGCTCAAGGTTCTATAATGACTGAAACTAAACAAAGTTTGGAAAGTTGGGTCAAAGCAAATGGTAAATGCAATTACAAGCCCGGGTATGAGCTTGCATCACATAATATTAAAGGTATAAAAATGTATATAGAAAGGTAGAGAAGCCAAACATTGTGGGTCAGAGGCTTATCAAAAGGTTGAAAACACAAAATCTTTGCAACAACTCATATGATTGTCGGTACCATTATTCCATACACAAAGCATGGTTAATGAAAACAAATATACTTTAAGATATACAAGTAAACAGGAAGGTCCCAAAGTTGGTGCCAAAGGGAGGAGACCTAAACAATTGGTCAAGAAAATAAAATACAAAATTTATATTCTTTTTCTGGAAGTTGGTACAATATATGGACGGACATGCAATGAACCCAGAGAAGATCTCTTCCTTTCCCCGCTGCACAAGTTAGAAGTGTGAGTTTTTCTCTCCACCGACAGTCTTGTGGGGCACAGCCTTTGCTGTCTTCTTGGAAACTCCTTTGATTTTTGATCATCAACGTTGGAAATTACCAACATAGCTTCCTTTGTATGACGATAATGGATTCTAGACTCTACATTTTTGTCGGCTGATGAAGGGTATAGCTGTAATACAACGCTGCACATGTGTGACCAGCCATGGATGCTTCCACATATTAACTGGATGTGTCATCAAGACAGTGATTACAGAGGCTTTTACTTAGTCCACTTTCGAGTTAAGAAAAGCTCACTTCCATGTGAAACAGAGGACATCTCCCACTTGATACATCTCTCATTCTCTCTCTCTCTCTTTTCCTCTCCATTTCCTGTGCAGATCTTAGGCTCCGTCCGAGCTTAAGACATCAGGTTCGCGAAGTGAATCTGTAGCAAGAAATGGGGTCTCTCTCCTCATTAGCCCCTGGATCCATTACAAATCTCTGCAGTTATGCTCTTCTGCTTGTGCTGCTGTTTTCTTGCTCCCGTTTTACTCCAACCGGTCAGTGCGCCAAGATGCTTGCTTTCTTATCAATGTTCGCCAATTTAGTGTCTTTTAGTTTTCGTTATTGTTTTCTGGTTTTGGGTATTGGTTAGCTTCCGGAGATCTGTTTTATTTTTCCCGGAATTTGGTTGTTCACTATGGTTGGGTTGGCTGGCAGAGAAAACTTGAGGTGGAGATGAACTGGGTATGATTTTCTCATGGATTTTAGAGAGAACTGAGGAAATGAGCGTTCTAAATTATTGTGACTTTATGTACTTGTATTATTTGAATGAACTAGATCATGGCTCTTACCTATGGGGAAGATTTTTGAATTCTCATTCTAATTCTTTTTCGTCGATTAAGTTATTAATTTGATCTATCCAATATCTAGGAAAGCATATATATGACTATATGCTTTCCTAAATGACTTGCAATATTCCCATAGGAGGTACTTTCTTTTTTTAATTTATTTTGGCCTCTCTTGGGTTAATGGGGGGAGGGAAAAAATCGTGTGTTCCTACTTTCTATGAAGAAGAAATCTATTTCACTCTAAGAGCGACAGTAGTTGTCATAAGATAATGCCCTGGTCTTTATATCTGTAGGTAAACAAGAATTGGAAGTCAACTTCTTTCTTCGTGTTTTGGTTCCATTTATAAATATCAAAAAACAGAGAAGAACAATGGCTCAAATGGATTGAAACTATAACTTTATTGTAGAAAAAGAAATTGGGTGGTGTAAAGAATGAAATTTACTCTGTGGAGAGTTTTAAGAATTCAAGTTCTGAGCTTTGTTTCTTTGATGTTTCTGCAGAAGCCTATGATGCACTAGATCCAACAGGAAATATCACAATTAAATGGGATATAATGAGCTGGACGCCAGATGGCTATGTTGTAAGTATTGTGCAATGAGTGGTAGTTTTGTATTCTTGGTTATTTGCTATATTCGAGCTACTGCTCTAAGTGATCGTATCCATTGTCTTGCAGTCTTCTTTAAATATTATTAAGAAATGTATTTCCTGTGCATTGTCATGCATGATACTGTCATCAAAGGGAAGCTTTAAAACTGGCTAGTTAAAATCTGTGGTTAGCGAAGTGCACCACATAAACAATTAACTAAAAAGTTTCCTGACAAGACAATAAATATTAATGTGTTCGCTTGAATCAATGTCTGCGTTTATAGGAAATGCCAACCAAAACCCTTTGCCAACAGTTTGATTACAGACACAACACACCCCTGAAAAAGCCACTCACAATTCACGCCCTAAACCCAAAACTTCCAATGACTTGCACACTGAAAAGAATTGCTATAGTATTCCTCTCCATAGGAAGACCCAATTCACTCAAGTTGTTCTCAAGCTCAAAAGAATTTGTCAATACTCCCCTCACGGCAGAAACACTATGTGCCAAAGCTCCAATTTGGACCCAAAATTTGACTTACACTAAAACTACCAAATCCTTCAACGCTTATTTAAAGCTCCAACCAGAATTCATTACTCCTCTTTTTCTTTTTTCTTTTTAGGTTAGATTGTATTGTTCCTAACGTTTTTCTTTCCAATTTGGGGTGAACTAGAATTTGAGACAAGTTATTACAATATCTTTCTTTTTTGTTGTGCAGGCTGTTGTTACCATGTATAACTTCCAACAGTATCGCCATATTCAAGCACCTGGTTGGACGTTGGGGTGGACATGGGCAAAGAAGGAAGTAATTTGGAGCATGATGGGTGGACAAACAACTGAGCAAGGGGATTGTTCAAAATATAAAGCGACTGTTCCACATTGCTGTAAGAAGGATCCAACAGTTGTGGATTTATTACCCGGAACTCCATACAACCAGCAGATTGCTAATTGCTGCAAAGGGGGAGTAATAACCTCATTTAACCAGGACCCAGCCAATGCAGCAAGTTCATTCCAGGTCAGTGTGGGTGCTGCAGGAACAACTAACAAAACTGTCAGATTACCTAAAAACTTCACTCTGAAAGCACCAGGGCCTGGATATACTTGTGGGCCAGCAAAGATTGTGAGGCCAAGTAAATTTGTGTCAGCAGATAAAAGGAGAGTTACTCAAGCTTTGAGTAAGTTATCTGCTAAAGGCTTCTATATTAATTTGTTGCCGCATAATTGTATGAATTTTTTGCAATTTTTTTTTTAAAGCAAGTCAGCACCACGATATCACATTTAATGCCAAATATTTAGATATGGAATTGGGTAAAATGCAACCTATACTTGTGTATAATTCTGAAGAAATGTAATAACATTATGTTCTTCAAGTTGCAGAATTCTTTTCCAAAATATTCTTGACTATGGTACTTGCATTTCGTGGACTTATAGTTTATGCTTGGGAACTCGAATTTCGCTTATGGACATAAAAGTTTGTATAAGCCATAAATGCAACCAAATCTTTTTCCTAACAGGTTTGGCTAAGCCAAAAATTGAACAATGTTTATCTTACCTTACCCTCTCTCTCTTGTGGCAGTGACCTGGAATGTTACTTGCACATATTCGCAATTCCTTGCGCAGAAGACACCCACCTGTTGCGTTTCTCTTTCCTCTTTCTATAATGACACAATAGTAAATTGCCCAACCTGCACCTGTGGCTGTCAAAACAATATAACCAACCCTGGGAGCTGCGTAAAGTAAGTCTGCAATTTATATTTTCTTGCATTTATCCAATTTATTTTCTCTCTTACTTTTCATTATATTTCCCTTAAAAATTTCTCCATGATTTGTTCTAATTATTGATCTCTTTTTTCAAAAAAAAATTCTTTTTACAGTCCAGAATCGCCATATTTAGCTTCAGCAGTAGCGGGTTCAGGAAAAACTAGTAATACACCTCTGGTCCAGTGCACCAGTCATATGTGCCCTATTCGAATCCATTGGCATGTTAAACTCAATTACAAGGAGTACTGGAGGGTGAAGGTTACAATCACGAATTTCAATTACAGAATGAACTACACGCAATGGAATCTTGTTGTGCAACACCCCAACTTTGATAATCTAACACAGCTTTTCAGCTTTAATTACAAGTCCTTAACTCCTTACGCAGGCTTAAGTAAGTTATATATTTCCAAAACTTAGTTGTGTGAAGTAGCCCTGTATCATTATGTAATCATTTTCTGAAACACGGGTTTTGGTTTGCAGATGATACTGCCATGTTGTGGGGAGTTAAGTTTTACAATGATTTTCTTTCGCAAGCTGGTCCTTATGGGAATGTGCAGTCAGAGCTCCTATTCCGCAAGGACAAATCAACTTTTACTTTCGAAAAGGGGTGGGCTTTCCCAAGAAGGGTTTATTTCAATGGTGATAACTGTGTGATGCCTCCTCCAGATTCCTACCCTTGGTTGCCAAATGGGGGTTCGAAACTAGTTACCTCTCGACTTCGTCCAGTCTTTACCATCTTGGCATCTTTGGCTTTCTTGTTGGCTTTTGCATAATTACATGGGGCAAACAGCAAACACCGCCTGTTCTTGAACACTCTCGAATTTTCCACTGTGTTAAGGTTGCAGCAAAGCCTATGGCAATCCAGCTGAAGGGATTAAGTGACTTGTTGCTACAGATTCAAGCAAGTTAATTGGGGGTTCTGGTGTACAATGTTTCTCACTGCAAAAGTCTGCTCTATAATCCGTTTTATTTATTGGGAATTAGTCTTACTTCATTTTTGTGTAGATTTAGCTGTTGTGTTGTACGATTATTTATTTTATACACTTGACGTGTTGTTTGTTGCATATGCAGAAAAATATATCCCCAGCATTGTAAAATAAGGAATTTGATGAAGATCTCATACTTGATATTTGATATCCTCACTTTCTCATACCTTGTTGTATACCATTTTTCATTACCGAGTTCCATATATATGGTTAGATCTTATGCTACATGAAAGAAAAAGGATCTCCAAATGTTCATATGGTTTATATACCAGACAGAGAAATAGACACAGAAACACTTTGTTACAACGGTGAACTGCGCACACAACCCCAAAGTCATGGTACATGTTTGCATTAAGTGTGCTTATTTGTTAAGCTCATTCATCCAATCAAAAAATCTCTACTAGTGAAGTATGGGGCACCGAAACGCATCTTTTAGTTCTAAAAGGTATGATTTAAGTACCTGGGGTAGGAGACCATGTAGATTCAGCTGCCTTAAAATTTTCAGGAAACCATATATCCTCCCATAGAAGTGTGATCACCATATGGTCAATACTAACAAGAACACGGAGGCTGCTGCTGCTGAAACTGAGACTGGATTCGCATACCCGGAGTTTGGTAAAAATGGGTATGTGTCAGGGGGAGGTAGCTTACATTCATCACCGTTGAAGTAAACTCTCCGAGGAAATGCCCATCCGTGCTTGAATGTAAATGTGTTCTTGTCCTTCTGGAGAAGCACCTCAGACTGGACATTTCCTTGTGGCCCGGCTTCCATTAAGAGGTCATTGTAGTATTTCATGCCATAGAACATACCAGTATCATCTGCAGAGGCAAGTCAATCATAAGTATCACTCAGAATACCATCTAACTGCACATTGAAAAACAGTATATCTGCAGGCACCCACTTATGGACTCGTAGGGGACAAGAGGCTTGTAGCCAAAGCTAAAGACTTGGGTGACATTGTTGAGATTGGGATGCTGCGCAACAAGTGTCCACTGCGTGTAGTTGAGCCGATAGTTAAAATTAGTGATGGCAAGCTTCACACGCCAATAGTTCTTATAGTTTAGCTTCACATGCCAGTGCACCCGTATGGGGCACATATGATGCGTGCACTGAAGCAATGGTGTATTATCCTTCTTTGGAGTGTTTATCCCTGCCCTACGCAGCAGCTTTGAATCGCTCCTGTGTTTCCACAACTCAAAAATAAGATTTTTGCTCTTCTGCCCAAGATAATAAACATTCTTAATTTTGTGTTGGGAAGCTTACTTGACACAATTCTTCTTGTTCTGGCAACCACAAGCGCAAGATGGACAAGGGGTGATTGTATCGTTATAAAAGGATGAAAAGGAAACGCAGCAGCTAGGATTTTTAGAAGCAAGAAACTGTGAATAAGTGCAGGTTACATTCCAGGTCACTGCAGTCAAAAGTCATCTCAATTATGTGATCAAATCTATTGCAGCAACATGAAGTATCTGTTTGAAAGATTAAATGAACACAAACTCACTGAGTGCTTGAGTTTTGCGCCTGCGATCAGGCGTGAGAAAGACTGTGGACGGCACGATTTTCGCAGGTCCACAAGTGTACCCTGGTCCTGGACCAAGCAAAGTGAAATTCTTGGGTAGCTTCACTGTTTTGTTAGAAGTTCCAGCAAGCCCGACGCTCACCTGGAATGCAGAGACTGAACCTAATGGATCCTGTCCCCAAGCTGACAACACACCGCCCTTGCAGCAATTAGTGAACTGTTGATTGTAAGGAACTCCAGGGAGAAAGTCGAGGACTGTGGGATCCTTCTTACAGCAGTGTGGTACATTTCCCTTGAACTTCGAGCAGTCTCCTTGCTCTGTAGTTTGAGCTCCTACCATCGTCCAGATCACTTCTTTCTTAGCCCAATTCCATCCTAGAGTCCACCCGGGGCTCATGATGCTCCGATATGCTTGAAAGTTGTTCATTGTCACTGCAGCCTGGTATTCATATGAATCAAATATGAATTTCTGGTTTGTAATTATAGGGACAAAATCTGCTAGACCAGAAAACAATTTCAAATTGATATTAGACTTACCACATAGCCATCTGCTGTCCAAGACATTACATCCCATTTGATTGTTATGTTTCCGGTTGGATCCAGCGGGTCATATGCCTCTAGAATCACACAAAAACCAGAGGACAAAGAAAACAAATGCGCAAATGAGACTATCAACAGAAAAAGAAGATATATTTTCTCAAAGTTTGAAATGTGAGCAAGTGTGTTACCCGCATGGAGGGACAACATGACACACAGAACAACCAAGAGGTTGAACTTCAGCCCCGGAAACTTCAATGCCATGTCTGAAGTCCACCTGCCCAGAAACTCCTCCACAAATTACAGAAGTATATTGTGGTGTGGTGTATAAGAAAGAAAAGTGGGTAGTAGTAATTGAAAGCGAATGCATCAAGATGTCTCACCTACTAGTTGTTGGGTATTTCCATGTGATATTTGCATCTCATCTGATATTTTGTTCTCTCTATCTCTCTCCCTCACTCGCTTACTCACTTATAGCCACCTTATTCTTTTCATATTTCACTCTTTCGTTTCTGCCTCTTGAAGCAAGAATACTGTAGGGAATGATGGAAAAGCTGGCGGGAGATTTTGAGAGTTTTGAACGCAACAGCCCAACGGTGAGTCCTTTCACTGGTTATTATAGGTGCTCAAGCCAAGCTTTGATCAAAGTCCATGTGAGCTTCAAGATATGTCAGGGTTGGACTACTTCAAAGACAAGTCTTTTCTTTTCTTTTCTTTCCACAGACCTTTCCCTCTTTGAACGAGGCCACTTGAGACTACCTAAGTCTCAAGACATGACATCAAGAAACCATCACACAATCATCAGCTGTTTCCCCAAACATGGCTCGTCTCAGATCATGCAGCCGGCAGGCATCATCTCCTTCTAGTCCTAATTCTTCCAGTAAGTAAGCGTTTTGGGTCATGCCAAATATGTACATCAGAGCTGGTGGGACAATTTGGCCTTCGCCATCTGACAAAAAACTTCAACTATGTACCTAAATACAAATGTAGAACAAAGAAGATTGAATTATAAGCAACCGTGATATACTTCCAGGGTTGGTCCTACAATGAAACCGATGCTTCGATCATCTCTTCACTAGCATAATGAATAGTCCCCTTGAGTATAGTTAAGATTGTAAGGAATACTCACATAAGAGATTTTACAAAGTAAATATCCGGAATTCAAATTTTTTCGATTATATTTCTAACTAAACTTAAGTAAATTTTGGGATATACTGCTGCTTTTTAGATTAATTCATCAAATTTTACTTGATGAGGATTTTAGATCATAAAAAACTAAAAAAAAAGGCATAAGAGATACATCACATACCAAAGTCATAGGATAAATGGTTATAGGCTTTGAAATATTTAATAGTTATTAGGCTAATCGAGGACAAGTTTGACGTTTGTACTGTTTAAAAGGATGCATTATGTAGTTGGTTGAATGAAAATGACCTGAAGATTGGGAGATGGACCTTTCACCGGTGGTGGAGGGAGATGTAGGCTCTTGAATGAGGTGATAAATCCATGTCTGCTTCCATAAGCACAGAAAATAAAAATAAAAATGTACAAACAGAAAAACCCAACATGGACCTTGCTGTAATGTTTAATTTCTTCGAAAACACGTTACTACGTTTGTGTTCTCTATTATAAAGCCTTGATGGTGCTGTTGATGAGGGATGTGGGACACGCCGAGAGACTCAACTGCGCCAGGCAGGGAATCCATGGTTTCAGGCCAAGCAAGCTTGGCGGGACTGGACTGAGCGCTCCGCCGCCTCCCAAAACTCTTTGGCTTTAACGCGTCGAGAGGGTCGCGATTATGCCGACTCTTTCTCTCTGATCCAGAAGCCATCGTCGTTATCTTCCTTTTATCACATTTCACGGAGGGATTGAAGGAAGTATACTTTATTTTCATCATTTTCTAATAAAGATCTCAATCTAGTATTACCATAGCAGACAATGTGGCCCAATCTAATCACGCATTCCACAAGGAGAACGTTTTAAGCAAAAATGGTAATCTTTCTTGAACATGAACACAGAGCTAGACTCAGAGAACTTGAACTGGGCAAGTGCATCTTGATATCTTCGATTGCTGCTGCTTTGCACACCATGGTCCTCATCAAGAAACATGCCAAAACCCTTGCAACCATATCAAAATATAAGCTCCGATTAGCATATTGCACAATATTCCATTTTACATGCATTATTGACCGTCTCTTTCTGTGACAACAAATTAACTCTAGTCATTGTTCAACAGCACTTAAGACCCTACAGACATTTATTGATAGTCATTGATCAGATGATTTCTGGAGAATGGAAGACATGAACATATGGTTACCACGAGAACATCTCTATATACATATGCTTACAAGAAGCCTGAAAGGGAAAGAGTTATGTAAGAGACTTGAAGCTCCAACAAGTAGCGTGGAGGGAAAAGGCTCATTGTCTGACACATAGATGTTATGCTCCAAACTGAGTTTCTTCCTTAAATGGATTTTATTTGGTAAATTGAATCGTACATTAACAATGGATTTTGTTGGTTTCATTTATTTTGATCACAGTTTCCTGTGGAGGTTATCTTTTTCATTAGTTTATTGCTCTTTTTGAAGATTAAATATGTGATTGCTTGCCTTCCACAGCATATACTTCCTTCTAACTTTGAACCAAAACAACATAGAAGAGGTTTTCATTTAAGTGGCCATTTGTGGCTTTAAAGGCAAGCATAATCTGCTCTGCATCCTGAGAGAGTCTCCATCTTTCTCACAGCCTTAAAGAGATGGCTATGTAGATGTCCGTCGCTACTTTGGCTTTTTGACCATGCATCAGTTTACGTGAAGCCAACAGAACCAGCCAACCCAGTCGACTCGTCCTTGAATCTCTCACAAAATTTAAGATCAACGACAAGAATGGAATCGAACAATCATGTAATTGCCAGCTCTAAACATCACAGCCTCCGCCAAAGACGTCAAAAGAGCCGCCCCCGACGAGGCCACGACGATCAGAGTCCGGACATGAATGTTCTCTCTCGGACACGCCAAATTCCTGCCGTCCGTGCCGGACCTGCATGAAACAGCTACAGCTGGTGTTTGGTTGCAAAAGGCCAAAAAAAGAAACGATCTTGCTATTGATGCAGTAAAGAAATCAAGAGTCCTAATTGGTCTGGACATGGTAGATGCTACTGATATACTGGATTTTAGTAAGAAATCATTACTATTCTAGGTAGGTGTGTAATGTCTGGAAAGATAATGGGAATGTAGTTCCAAGCAAAAAGGGTACTTTCAATCTCAATTTTTGTTGCCAGGCGCAGTTTCAAAAGCATAGGAGGAATTCATGGAACCTCATTTGAAATTGAGAGATTTTCAAGTCAGGACTGTGAACAGTCTGTCTTTTCTGCTCATTCAAAATTTTAGAGTTAAACAATGACAACTGTTTGTTCTGTACATCCATGAATTTTATCCTCCAAATTTTGTAGGAACTTTGGAAGTATCAAAGCTTCTTTTTGGCACATTTGGCCAGAGATCAAATTCCTCTAAATACAAACCCAATTGCCGTACTTTCCCACTTTCAAGTCCTTCTCTCTTACTCTTTCTGTCGGCCTCCCTCTGTGACGATGACTGGATCGAAGGTCTCTTTGAAACCTCTGCTCAAGGACGAGCTTGACATCGTTATTCCCACGATTCGGAACTTGGACTTCCTAGAGAAGTGGAGGCCGTTCTTTCTGCCATATCACTTGATTATAGTCCAGGACGGTGACCCATCGAAGATCATCAAGGTCCCCGAAGGCTTCGACTATGAGCTCTTCAATCGCGAACATATTGAAAAGGTTCTGGGTGAAAAAGCGTCTTGCATTTCTTTCAAGGACTCCGCCTGCCGCTGCTTCGGTTTCTTGGTCTCCAAGAAAAAGTACATCTACACCATTGACGATGATTGCTTTGTAAGTTTTGTTTTCCCTCTTCTCAAGGAACTTTAATTTCTTGGATACCTTTTTCTGAGCTTGCGGGACTGCTTTGGAGTTGGGCTTTGGACATTGGGGAGGGAAAGTTTCGATCTTGCTATTCATTTGTGTTTACTAGTTCTCCCTTTGTGGTTTTGATAACTTGGGTTTTTTTTATAGGTTTGGATTGGGGTTGTTGGTTGAGACTTTGTGTTTGTGTTTTCGTTTCTATTGCCTTAGCTTCTTTGAGGTACCTAAGCAAAAAAGTTAGCAAGATTTAACTGACCTAACAATTGGAGGTGGATTTTTGTTGGTCTAGTTTGATATCATTTATAAGATGAAATATTTTGCAATAGGATCTAAGTGGCCTCTTTCGTTTTTGTTATATTCTGATGGTGAATCCCAATAGATGATGCATGTCTGTACACTGATCTTTCTGTTTAAAAGAGTTCAGAACGTGATAAGCATCACGCTGTGTTATGTTTGCTGCAAAATAATTCGTGGACCTTTACTTTCTCTCTCTACTAGAATTACTTAGAACTTAACTCCTCAAGATTGTTTAATTTAAGTTGGGTCGCCAATGAAATCTAGCTGATTTTTCGTTGCTTTTTTATGTGTTCTAGTTGCCTCTGGATGTAGTTGGCACATCCATTTCCTGAATGCATTAAATTTTTCTGGCTCCACTGAAATCCAATGCATGCTTTCTTCAAATCACATCTTTTTTGGCACTTTTTCCTTGCTATCATGCAGTTCAAATTTAAACTGTCACTCAGTCATTTGTATTCTTTTTAGGTTGCCCAAGATCCATCTGGCAAGGACATTAATGCACTTGAGCAACATATAGAAAACCTTCAGACTCCATCAACTCCTTTTTTCTTCAACACCCTGTATGATCCATACCGAGAAGGTTCAGATTTTGTCCGGGGATATCCATTCAGTCTCCGCACTGGAATCCCAACTGCTGTTTCTCATGGCCTGTGGCTCAACATCCCAGACTATGATGCTCCTACCCAGCTTGTCAAGCCACTCGAGAGAAACACAAGGTATACAACCTCCTTCTGCTGTAGATAGTACATTCCCCATTCGCAAACCTCTTTATCCAATGCCTGTCTATGTTAGGTATGTGGATGCAGTCGTAACAATACCCAAAGGATCCCTCTACCCCATGTGTGGTATGAATCTGGCATTCAACCGGGAATTGATTGGACCTGCAATGTACTTTGGACTCATGGGTGATGGCCAGCCAATTGGTCGCTATGATGATATGTGGGCTGGCTGGTGCTCCAAGGTATGTACATTTCAGTAACAGTGCTTTTGGTCATATTTTGTGCTTGAAATCTGTTTGTTCAGCATTAGATCTCCTGCTTCTTAATCTGCAGGTGATATGTGACCATTTAGGATATGGAGTCAAGACGGGTCTTCCTTATATCTGGCATAGCAAAGCAAGCAACGCTTTTGTGAACCTTAAGAAGGAATACCACGGTATTCACTGGCAAGAAGAGATGATCCCATTCTTCCAAGCTGTCGCCCTTTCAAAGGATTGCAACACTGTGCAGAAATGCTACATCGAGATCTCCAAGCAAGTCAGAGCAAAACTTGGTAAGGTGGATGACTACTTCAAGAGACTGGCCGATGCTATGCTCACGTGGATTGAAGCATGGGATGAGCTGAATCCATCTGGAGGAAAACGTGTTGAACTTCCATTTGGTAGTCCTAGCTGAATCCATTTGGAAAGGGTTCTCATCCAAGAATTTGAATTGATGCTAGTGAGTATTCATTTGGCTGGGCGAAGAAATACTTGTGTCTGTGGCCTTTTGCTATGGTGTTAGAACAATAAATATCAAGTATGCTGTATTTCTATATAGAATCTTGGTTAAAATTTAATATTAGCTATGGATTTGACACTGACAGAATTGATATTATGGTATTTGGAAATTATATTTGACGAGTTTGTTCATTTGGAACATGGCTTTTCACTTCTTTGCAAAAAAAAAAAGAAAAAAAAAATCGCCGTTGCCGGGGATCGAACCCGGGTCACCCGCGTGACAGGCGGGAATACTCACCACTATACTACAACGACTTTGTTGGTTCTTTAGTGAATATAAAATATATTTTATTCAATATCTAAATGGCCTCAACTTTTCAACTATTTCAAAAAGTAAGTGAGGGAATAAACCACTCTGATTCTACATTCAAATTTGTTATAGTTTTTATTACTTGAAATCTAATTATGGATTAAGTATTTATAATAACATAAATTCATTATATTATTGGTTTTAGTTGTAATGTAGTGTAACTAAGGGATTATAGTTTTTCATACTTTTAAGTACTTTTTTTTTTCTTATTGAACAACAATAGAGAATTTTCCTTTAACTTAAAAGAATAACCAAGCCCTCTAGTCTCCAAGAAAAAAGTACTAGAGAAAGCGGAAATTTGAGGCGAATCTAATGCTTGTTGTGGTGTTTGTAACCATTCATTAAAATTTTGGGCTTTTAAAGACCATGCTTTTGCGTTTACAAATGGAACATAATCTCAATACAGCTGGGGTTCACAATTGTGTTGCTTTACGTGGTCTTATCATGATGCCCATGTTTTAAAAGCAGCATGGCAAGTTCTTTAAGGGCTACTTTTTAGCTTTAACATAAAGGCTGCCACATTAGGATCACTTCAATGTTCTGTGCTAGTGACTGAGATACGCTCACAGAATGATAGTGACCCCAAAGTTTCCACTCAACCCCCTTAAATTTCAGCCTTTACAAGCAAAAGCATTGCACAAGTGGCTGGTGAACTCACTTGGCTGAGAGGATTATCAAGAGAAGGTCTTAGGGACTGTAGAGCAGTATCTCTCTTTATTGCAACAGCTTGTGCTTTAGATGTTGCATTTCAGTCGACCAAACTCATGCATATCCAATGTGAATATTAAACGATTTTGAAACTTTTAAACTGACAACTTCATTCTAGCGAGTACTTTGTCCCACAAAACATAATGTAAAGGAAATTTTGAAGAGAGGGGGGAAAAGGAGTTGATTGGACTGCTAGAGGACCTATTCAATTCATATACAACTCAACATTTAAACTTGGAGACATTAGCCACTCTAAAGAATGACAACCAAACAAAATTAACAGTCAGGCTTAAAACAACATTGTTAGCAACTTGTGAGAAGGCTGATTGCAAAATTCTAATTCTTCCTTGGTTGGTCTTAAGCACATCCTTCTGTGTTATTTCAGGAGATTCAATGCAGGATTCTTCCAGACCGCCACATTCTACAACACCTTTCTCCTGCTGGATACAAGTGCAACCAATCAGTTTCTAGGACAAAAAGTTGTTAAAGATGGTAAATTTCATGGTCTTCAGGATGGAGAACAGAAGTAGATGTGGTAGCTTATCTGAATCCTAAAATGGTGCGTTTCTTACAATGAGAGGTTTGTCCACACTTGTAATAGTGGGATATACAAAAACCTTTCCCTAGATACACAATCATCATGTCAATGTGATTTATCATTCGTTCGGTAAAACAGAGAAGAAATATCTCATGGCTCCTATATGTGAATCTATATAACATGCACCGAAGGTACACTCAAAATTGCAAATGATTCCAATAGTTTTGATGTTAGGGCTAGGAATTTTGTAAGAAAAAATGGAAAACATCAAACAAGTAACCCGAAATAAAAGCACATCAAAATGAAGCAACTTCTGCTTCTCTTAAGAGATTTCGAGAAGAGTTGCTCTTTGGAGAGCACAGTACGATGAAAGTTGTAAGCTGTGTTCGGGGGGACTTATTGTCTATCGTTGCCCTCTATGGTAGAACAGTTGGGGGCTCTTGATAGCACCATAATATTGCTGTCCACAGTAGCATTCTAGAAGCAACATTTTAACTTGCATCCTCTTTTCCCGTGGTTTTCACCACATTATCATAGGTATGGTGATGCCAATGTACTCATCTCTGTGCCACAAAACAATTTTTTTTCCCCTTCCAAATGTCGCAACTAATGTTGTAGGATGTTGGCAAGATGTTATAACACAGCATCCAAGAAAACGGCATAGCAAAAGCTATGGAATCATAAAGCTCCTTTTTCAGTAATGTCAAACACCATTCAGAAAGAAAGAATACCCAAATAACGCACTCACATTTACTAGTTTTATAACAGAGAGGGTACTTAGTTCATCAGCTTGAGCCATTATAGTTCATCCCAAGTGGTTCTTTCCCATTCTGATCAATATAATTATTCATATGATCATTATAACGATTTTTATTTGATGCATTGTTTCAGCTTCAGTAGGCCAAATTACCAGCATGTAAATTTAAGTGAACGATGAAAAATTAGAAAGTTCCTTTTATTCCTTCAACGAGTAAGTCTCAGGTTTTTACATCGTACAGAAACACGAAGAAAATTTTCAAAGAGGCTAGTCATGTACCTGATTTACTGAGTATTTAAGTGATCCGCAGGCAACAGAAAGTATCATTATCCTGCTTCATCTGCATGGATTGCCTCTGATGCTCCACTCGCTGGAGCTGTGATGACAGTTGAAGCAAGTCAATGGTCTGCCCACTTTGACTGGAATGTTGACGGGTTGAATTTACAAAATCTTGCCCTTGGAACATCCTAGCTGTGACTTCAAAGTTAACAGCATGGCCACTATCAGATAACAATATTGGGCCCAGATGATTCTCTTCTGCAGAATTCATTTCTGATGAAGGAAACTTATTTGGCACTCCAATTAAGGAAGCCTCTGAAGCTATTTCTCTGAATTTCTCAGGGACTCGATTCATGGTATAACTGGGATAGGGAACTGGCATGATTGATGGATGAGTCATGTGAGTTCCAGAGGAATGGCTTGAAGACTTCTGTGACTGAGATGACAGAAGAGAGAGAGCACAACCAGAGTCCGAAATTCCTGATAATCCTTGGACGGTTGATGCTGCATCAAAAACATTGTATTCTTCACTTGCTAGTGGAATGTTCTGCAAAAGAGAACATGGACTAGAAGTTGTGCGTCCTACATCATTTCTGTATTGACCAATGTTCTGATTGAAAGTGCTTCCTGGCGCAGTACTAGCTCCATTGTCATGAAATGGGGGAAGCATTTTCCGATTATCATGAGGAAAGAAGGACTTTGAATGCAGATTCCCAGTGGTCACAGGAATTGTTGACAGAGGCTTATAGTCAGTACCATCTTCAACTTTTATCTGCTGTCGCCAATCACTTGCATCATATTTCCCAGGATGCAAAAGGCCATTAGGGAGAATTTCTTGGCAAATGAAGGATGTCATTGATAGAGAACTTTCCTCGTATCTGTTACCTGCAAGTCCATGAGTTAAAAATGTTAAAAACATAATTTTATGACTAAAACAGTACCAATGGGGACTCACAAATCAGTCTTCACAAGGAACGTATACTCAGTGAGGCCCAGTGAAATTTTACGGAACAGGTGCTCTGGTAAAAAATTTGTTAAATGACTCCAGAGTTAACAGATACTCTTGAAATTATTTGGAATCTGTCATTTTAATTTGCATATATAAATGTAGACAGGTGATTATTTGCAATATAGCTCCAACAACTTAAGTGCTCGACAACTAATTAATTCTTTTAGTTGGAATGGGGTCTTTTCAATAACTAGATCGTATGAATGTGTTTTAAAAGGAATGATGGGTTCCAATGCAGGGGAGTCTGACTTAACTTATGATGTATGGCAGGAACAACTTGGTATGATCAACTAGAGAGCTCACTCTCCAGAGAAAGAAAGGAAGAAGAGAAGACGTGGGGGAAGTAACTGCTAGAAGCACGGATTGCTAGACCAAGGAGACATGTTATTTAGGATATGTTTAGATTCCAGTGCTGAAACAACAAGATAAGTATTTTACTGCATCAGATATCAAACGGATTATTACACAGAAACTATAAAAGGTGAAACAACAACCTTTTGGTTCATAATATCAGTAACCATTCTGCCAAGTTAAGTTTTCCACGGAAAGAATATGAACCAAATAAAGGTACCACTGATGATTAATTCAAAAAGAGAAAAAAGTCACTGCTGTAAACGCTAATATTACATACCACTTGTCAGAAACAAATAAGTATGCTTGAACAAAACTTATCATATATGGATTAGAAATTCTGGATTTAATATGTACTTATGCATTAAAAAAATCCCACATTAAAAATCTATGCTCAATACGGCAACGCCTCAGAGGTACAAAGGGGGAGGAGCAGAAGGCTGAAGTTCTAAATGTGATCTTCTCTACTGAAATTCTGTGCACCATTGTAGCAATTATGCAACATTGAATCAGTCAACGACCTTAAGTTGGAAGATCCAAAGTTTGATTCATGTCAACAAGATCCATAAACATTAAGCATGATATCTAGAGCAAGAAAGTGGAGTTGGAGCGGCAGCCATAGTCTGGTTTATGGGCCAAGAGAGAGGCTCAGTGAGGGATTAAAAACTAGAGAGGATGTTTTGTTAATACCGTTATATGACTGAAGAAATCTCCCAGCCCTTCCAGAGTGAATGCCCACTTGGGGCTTTCTGCGGCGCTCATTGTGGCCTGCAAGGCGTTTACGGCAGCTACGCTTACCATCATCAAATTCAGCCAGCAAATGGAACCTGAGAGGCATGCATATAACAAACTATTACACTAGGGCGCAGGCAATGGCTTACAGGATTAAGTGTCAAGTAAATGTAGATATGCAGACCAGGCTATTTTCCAGTGGTGCAGGTTTATTCTTTCCAAAAACATGTCTCCAATTAAAACATCCAAGCCATCAACATAAGATTTTAGGATACAATAACTGAAAATGATACGTCTTTCTCGTAACTTAAAGAGGTTAGAATGGGATAACTAATATCTTGTGATGAAAGAAGGAAACATGAAAAGACCAAAGATACTTAGGATAGAAAAAGGGTAAAAACAAACTGAGGGGATTCAATTTCAAGAAATCTTGCACCGAGGGAAAGCACAATATACATTCCAACAAACTCTTTAAGTTCCTTAATGCTCTTTGTTGGTGCCGAAGGACAAGAAAAAGACGATGAATTCTCCGGGCATCCTTAGGTGTTGCGGTTGTGGCTTAAAATTTAAGGTGAAGGGCATAAATTACCTGCTACACTGCTGGCAAAATCTCTGTTCAATGCCGTTGACGATAACTCTGGCTGTCTTTGAGTGAACCTCACAAACTTTATGCCTCTTGTGGTAATCTTTAGAGGAGTTGAGATCCTTATTACAGCCATAAACTTGGCAGAAGGCAGGTTGTGAATACAACCCCGAAGCTCGCATTCTCTTTGCAGGTGTAGGTGACTCAGAAGAAGAAAAAATGGGAACTCCTTTCGGAAATTTAGAACTATGGGTATCTACCTGATCAGGAAGCCGCCCCAACTTCAAGTCAATGAAAGAAGAATCCCGACTGCTGGAGTCCACCGCGGAACTTGAGAGCTTCGAAGTGGAGTCATCTTCTGCAGAAAAAGCATTTTCCCTAGCCATGGTTGGATTACCGACCCTTTCGCAACTAGTTTGACTGCTTAGAACTTCACCAATCGAATTTTCGGCTACTTGTTTACCAAACATCTCCAGAAAACCCAGTTCCCCAAATCCTTCGTTCTCAACAGCTTGTTGATCTGAGACTGGCAAACTACATGTTCTCAATTGCCAACCCAACAAGGCATTTCTACTTTTCAGGAGTGAATTTGTCGGCAGGATCGTTTCGTCTGATACAAACCCCTTTCCTTCAGAAACGTAGTTCCAAGACTCCATGTCATGCAACAGAATCGCTGTTAAGGCTTTCGCACATAAACCCACTTCAGTTCATGCACAAAGAGAAAAAAGAAATAAAATCCGTCAGACACTTTTGCATAGAAACCAGGTTGAATTCTAATCTCCATACCCCATTAATTTGCTAATAACTAAACGTGGGCAACCATTGGCTATAACTCTGTACACAACCCACAAAGCCAATCTCAGTACAATGAGAAAAAGCTCACGAATTCAGCTCCTTGGAGCTTCATATTCATGGAGCTTTCAGTTCCTGAGAGACCAATTAGACTAAAAGATGGAATCCATTATAGAAAAACCAAACCCAGATAAATAAACAGAGCACAAGCGACAAAAATGTCTGGAACGCACCTGAATTCCGTCTGTACACAGGTAAGAATGCCCAACGCAGACTTAAATCTCTGGGAACGAGCAACAAATATAAGGCAGAGCACACTTGAGAACTATACGAGAAAGCTATTTCAGTCCACGAAAAGAAAAATACACAGGAAAAACCAAAAGTTGCCCAAATGATACAAGCGAGAGACGTTTGCTTTCCCAACGTACTGTTCAATATTGGAATAAGGTGGGGCTGGGACAAGACACCTCAATGTTAAAGAAGATAATAGTGCAGCCCCAACTCCATGGAAGAGGTTGTGGTTGCTACTTTAGGAGAGAGTGAGAAGGTGAACAAACACTGAAGAGCCTTTTAACCTCTTCCTGCCTTGTTTAGTTAACAGATGATTGTCATCTCCACACTCAATTTCGTAGTACTACAGTGAGTTCAGAAGAGGAAAAAGCATTTCTTTTCTTTGTTTAACTCCTTTTTTTAATTATATCAAACAGTTCAACATGTGAATTAGACCTAAGCTCACACCAACCCTATGAACAGATTGACTACTGCTAGGTAGTGGCAATCTTCACGTAAAATGGGTGGTTTTGACCCTAATCTCCTCATTAATCATTGGTAAGAAATGTTTGTGCTTTAGCCATTTTGTTGAACATGACGAACGCAGCCAATCAGAGAGTCAAGGACAACCGGATTCCAGAATTTCACAGGCTAGCGTTTTACTGTTGGAGCACAGTGAATGAGGTACCCAAAATTTATGTTGGGATCTAGAAGACAGGCCCCACGCTGGAATTGCAAGCCCCCCGCCAGTGCCCCTTCCTGGTGTCGCTCTCGACCAAAGGCGACTGCCACTCACTGCACCCATTAATTTTTTTCTTGTTTGCTTTCTTTCGCTCACCCATCTTTGACAACTCGGCCGGCCTGTGGGGATCACATTGCTGATTGATCCCGGAAGCTGCAATTTCTGTACTTTTTCTCTTTCATCCGAGAAAATCCGAGAATTCATGCATGGGGATATTCTTGCAGCTAATAAATGAGATTGATTAGTATGAACGAGCAATGTGTGTAATTAATACACGAACATGTTATATCAGAAAAGCTGTGAATCTGTCTGCATGGATGAAAAGTACTGCCAACAGAAACTTTTTCTCAGAAAATATATAAAGTGAATGGCGTTTTAAAGATCTGCTTCCTTTGCTTTTTTTTCGTCCTTGAATTTTCCTGATAGAAAAAACAACCTCATATTTGTGAAATTTTACCTAGATCTCCAAAAGTCAAGGCATGTACAGCCTGACATGCTCAGACCTCATTGGAAATTGAGTGAGGAAGAACTTTTTAAAAAGCATACAAATTGATCATTTTGTACACCCAAAAGTGTTTTGATAAATTGACTTTCTCACATGTTTACTCTATCTATCCTACAACTAGAATTTTTGGATATTAAAATTTACATTGAGTTTAATAGAATTGGACTTTAAGCCTTTTATCTCAATATTCATTTCATGTATCTTTTTTTTTTCTTTTTTCTTTTTGTATATACTCAAACTCGTATACTTGAACTATGTACTTATTCTCAAATTCATGTATATACTCAAACTCGCGTACTTGAACATTAAATTCAAGATCATAAAATTTCAAATCGTACTTACTTGTAATTAAATTATATACTTATTAATCTTTGATATCCTTGTAAGTCTATTACTATATATTCATTATTTATCTATTATGAGAAGAAAGTATGTTTTTTTTTATTTTAATACTCACACACCCAGAAAGGAGTACGAGATATTCGAACCCGTAATCAGTGGGACTGTCGGTTAGGATTTGGGTCAACCAGGACATGTTAAAATGCGATAAGTGTTAAAATGTGAGAAGAAAGCATGTTAATTATGGGAGTTGTCATATTAAAATGGCAAAGAAAATTGATCCAACTTTGAGGACGGGTTAGTCGTGATCATGATGACGTTGGACCCAGACAGACATTATTGCGGGGTCTAAAGCGATGGCGGAGTTGCAGAAGCACATGGGTGACGTGGGTGACGGCCACGTGGAAAGGTACAACTCCCGGGGATAAAAGAAAAACGTGATCAATAGCGAGTGTCCACGTACCCCGCTGTGGATAAGCAGGCGACAGACCCTCTGCACCATGAAAGCTCCACATGATGCAAGCTTGAAAGCTCCATTTTAACCAGAATTTCATCACACCAACTCCGCCCAACCACTCATACACTTGTCCCTCCTCCTCTCCTCATCTCTTCTCAATATCTTAGGTCCCAAAAGTTCTGGATCCTAAATCTAGCTTTCACTTTTACCCCCTCCTAAAAGTAAACCTTACCTTAGGGTTGGCAAACAATTTTTGTCCAATTAAACTTTAATTAGAATGACCTCAATGAAATGATCTTTCATTAACTTTTAGATCTAAAACTTTCACACGAGAGTCGGTGATTATAACATTTAGTATCAAAACTAATTTTACCAAATAAGAGCCAACTTGTATGGAAAAATGGACTATTAACAACACAAATTGATATAAGACGATGGTTGTAACATTTGGTATCAAAGCCAACTTGTATAAAGCATAAAAGGATAAGAAATGGGTTATTAACAATACAAATTGATATAAGAAAAATCATTGAATATTGACTCGAAGCGTGATAGTACGTAATAATCTAAATAAAATAATCCTCGGTGTGTTGAAATGAGATTGGTGCAAGAGTGTGTATTTGGCGATCACTGTGAGAGAAAAAAGGAGGCATGTCGTGGAAAGCACATCTTAAGTCGTTTTCCCAGTCGAGCTTTTCATCCATCCATCGAAAGCACATCTTAAGTCGTTTTCCCAGTCGAGCTTTTCATCCATCCATCGATTACGTTGAGAAAAGGGAAGGGATTCCAATTTGTACTTCCGTGTCTAACTTGGGAAATGAAAACAAGCATATGGAGAGCGTGATTGATAAAATTAATTAATAAAAAAGATTAGTTTGTCTTAATAAATCTCCTTTACTCTGATTAAAAAATTGAAGAGATAGATGAAGAGTTTGATTTATATGGAACAAGATAGTTTCTGATTAATCAATTTAAACTCATTTATTGGATAAACTAAGTTGTCTAAATTTGACTGAGTTAAAAAGGCTCGTTTAAATAATTCATAGAATTATCTTCTTCTTCCAATGAAAGGTTTTTATATGTTTTAAAGATATTGAGAATATTTTCATTAGTAGCTTAAATTTGTACAATAGTCATCTTGCGTTAGAAATATATTCTATGACTTTAACATTTTTAAATTCAAGAAAAAAGGAAAATATTTTTTAAAATAAAAAATACAAGTTTGTGTAAATTTTTAATGTTTCTAGATAAAAATTATTTTGTACGATTGACTCTATTAAAACTTGAGCAATAAATTTCAATTACTAAAGAATATATGAGCTTGTTTATAAGATAACAAATTTCACAAACTCTTAAATAAACTTATAAGTTAAATAACGAACCTCTTAACCTGATATCAAAGCTATAATCCCTTTAACATGTTCATGGGTTTTTATTAATTTGAGTTTGTACATATTCTAAATAATGGAACACCATATTGGATGTATTAAAATGTACAGTAAATTTTACATTACTTTTAGATTGAATAATGAAAGTTTTACTTTGGCTCGATGATATAATCTTCACATCAATCATGCAAAGAGAAAATTATATATTTATAAAAGAACCTGCGAATCAATAGTGATAGTTTTGGTAATGAGCATGAAGAAGCAAATAGTTATATTCCCAAGTGCATGAGAACAGCGGTAGCACAACTAAAATATGCAGTGGACTTGACTTGTGCAAGCACGTATGATTAATCAATCACGAGAAAACAAAACAAGTAATGTCGTGACATCACACGTATCTTCTTGCTGGCCTCAATTATCAGCACCCCAGCACATAAGCCCGTGGTGGGCGACGAGGGGGACCGCTGCCATCCAAAACAGATGCAACAATCAATGCCGCTCTATAGATTAACGTCGCCTTCCTTTATATTGACAACCTTTGGTAGTCCTTTTTTACTCTAATAAATACACATCCAATGCAGTACTTGGTGTAGTACTTAACTTGTCATGGGTTTAGTTTCACTCTTATTTCTGATTGTTTTCTAATTTTATGTTTAAATCTTTTTTTTTTTTTTTTTTTACCAATTGATTCGTAGAGGGGGTGGATAAAAATGGTCCATGTCTTGCTCTCAAACGTGAAGGAGGAACAGAAAAAGTAGGCAATAATAAGATGAGAAAGGACTTCGTCTCGGTAGGTAGCAGTTTGTTGATATCTGCAGAAAAGATTCATTTTGAGGGGCTAGATCACAGCTCCACAACCTTTGGAGTTTCAACCTGGTCTACCAATTTGAAACTCAACGACTTGGTAGTTGCAGAAACTATTTCTCCTTCCTTCATGGTCCCATGGTGGAGGGGACTGGTAGTCCTCGGGCAGAGACACCTAAGTGCAGAAAAATTTCTGTTCCTTCAATGTCAGGCAAAAGAATATGCTTTTTGACGCAAATGCTAGATGCTGCACTACCATAGGCGCAGCCCCTTTGGTATATCCCTTCCTAGCAAAACCAGTACTGCAACGCCTATGCCCCTTAGTGCTTTGCACCATTTTTCTTGCCTTTTCACAGCTTTGTTACAAAGCCAAAGTTCTGGGTTTTTTTAACCTTTCAACTCTTACCACCAATCAAGGGTTCCTTGAGGAGATGATGTTTGTCTTGATCAAGTGAGTTGACGGCTAGAAATTCGAATGCAGTAAGAGACACTCAGGCGAGTCTTGGTTGCCTAATGATAGAAATTGAAGAAAACCGTGACACTGACAGGACTAATGATGAGAGTTTTGTAATTCTTGGAACCATGACAGTATTCATAATTCCTGCAAGTCAGTCTTTGAGGGGAATTGTAGCAATTATGAAGAATTTGCTGACGGTGTCTGACACATATTTCATGCTGATAATAGCCAAGGTTGTGATGATTGTGAGCCTCAAGGATTTTCACATTAAGATGTACCTAACAAGTTTTGATTTGTCATTTTCGTCAAGTGATCTCTTAGGTCAGCTGAACAAAACCTAGTGATTCTTTGAACATGAGGAGATTCTTGAAGAAAAACATGAGATGGGGTTGTTTGCAAATCAAAAGGGGGGCATTCTTGGTTGGTGGGTGCAAATGCAAAACTCATTCAATTATAGAAAGACGCCAAATAGCATTTTCAACAAAGACAAAGCATTAGTTGGGGAAAGATTTTTTGTTTAAATTAAGGATCAAATGCTTCTGCATTATATAGAATTACGTCACGAGAGGATTATAATTATATCCTGGAATAGTTTACAGATTATTTATAACGAAAACAATCTTGATCTCCTCGAGAACCTAAGCACAAGTGAGACAAAGGAAATTGATAACTTTTCTGACAGTTTGACCGTAGAGATCATGATGATGACCTTTTGAAGAAGATAGATAGATGCTGATCTTGGTATTGATTAATTCAAGTGATCCTTTCTTTGTCTTCCCTTCTTCTCGTTTCCATCATATGAAAGGGTATATGTGGGTGTTTTTTAGTTGTGGAAAACTATTAAATCTTTTATCTTGATATGGAGAATCAGAAAAGAAGAAACGACAACCGAAGCAGAGGTAGGCTCAGGTAAGCTAACTGTGGAAGTGATGCAGACATGTATGCAGAGAGAACTTGTAGTACGGAATCAATGGACATCACACTTTGTTTCTGCGGTGGAAAATAGAAGATAGGGTTTGAATGGTGAAGAGGGCGCATGAGAAGTGGATGCTGAAAACGAGTTGCAGATCACACACATGGTGAAGTTGCTCACATGACCCCCCACTACCTTTTGGGTGAAAGAAATGATGCCCAATACGCCTTCTCGTGGTATTGTCCCTCTCAAGACTGTAAGGGAACCTTGTGAAATCTGGAATTAGAGGAATGAGACATGGATTATTGGGAAGGGAGGTATTTAAGAACTTGGTCCTACAGCAATTAAGAGTCCATTATAACAGTAGCTGATGCATTTTGGCCCCGACTTGTCGCAATTATGGCCACGATAAGAAAACAGAGGAAACAACAACAAATCCTGCTTCCCGAGAACTTTAGTTGGAAAAATTGATGGAAGGACGACAGGCAAGTAAAGAGAATATGCCCACAAGCAGCAAGGAATTAGAATTGGAATTGGAATTGGAATTGGACTTGGAATTGGAGTTGGGGTAGGAATCGGAATGGGAATTTCCACATAATAAAAACACTAAGGAAGGATACAAAGAAGCTTGTGGTTCAGGAGACCCAACTAACATGTGAACAATCAGCCTCGTGGGAGACAAGGTTAATGGACCTCCACAGATTGACTTGGAAGAGAACAAAGACTAGAGCCACTATGTAGTTTGCATTATAGGCGTTTGAAGAACCTCCTTTTTGAACATGGCTTGATTTTCCTTTTCAATATACAGGCCCAGTGTTGTGAAAATCCGTCTTGGAGGCCTTGTGAAGATCCTGCAGTCCACGTGCCCAACCAATGTTGTGAACGGTGAAAGCTTCTTGTGATACCTTGACAACGTACCAAACTACTATTGATAGAGAGAAAAAGGCAAGTTCGGATGGAAGGTTCTTAATAGGCGTAATCTTGATTCATTTGAAAAAAAAAAAAAAGGAGCATGTCAAATTATTAGAAAAGAAAACAACATACTGTTTTTTGAAAGCTTGAAATATAGAGTCTCCGTTGACTCTATGTGGAAATGGAAAATTTAAATGATGATTTAATTCTCTTTAATCCACCTTATCGATTGTAAACTGATAGGTTTGAGGAAGAAATGGAAGAAAATGGATGGAAAAATATGATGGATGAGGAAACCAAAGCAATTGAGGAGAATGACGATTCTTCAAGCTAAATCAAGGAGAATGATGATTCTTCAAAGCCAAATCAAGTAGAGAAATTTCAAAGCTTCATTATTGTTTGAAATTTTACAGAACGAATTGACTCTTCAAGGCAAAGAAGAATACTAAATATGAAAATGACAGATTTAAAATTGGATTTTTTGCCCATAGGTATATTGGCCTTTGCAAATAACTTTCTGCCCGATTACACGATTGGAAACCAAAGATTTGATAAACTTGGTGTTCAAAATGAGGAACTACTTAACTAACTGATGTTTAGCCACCATTCTTAAACAAAATTTTTGAAGAAATTATATAGAAGAATGATAAAGTGTGTGAGAGTTGAGGTATTTTGGCCATTTTTTTTTGTGTGTTTATGAATTCAATTCCTATAGGCAACAACCCATGCCTGTTTGAAGCATTAAAAGAAGACTAGCTCGGGTATTCGAAATTATCCACAGTTGGCACATGTACTATTGTCTTGGGAGGAAGGAAACGAATAAATGAAATAAACTTTACTTCTCGAGGAGGTTATGTAACGGACTTCTAAAAGGCTTGAAAGTTGCTGAACGCAAAGCTATGTGGGAGCAGTGGAAGAATCAAAATGAGAGAGGGGAGAAGGTTGATTCAAATATTAGTTTTCTTGGATACGTTGAGATACTTGACATGCACATGGTGGATATGCTTTATGGAGGTAGCCTTTACTCCTCCTATGAAGGCACCTAGCATGACATATTTCTAGGCAGCCAAAACAAATCTTTCATATACCAAATCTACAACTGAGTTTGGTCTTCTGAAGATATGGATGATAAAACGAGCATGGATGCCATAAGAGGAAGCCCAATATTCCATGATGGAAGTAAACATATTGACACAAAATGTCACTTTGAAAATTTATTGTCAAGGAGGTGTGACTAAAATACTTGATTGCTTAGAATCAAGTTACAGATGTTCTGCTAATGCTGCGCAAGAATGTCACTGAAACAAACTCCAAACACAACTTGGATTACCTATAAATTAAGTATAACCTGCACGTGAGGAGGAGGTTAATTGGCAAAACACTCTCGACTTCTAGTATTCTATTATGTTACTAAGTCAGAGAATTTGTATAATTTTTTAGATTTTCATGCATGTAGGAATTGCATGAAACTAGTGTGCAAATGAGAACTATATGGATTTTTTTATGCATGTGGAACTACATGAAATTTATCATAAAGTTGGATATTTTTTGTTTTTGTTTTATTATTATTATAGGTAATGGAGTTAAGAAAATTTGGATTAAGAACCTTCAGATTAGAAGTTAAAACCTCCAGCTATTAAGATTACAACTCAACTATTGACCTTGATTTAAATGTGAAAGTTATATATAATACAAAAGAGTGAATTTGATTATTCGAAATTATAAGCATAAATTATAAAATAACAATGTAAATAAGATACATAATCAATATATATATATAGAAAATGAAAATTCTCTAGATATTCTTATTCTTGCCCAATTCTTAGTCTTTCTTAATATTATTGCGAGTTCTCAAATTGGCAACACATTATAAATCAATTTGGCACCACTGTGGGTCAAGTTGTCTAGTTCCTCAAAAGAGGAAGCTGACAAGATGGCTTATGATTACCACAAGATGTGACCTTAAAGATCATTCAAGGTGGATTTGGTATACATGCACTATAGCTACAATGGCTTGCTTTTCACTTTACACTTTACAACCATGCATTATAATTGAAAATTCTAAACATGTTTTGATAATTAAGAAAAGTTGTCATTTGTAGTCTAGTAGCATATTGGATACTTTGACTTAATCTTACTAGAAAAAAAGAGCTAGTGTTCTCAAGTTGTTTGATCCAATAGACAAATGCTGCTTATAGCTAGACTATCTTATTAGTAATTAAAAGGTGTCATTGTTTATACAATTCATGTCTTTCCATTGATGTAAGTCTCATTTTGTTTGATATACATCAAAATTTCATTATATCTTCTAAGTGAAAATTATTTTCAACTATTAGGATTTAGACAGTGAGTTTTACATTCCTAAGGAATATAATAGAGTTTTTGCTTATACAATAATAAATTTCATTAACTCTTGAATTGACTTTTAGGTTGGATAATCTGTCTTTTAACATGGTATTGGAGCTTTAGATTAATGGCCTCCCCAAGGAAAACAACTCAAATGGTTTGCCATAACAAGCTTATAGGGGCTTAAGTTAGAGATGATATTCAAGAGCAATTGAGTAAGGTTAGCCACTAAGATTATGATCTTTTGAAAAAATGGTCACATTTCTTGCAATCGGTATTGGATCCGAACACCATGCCTCAAGTTTGAACTACAAAGAGGAACATTAAGAAGTAGTTGCCAAGCTAATGCATCACATAGAACCTTAAGGAATAGTTGCCAAGTAATGCACATGTGAAGTGTGGTGGGATATAACATGCTTATGTGGGCTTGGGATAGACTCAAGCTATGGGCACTTGGGTTAGAGACAATATTTAAGAGTAATTGAGTGGCCTTGCCACCATGATCATGACCTTTTAGTAAAGTGATCATATTTGTTACATTTACTCTCTTGGCTTCCCCACCATCACTACTACTTCTAATTATATCTTGTAATAAAAATGGTTAATTCATATGAACCACATGTATTTGCAAACCAAAGAACTCAAAATGCTATTTGCAAATAACTTGCTCAATAAAAGGCATGTATGGATTGACTTAGGGTAGAAAACACCCAATTGTTTTTGAAACTATAAAATAACTGTAATAATATAAGTTTCAATGTTTCTCTAGGCTAGTCCTAAAGATCAATGAATTTAACAGTAGAATATAAACTTAAAGCATATCTAAATCTAGATCAAGAGAAAATAATCAACAAAAACAAGTTTCATAAATGCAACAAAGATGATAGCTTAGTTAATTAAGAATAAGTAATGGATTGTTTGTTCCATTATGATTGTTACCAATTCTTTTTTATTGGCTAAGTCTGGAGCCATTGGAATAGAGTGTTTTACATGAGTCATATACCCAATAGAAGAAACTTTTCTTGAAGTGGGCATTGCTCTAATAGTTTATGAGATATAATTTGCATAAGTAGAATTACATTTACAAAGCCTAATACTCACCTTAGAAAGGTACGGAAGATGGTTCAAAATACTTATGGTGATTGTTGTAGTAATGGAATGTGGAAAGTAGGAAGAAACTTATGTTTTAGCCTATTTTCTACTTCTAAAATTGGTATATAGGTTTATAATTATGAAAGGTAGAGAATAAGTGGAAATACACTTCGACATACTTAACATAACTTCAACAAGCATGGTTAATTGCTATACAACTTTATAGATCATGGTAGAAACGTGTTTCATCCTTTTGTTTTGTTGCCTATAATGACAATCTCAAGGCCTTTTATTTTACATATTGTAACATGATTGTCTCAATTTCAAGAGACTCGAAAGCTTATCCAAAGAATAACAAAAAATATTCTTATTTCTTTGATTTGGCTGAGCACATCCATTAATTGAATAATTATGAAATTATTTTACTCTTTCTAGATATAACCCTAAAAAAACAAACCAGCACATTTGATTATACTAATCTTGGATCATCACTCTCTTATTAATGATGCTCACGGATCTAAGGTTTAATATAGTATAAAGGTTTCTTATTTCCCAATTAATGTTCTATTTCATAATTCTAATAACATAAAGGAAAAAATTATGGTAAAATAAGCCAAATAAAGAAGAAAATGTAGTAAAAGGGTGACTTTGGCAATGAAAATGCAAATATAAATGATGCTTTGTAGAAACATGTTCAGAAAGTACCGAATGTGGGAACTTTGGCAATGAAAACTTCTATAGACAATGGTGTTATAGCTACGCAAGTTGTTTTGTTTGTGCTCTAGGTTGTTCTTTATGGTTTTTCTTGTCAATTTGGTTCTTTATGGTTTCTCTCATCGATTTGGTTTTCCTGATCATGGCTTTGAATGTTGGTAGCCTTTCTAGTTTCAGTCTTAATTTCAATGTGTGGCCGCACAAGCAAAGCTCACCCATCACTGATTGCTAGCTTAGGAGTCACAATCGTAGGATGAGGTTGCCATCAACTTTTACATTGTTGAGTGTCACAAAGTAATAACGAAAGAAGACATGGAGCTTGAGAATTTTTTGTATTGTTTACTTAAGAAAATTGTGTACAGAACTTGTCTTTTATATAACTTAATTGCGTACTAATAAGTTATCTAGGGAATTATGCTCTTTACATTTCTTTATTTCATCTTGAGATGTTTTGGTTTAGCTTTGTTAAGCTTCAGAATATCAATAGCTTCAAATTGCATGCTTGGTATAACAACACTAATTGTTGCTTGATAAAACAACTAAAACTGCATAAAGAACCTACATGTCTATAGTAAATGACCAAAGTTTCTAGAGAACAGCGGCTACTTGCCTCTATATAACATTTCTATATATATAGATGATTAGTCCACCTATTTGACCTTTCACTAGAATTTCTTGTTCCAATGAAAATGTATATTCTCATTCTTACTTCCAAGAAAAGAAAGCATAGGTGCGGGTCCACTTTATTCAAGCTATTGGCATGTTGATGAAACGAGCATAGAGAAACAAGTTCGAGCCTGAGGAGAAAGGTCAACATGCATTAATGGCTTTACTGAGCTCTCTACCTCATGTAGTTCCTACACCAGCCTCACGCAATCTTACTAGAGTCACTATGATGCAAGATAATAGAACCTTAGCTCATGCAATCCATGCACCACATGCTCAATATGTATAGATCAATATCTATGACTTGATAGGACAATAAGGATTCCAAACAAGTAATCATTTGGCCTTTACAAGCTACCATTATGGAGTCCTTAGCACATGCAATACCTAAAGTCAAAGCACCTTGTTCATCCTAAAAACAAGGAGAAAACAAGCATTGACTATGATGAAGTATACATAAAGAAACCTATAAGGGTCAGTTGTTTATGTGGAAAAGAAGGAAAGAAATAAGAGCCGACTAATTGGTCATTGAAGTGTAGTAATTTGAACAATATTTTATCTATGGGCCTTGGCTATATAAGCCACGTTATGGTTTAGTGCTTTGTATCATTTTTTTCTCTAAGCCTTGATCTACTTTAATACAAAGGCCCTTTTTATTCTGAGTCTTGTCCTACTACATTTTTCAAGTCACTCCCTCCATATCTAGCCATTTTTAATTTCAAACTTTCTATAGCTTTGCTCTTCCCACATGTGCTTTCCGAGGCAATATACAAACCTTTCTTTAAGAAATCGCAAAAGATCCCACAAAACAAGTCAAAATAGGCTCATTTGGCGTGCGCTTATTACACACAATACTAGTAAAAAAGTTTTCCCTCTGTACATCATAGAGGACCACGCAAACCCTTAACACCCCTTTTGTAAGCACTACATACACAATGGTAATGATCTCATCTATCTCATCTTTCATTTAGATTTTGCTTTAGCTTTTTCTGGTTTGTTTTTCTTAGACTTTCTATTCTTTTGTGCAAGAGATTTTGACATAATGTAATCTTATTGATGGCAAAAGTATTGTTTCTACTTTCTTACTTTCTTCTTGGGACCTTTTAGGTTGGAGCAATCATTTTGTATCTTAACAAAATGCCACTTAGATAATGAGGAGGAAACAAGATACACCTTGATCATTCCAAAATTAAAAGGAGCTACTTGCATTACGTCAAACCAAGAATGGCTACTAGTATTTAAAGAAGGCTCAATGTTCTTTTTTTTTCCCCTTCACTTGTGCGAAAATAGATATTCCTAGGTTTCGACATTTTCTAAACATGTTTATGCATCTTCATCTCTTCCTATCTTATTATCATTAAAGAAAATATAGAAAAACCTAAAATGTTCTATAACGAGATCTTTAATTATAATATTATAAGTGACAACCCGCAAAAAAGCTATCTTCTTTGTCAAGAAAAAGAAAACCTCTTTTATTATAGTTGACATATTAAGGCAAATTGAATTGTTTGTAGAATAATGGATTAACCACATGAAATTGAAAATTCAAGTGCCTTATATGATCTTCTTGCAACAAAAGTAAACTAATACATAGATTAATGAATGTATATGATTGGTTAAAAGAGAAGTGAACATCACAACACCTCCCTTCATCTCATACTTTAAAAAAATAAAATTTATATGGGTTAGATTTTAATGATATTCTTGCACATTCATAAATAATAAGAAGTCCTCTCAATTTCTAAGTTAGTAAAATGACTAACACACAAGTTTTTTCCTTCTTCTCACATTCCATTACTAGACCTATTACCACAAGTATTTTGAATCATTCTTGCTACCTTTTAAAGGCAATTATTAAGCCCTTGTAAATGCAATTTTACTTGTTTTATTTGTGCAAATTTTATGTTATAAACCATTAGAATAATACCCCACCTTAAGAAAAGTTTTGTTTGCCGATATATGACTCTTGTAGAATTCTCTATACAATGGATTTACAGCCAATAGAGATGAATTAGTCATAGTGGGAAAATGAGAACTCTATCTTATTATCATTAAAGAAAATATAAAAAAGTCAATAATAGGATCTTTAATTGCAGTATTGTAGATGACAACTTATAAAAGAGCTATCTTCTTTGTTAAGAAAAAGAAACCTCTTCTATTATAGTTGATATATTAAGGCAAATTGAACGATTTATAGAACAATTGATTGAGCACATGAAATTGAAAATTCAAATACTTTATATGAATTTCATACAATAAAAGTAAGCCAATACATAGACTAATTAATGTGTATAGTTGGTTAAAAGAGAAGTAAGCATCAAACACCTCATTTTGTCCTTTTTTTTTTTTTGGGTTAGCTTTTGATGATATACTTGTATGTTTGCAAAAAATAAGAAGTCCATCTCAATTTCAAAGATAGAAAATAGGCCAAAATATAAGTTTCTTCCATCATCCCATATTCTATTACTAGAATTATCAACACAAGTATTTTGAACCAGCTTTACTACCCTTCTAAGGCGAGTATTAGGCCTTTGTAAAGGCAATTCTAATTGCTCTACTTGTACAAATTCTATGTCATGAACCATTAAAGCAATACCTCACCTTAAGAAAAGTTTCTTTTGTTGGTATATCATTTTTGTGGAACTTTCTATACTAGTGGCTTCATTTTTAGCTAGTAGAGATGAATTAGTCATAGTGGGAAAATGAAAATTCCATCTTATTGTCTTCATAAAAAATATAAAAAAGCATGTGGCAAATCTATAATGGGATCTTTAATTACGGTCTTGTAGATAACAACTCATAAAAGAACTATCTTCTTTGTTAAGAAAAAGAAAACCTCTTTTATTATAGTTGACGTATTGAGGCAAACTATTCTATTTACAAAACAACATATAGAAATTTGAGTCCCTTATATGATCTTATTGCAACAAAAGTAAGCCAATACATAAACTAATGAATGCATATGGTTTGTTAAAATAGGGGGGAGTATTGCAACATTTCTCTTCATCTTATACTTTAGAAAAGTGAAATTCACTTTGGTTAACTTTTGATGATATACTTGCATGTTCACAAACAATAAGAAGTCCATCTCTAAAAATTTATTGATGTGAATGACATATATTATGAATGACTTGATGCCACTTTTATGAAGCCATAAATATATTGACTCAAATGCCCAAGTTACATCAGGTGGTAATTTTTTCAATTAGATCATCAAGTAAATGATGAAAAATTTGTATGGATTCAATTTGCTCTTTAATATAACCCTCCATATAAAAGTGGTTAGAGAAAACTAGTCTTTAAGGAAACAAAGACAAAGAAAATAGCCTATGGCATAGGAAATGAGTAACACATGCAAAGAAAACCACCACGACATGAGATTTAGACCAATTTTGCTAAAATCCTTATCCATGAAAAACAACAAAGCTTGCAAACACATCAAGAACTTGGTTCTCTAATGGAAGCAAGAAAACTCTAGCAACAGTAGTTGGCAACTTCAAAAGACCTGAAAACTTCTCCAAAGGACAAAAAAAGTAATATGTTGTTGTATTACCTAATGGATAGAACAAAGCAACTAATTATGTGATACAATCATGTGTGATAAAAATTGGAAAAACTCTAAATGATAACAAATCATTCCAACTTGCTTTATGTCAAAAGGATTCCTTGCTGAAATTTAAAATTTAGCAAGATGTGTTGGCAACCTTAGATGAGAAAAGGTGATGCTATGTTTTGTTGCAAAGCCAACAATAACAAATTGCGAACACTCTTTAGTGGTGCAAATGAGATTGGGCTTTAGTTTTGATATGATATTGAAGTCCAATATGGTTCAACACCAAAAATTAGAACAATGGTCATGTATATGTGTTATATTTATTAAAAAGTTTAATTTTTAAAAACAAAGAATCTACTTATACAATAAAATGATACATTAACATATTGATAATGTAATATAGTACTTTATTTATTGATAACATCGAGTATATAAATTAGATTTCAACATATCTCTTATCTTAAATACAAAAGACCACTTCTCATAAAAAAAACCAATTCATGAATGAATAATTGTCTTATTTGAACTTACTCCTTCAATGATGGACTTGTTTTCATCAAGGTTAAGCTTGACAACTCTGCACTTCTTGAGGGCTTTCAGAAGCCTTTGACTTTTAGGATCATTAAAATTTCACACATATCTTTTGATGACATTCTTGAAAGGTGGTGTTCTATGAATTGACAATTTTGTAAAATGGGAGAACCTAAGCTTACTTTAAATGAACTAAGCATGCTTTGGGACATGTTATTATTCCCTAGTTTAAGATATTAGCAAAGCTTGGTGGGGTTTTAGGTTATCAAAGAAAAACAGAAAAGGAAGAACTTACTTCCTTATTTAAACTAGCTCATAAGAGAAGAAAATATTTCTACACATAAGAAGCATAATAAAATAGTATATTGACAACATTGGACAAACAACAAATTTGAACAATATGCAGCTAACTCAAATAGCTTTAACTCTCACTAATGGTTGAATGAAATATATTTTGAATGCATAAGTTGAGATTATCCGTTAAAGGAACCTAACAGTACATGAGGAGTCAAGTACTTTGTTGTGTGATCGACCAAAGACCATGTAGAATTCCTGGCTTTCTTTTGCAAGTGGGTTTCACTTTAAGTCCATGTTCGTAAATCATACCATGGCCATATAAAAAAGTCCATTTCTTTTGGCCCATCTGCAACCACTACGTGACTAATCCACTAACAAACCCTTGGATTCTGGCCTTTTCTCCCATCTTTAGTAGTGCACAAGTCTAGCGTAATGCAAATAGAGAGAAACATAGTTTATCCTCAGAAAAATATGCTTGTAAGTGATTCAGTTTCCACTACCACCACTTCACCCTCTTAGTAGTTAACATGGTCTTAGTAAATATCAAAAACTGCCAATGCTCAAGGGAGTATGTTCTAATAATTTCTTCAGTACATTTTTGAAGAACTAGAATAGCTATATTTCTTGTTTCTGATATTACTACTATTGTATAAAGGGAATTTAAAAAAATAGTGACAATGTTTGTAAAAGAAGTTTTTAAAAATGGTTTTAGTGAAATCATTGTAAACAAGCTGTTTGCTGAAAACGTAAAGGTGATGTTTCTTAAATTGTTTTATGTTGACTGTCTAAATCATATAATTTGGACATTGTCTTGTTTTGAAGTTTTCTATTTTACTCTCATATCTATTTATTTGAGGGTGGAATTACGGAAAAATGAATAGAGCTCTTATGAAGTATGGTAGAATCATCAATTTGATATAGAAGGTGACCCTAAGAAGTTTAAAATATTAACAATAACCCACGATGATGATTTCCTTATGAATACTTCATAATTTGAAACTAGGGGCTGCTAGTGAAGTGCTGACTTTCATGTTAGAAACTAATACAATCTTCATAGACTTCTCAAAATATTTTTTTAAAATATTTTTTATGCTATCTAAGAAGCTTCCGATTGAGGCTTAGCTTATCAAGCCCCATAATAGTACTATAAGAATCGACAATGAAAATCCCACATTAATTCTATATTCACATGTAGCAATAATATCCCTTGTAAGTATTCGATATCTTAAACATAACAGTTTCGCAACCAGTATCCAAGGTAATATCGTATAATTAAGTTTAACAAATACAAAAGAGTGAAGAGAAAGAGATAATTGGACATCTGATAAACTACAAAAACAACGCCTAAAACAAGGTGTTAAGTTGATAACTTCACAACAGAGTTCGAAATTGATAATACTAATCCATCAAGATCTTTTAACAAGAATATGAACTTTTTCTTTTTTATTCCTTATGGTATTCGTGTAAACTATTTTGGTTTATGTCGACTCACATGGACCCTTATCACTCTTCTTCTCCTCGTTTCTATGTTACTAGTGGTTAATTGAGTCCAACAACTATTCTTCCGTTTGTTCTTCTTCTAATCCTTTTTTTTTTTTTGGCTTTCTTATTATGTGATTTTGGTACTTCGGCCTATTCATCCCATACCTCCAAGGTCCAATATGATGATTTGCTTTCCGATAAGACAAGAACTACAATAAAAAATTATTACTGTTAGACTTGGTTATAATTAGATTGAACTTGATTAAAAGTTTGAACCATTTTGGACTTAGACTCCCATAGCTACACTTTTTTATGGGTCACAAAACTTATTTAGTTATATATTTCGATTTAACTTGGTTACTTATTTTAGCTGACTTAGTTGATCTAGCTACCACAAAGAAGTCGAATGTATAATTGGTCACTTCAAGGTAGTTGATAAGGGTAATTGACCCCACGAAACTAGTTAGGTAGAGGTGATTGGTTGCGTCACAAGACAATGACCTTGGTCGACCATTTACAAATAGATTTCAGGTAGTTTAGTCACACACTAAAACTATTTTGGGGATGGTTGGTCAGTTTCGTGAGAAATTTTTTAGGTGAAAGAGAGTAATTTACCACCCTCACCATTTTTCTAAGATGTTTAGATATCTTTGTGAACTATTTGAAGGTGGGTACAATTATTGTAGTCAATGTTGGTGTCTGGGCAACTTCATCTATTGTTTTTAGGTGGTTGACCACTTGAATCAAATACTTAGTCAACTTCTCTTTCTTTTTCGATGCATTTGAAGCAAGATAGAGATTGTGACCAGAGAATTTGCTTAACCGGCAAATTCCCCCTTGTTCAAGTCACGCCAGTGATGCAATCCCACAGTCTTGACTTGACTTATGGGATCCGTTTCGAAACAAATTATCAATGACCTAACATTCTGTGCAACGGCTTCTGATGTGTGGAATGAGTTGCAGAGACAACTTAGAAAATCCCCAGGACACGGAGCTTCACGCTCCTTAGAGAGATTTCAGTCACCGTGTAGGTGGGCAAACCTGTCAATGGATACTTCCCACGGCTGAAGCACATCTGGGATTAGCAAGACTTTGTGGCTTTGTTGCTTTAATTGAATTATGATGCCACTGTAAAGCTAATTACGAATTTGTAGGAGCTGTAGTTGAATCAATTTTTGCTTGGATTGGACGATGTAAACAACGACGCTGCTTACCTGCGAGGTCGTTCCTACATTTTGTAACTTAAATTCTGCAAATAAAATGTTGGAAGCCGTCTTTTACATCATGTGCTTAACCATTTTCTTTGTTCAAGATTGAAATTAATTTCTGAATTATCCAATTTATTTTATAATGAAGATGCTCTATTCGCCTACTACCAAAACAAATTAGGATCTCATTTCAAAAGAGTACAATTAGTACTTCATCTCTTTTTGAACTGCTGCATATGAATGTAGGGGGACATATAGAATAGGGAATCACAACGGTGGGAAATATTACGAGAGAAACTTGAACATTCCTCATGAAATCAAAAGTTCAAACCATAGATTTGACAAAAAAGAAATTCGTGTATGGTGGAAAATGGTTTTGAATTTTTTAACACTTCCTTGTCAATAGTTTTTGCAAATTAGGTGTCATTATCAACAGTTTTCATGAAAATCATTTTCCCTTTGCAAAGAAATTTGAAAATTCATCTATGGCTTTTCAACCCAATTTTCATGTATTCAATGATTTTAGGAATCAAATTCCAATTTAGCATGATATTAGTTCAATTCCTTGGGTTACTTCAACTTTTCATAGTTTTCTAGATCCTAGGGGACGTGGAATACAACCACAAGGATCCAATAGTAACACAAGACTCCCCATGTGGAGCAATGACTGTATATGTCCCACATTGCATACCTCCACTCATGAATCAAATACTTCCAACCTAAGACACCTTAGCCTATTTCCAATTATATGTCTTAATGAAAATATCTTAGGAAACTATTGAAAATTCATAGAAACCATAATAACAAAAGAACCAAAATATTATAATGAGGCAATCAAAGTTGTCAAGTGAAAAGAAGTAATGAAGAGAAAAATTTCAGCATTAGAATTAAATGATACATGGGATCTAATTGATGAAATGTCACAAAATTTTTTAATTGAATTTGAATAGGTGTACAAAATAAAGTTTAAAGCTGATGAAATAGTGGGAAAAATATAAAACATGGTTGGTAGCTAATTGATAGACACAAAAAGAAAAAGGAATAAAATACCGTTGTAATTTTTCTCCGGTGTTGAAAATGGTTATGGTGAGAAAAGTAATGGCATTTGCATCGGTAAAAGGTTGAAATCTTTTATCAAATAAATGTACATAATGCTTCTCTATAAGGAGATTTGATTATAGAAATATATATATGTCTATTTCACCAAGCTATGGGAATCATGAATGGGATGTCCCCTTGGCCTAATGGTAAGCTAAGGAACAACCTAGAGAAGGTAGGCAAATTAAAAATAAAAAATAAAGAGAATTCTTTGAAGTTTGAGTTTGTCCAGCACTTGGAATATTTCTTTTTGTTAGTGGAGATTTATAGACGACAATATCTTGCAAATTAGATTGACTGAGATGCCACATGACTAAAAAATTGGTAATTGGATATGGTTTAATGGTGGGAAGATCGTTGGTATCTTGCAAAAGTAAAATGATAGACAATTGTTTTAGATTTTCTTCTAAAGTAGGATATAGAGTTATGACAATTACGTATGAGATTATTAGGATAAAATGAATTCTTATAGATTTAAAGGTGTCTAGTGAGAGACTTGCTTACATGTATTATAATAACAAGGCTACTGTATAGATAGGAGAAAATTTGGTGAATCATTAAAAAATAAAGCATATAAAGATGAATTTTCATCTAGTAAGAGAACAAAATGGAACAAGGATTGGTTGAGACAAAGCATATCTCTACAGAAGGAGCAAACTATAGATATTCTTATAAATGCATTAGAAAAGCGAAAACATAGCTATTTTTGAAAAAGTTGGATGTATTTTTCATATATAAAATCGGCTTAAGATAATGTTAAAATCGAAAGATCCAATGACATGTCATATGGAGAAAAATGACAAGTTGTTTGGAGCACACGCAAAATAGTGTCACTTTGAGGCAATGAAGGAAAATGATGCCGTATCAATCATTAGAAGCTTTCATTGTTCCTTTTATCTGGAGGTTGAGAAACTAGAAGGAAACTGTGGAAACATCTATTACAATAGAGCCCATCTAATGTGTTCATACTTGATCATTGAACGAAGTGCGACAAGACAAGACTTTGTTTCAATTAAATGAGTTCTGTGGGTTTTGAATTTGTAAATTTGTTAATAAACAGGAATAGGGTTCAATTGTATTTTCACTGTGAAATTGTTCATCAATACAAAGCAATTGTAATTTCTTCAAATGATATTGCTGGAAATCCCCAAGCTTCCTTTCTTCTTTCACATCTTTCATATTTTATTTTTCCTTTTGTTTGGTTTTTTAAAATGAAGTGGCAGCATTCACATAACCATATGTTTATCCATCAAAATTTAACAATATATTATTTACCCATTAGCCTATGCACCACTATACAGCATACAAAAAGATCGATGAATGCTTTAAATGTTACGCCGCGAATTGAGAAAAGATCAAATCATTACTTTTTGTAAGATTGCTTGTCTAGTTCCATGGCACATATTTTCGATTGAGGATTCGACCACATAGCTATCAACGTCCTTGCTGTCACGATTCTCGTGAGTGATGCCGACACCTAAAGGTTGATAACTACCCATCACGATCGACATGGAGATTCTGAGGATGCAGATGGAGTTAACGAGGCGTACTCCGACTGTGACACTTTCTATGTAATAATGACCAGCGCAGTGGAGCCGGCGCTCAGTATTATCACTGAGGGGGGGCCATAGAAACAGTGTTAATGAGTAAAGGGGTGGTTTTATTGTGATTAGACAAGACTCAGGAATGACAGCGACGGTCAGGTGGGAAGGAACCTGTTGCAGGTTTGGAGATGGACGTCGCACTTGTTGGCGAGTTGCAGAGAGAAAGCGCAACGGGGACATGGTCAGGAACTCAGAAGTAATTTCTAGAGGAAATCGGACGCAGAAACTGTTGATAGGGTCCCCTGTAAGGTACTGGTTTCACATCCAAAAGATCCCTTGTTCTCATTTTGCATGTAAAGCATGGTTTAGTGTTGAATGTTGGGTAGGACTTTGAAGGAGTTTGGTGTGGATTAAAGTAGAGTTATGAACTCTGTGGAATTGTACCATCAGAAGGCGAATCAGTTGTCTTAATGAACCTTTTCTAAGAACACAATGGAGGCTGCATTTTCTGGTGTTCATCTGGGTGTAGTATGGTTGACACAATCAATTCACCTAGCTTTTCTAGGTGCTTGTTTTAAGAATATAAACATAAAGCAACTGTGCCAAAGCATATTCGCGGAACCTACGTCAAAATGCATTTTATCAACAAATCATATTCCGGATTTGGAAGGGAGATTAAAAGGTTCTCTCGCCAAATCAATAAAGCAAAAGCAATTTACACTGCAAGCTGGAATGCCTCCTTTGAGACATCATTGGTGGAATTATCTACTCTTTTAGGACGACAAGAAACCGTGTACGATGTGACTTGACATTCTCATGCGGGCTAGGACTTTGGAAGAGATGTTTTTACGGCTTTGGTTGGTGCTATCTATTACGTTCATTTGCTTTGATCTGACGTAGGTCTGATTTTCTCTGGTCAAGTTGGTGTACCAATTTTCAGGGGATTAGATACTCTTCAGAAAAGAATGGACATGCAGAATGAGGGATAATCTTGACTTAAAAGCACAGTTCAGTGCACGACGAAAGTAGATACACCAGCCATACCCTTCCTCCTGAGCAGCACTAATCCCTTTTAATTTTTCCACTTTTGAAGTAGACTCTTATATTTGGCTTTTACCGTCGTGCGCACGGAGATAACAAAAGAACTATTCATCTTTTACAAAATATTTTATTTTGTATAAAAGTATATGCAGGATGAAAACTTCACATGAGATATACATTCCTTGTGATAAAATTTAAATGGAAGAAATACTTCTTTAACTCTTGAATTAACTTTTGGGTCTTCTAACAAGAAGTAAGGATATCTTTTCTTATATATACAAGAATTCTTAAATAATAAGAGTTTGTCATATAGTTCTTAACATATTACATAAGCAACTCATTATGGTATGGAATCATTTCAACAATTTTCTGCCTTTGCTGGTTATATTGAGTTCCATGTGTGGATCCTCACTTTTTAAGGAAAATTATCGACATTCTTGCTCTAGGGTTCGTCCTCTAGCATCTTTAGCTCCTATGGAGAGTGCCTTAAGACTTCAAGACAGTTGATTTGAACTTGATTGAATTGCCAGCATAAACATGCCATCACGAACCATTTCAGATTCTCCCCACACATGCTTTAGAATTTAGTAAACATTTAACATCCAGAAAAAGAGGATGCCGGAAACCAGGATTTTGGCTCAGTATGTTATTCTTACTTTATTTGTTCAACCTAAAAAATGCGAACTTCGTATAGCGGTAGCCCTACTCTGAATCACATCAAACGCTAGGGGACCTACCAAAGATGTGCCCACATGGAAGACATCAGAAGAAATAGACTCTTGTCATCTATTGCCATGGACGACAGAGTTTATATATCATATCAACGGTCTACTCTCACTCTCAACCCTTAAAAGTGAAATAATCAATGCACTCAGACACCTCAAAGCTCACGAAAGACTCTGAATTGAAGAAACAAAATTTAGATGCATAGCTTGTATCATATGGTAGATAGATAGAAAGGATTAAGGCTACTCCATTTCGGCTGAAATGATAACTTATTGAACAAAAGGCTCCTTATTGAAATGCCATAGTTTGGAGGAAATGCTGCAAGCTTTCATCAACGGTTCGTTCTCTCTTAAAGCACATTTTCTTTAAAAGATTTATGGATTAGGGTTCTCGTATACATATTATTGCAGCCCTAGGTTGGACAAACGTATTGATTTTCTTACGCAGTAAGAGTAAAGACTACAAAAAACAAAGAAGAATAAACGAACACTAGTTTTATGATAGTGTTACATGACGGCAATCCAAGATGTAGCTGTTCTTACCACTTGTGGAAAGATTCATTATTTTTTGGGTGCATATACATAAGGCTTACTTACCCAGTGTATGAAACCAGCCTAGCTTTGCCAAAGTTGCACAAAACGTTTAGGTCCATAGCCTAATTCTAGTGTATGTGGTTTTTATAACTTTTTTAATGTTGCCACTCGAGGACCTTTTTCCACTTCAAGAACAAAATGCCAAAGAAAATACAATTAAAAAAAAAAAAAAAGCAAGCTTATACGATCTTCACCAATAGCTGCTCCATCCAAAAGATTAAACCAAAGCTGCCAAGATTTGAAATCCTTTTGGAACTGAAATTAAGAAATATCAGAAGAAGAAGCTAAGGTAGATATACAGCAAATGCTTATACTTCAGGCATAAAAGTGATCTCATGCCGAGGAATCGACACGTGTGAACAGCAGTATGACACTTTTAAGGTTGGCTTTGACGTCCAGCAGACATAAGGAAGTAACCTAGACATTGCCTCGTAGAATGACAGCAAAATACAGATTTGGTTAGCTTGATGTATCTTGTAGATGCCCAGTGAGAGGATACAGTGAATGACATGGGCAATGAAAGTAAAACAGATGATTACCCATCTGTAGATACTTTCCAACACGCATAAAAGTAAAGAGTTAAACCAAAGAAGAAAAGAACTTGACGTAAATATAGAAGAAACCATAGGTCAAGCTTTCATCTGGTTTTGCATCTCTGTTACTGTTCATTTTTATCCCTTTTTGTACCATGGAAGCACAGGCTCTTTAAGAAAGTTTTCTCATCCTTTAACCAAGACCAGAAAGAGAGAGTGTGTTAGAGAGAGACGAAAGAGAGAGATGGGAAGAGGGCGTGTTGAACTTAAGAGAATCGAGAACAAAATCAATAGGCAGGTGACTTTTGCTAAGAGAAGAAATGGGCTGCTCAAGAAGGCCTACGAGCTTTCCGTTCTCTGTGATGCCGAAGTTGCTCTTATCATTTTCTCCAACCGTGGCAAGCTCTATGAGTTCTGTAGCAGCCCTAGGTATCTCTCTCTCTCTCTCTCCCTCCCTCTAACCTTTTTAACTAAAACTTCTTCTTTCTAAAACTCTCTGTGTATGCGTTTTTTGGTATCTTTGTGTGCGTGTATATTTATTACCTTCGTTTCCTGTTGCCCAGTGTTTGTTTTTGGCTTGTTTTTCTCCAAGATCCGTGCTTTATCAAAACCAAGATATTGTCAAGGGGCAGCTTGATGAGTTTTCAGCGGTTTCGAAGCAAAAAGAAACCCTTCTCCTCCTTTTTTTCCTGTGATTTTCGCCTCAATGAATTCTTTGGTCTAGGGTTTGGTCTGTTTTCTGAACCAGCTTTCATTGATTTGTCATTCCAGTGAAAGTGGAGGTACTTCTGGGTTACTCCCAGGAAGATCTAAGCTTCTTTTCCTATCTTCAACAATTTAATTTCCAAAAAAATAGGATTCAAATACTCGCAAAGAATTTTTTGGAGCCATAGCAATAATTATCGACGTACGAGATCCACTTCAACTCGGATGTGCTTAATCCATCCATTATTTCACCCTTCATCTTTCTTCAAACTGGAGATCGGGTCATCAAAGAAAGTCACCACACGATTCTTAAGATTGTTATTTTCATCTGGATTTGTTTTGCAAATTCGAAACAGATTTTTTCAGTTTTTATTTTTGGGAGATTTTTAACTTAAAGGGTCGTTTAACCTGTTGATTATCAAGATCAATGCAGAAGCAAGTTGATCTTATTATCACTTTTCTAGACTAAAACAGAAAATTAGCAGTACTGTCTACTGTTATGATTCGGTGGTCCAGATGTGATGTTTGATGTGTTCCTACGCTGCAATTTGAGGTGAAATTGCAGAACTTTGAAGCGATAGAGAAAGAGAAGCTACCTCGTTGCTTCTAAAGCTGCAAAAGCTTAACGAACCCTTATAACCAGTGTACTATCCTTTGGTTTGGTGCACAATACTATGTTTTTTCTTCTCAAAAAGGAAGGTGCTAGCTGTCTTTTTTGAAAATAAAAATGGTACATTTATCTTTTCTGCCATTAATGAAGTTAAAAAAGTATAAACATTAAAAAAGCCATGTGCACAATAGATAACTTAGCAAAGCCACACACACTTTTTTCTTTGTTTTGCTGTCGGCTGTGCTTAGTCTTTTGATATCATAGTATATTAACTCAAAAGAACTATAAAGCTCCATTTCATTGTTAACAATCTGCCTTCACTAATTTTTTTTTCTTTTTTTGGGTGTAAACTGTGAAAGATAGAACTTGATTCCAATTTGGTAGTGTTTGATGGATATGTAATGAATTTACTTAAGGATCTAGAGTTCGCAAACTAGATGATCATGAGGAAAAAAACAAAAATATTACCCTTTTTTTTTTTTTTTTGCTTTTGCTTTTACGTCTTTAGTTTTTTTTTTTTTTGGAAAAAAAATTCTAGTAAGTTACTTAAATGGTAGAGGAGCAAGTAAATTGTGATATTGAAGAGCATCAGAAAGAATTGAGAACAAATGAAGGATTAGTAAAAGAGCTTTTTTTTTTTTTTTAATTTTTGGATACTAGGACACTTTATTACAAATTTTGGAAAGCAACTTACTTCCTTCCTTTCTTCTAACTCTATTTTATGCTTAATTTGCATACTAATATCCGCTCAAAGTGCAGGCAAGGGGCATCAACAAACTTAAATCTTAAAACACAATTGTTGTAAGGGTATTGAAAATAAGTAAGCTTGATTTAGTTTTTCCACGATATTAAGTTCCTGTAGTGTATTAAGCCAATCTTTAACCAACAAGTCCTTAGTTCTACTTTTCAAGAACTTCAAGGTCAAAAGAGTGTCTAGGTTCAGCTGTCAATACAAGATGAACAATGGAGTAAGGATGATTTAGATTTGAGAAAGAATTGATGGATTGTTGGGTTATGTTAAGTTAATGGAGAACAAGAACGATAAGTTAACATAGGCAGTAATAAACTTCATGGAGCAGAAGAAAAGTTCCCAAAGATGAACAAAAAACATTTGGATAAAACCTCTTCTAGTCGGATGACAATATTGGTAGTACTGAAACCATGAAAATATCTATCAGTTCTAGGAAATAGGTCAAAAAGACTCACCTAAGATCAGTGTAACAGTTCAATATCCTAGAGATTGTGGTTACATGCTGAAAGTAATTTACGTAGAAGTTGATATCTTGGTAGTGAAGCACTATGATTTAGAGTTTGTGCAAGCTTTAGAAGCAACAAAAAATGGAGGCGCAAGCAGCTGGAATTCCTGTTTGCCGTTTTTCTGCCAACTCCAGCACGTAAGTGCATGCAAGAGTTCTGCGGAATGCTGGAGTGGCAGAAAAGGAGTGGTAGGTGGCCTAGCTGACGTCAACTTGAGCACAATATCCATTGGAGACAAAGATTGTGGTTTTTATATACAGTGGGGAAGTATAAGTAGTTGTCCTTGCCTCTGGGGTGCACAGTGACTAAAGTATTGATGGGGCCTGAATTAGACAGGTGGCCGTGCAGCGCTCAATGCCGCGCCCCCCACAGTACCCCCATCTCACCCAAATCACACCTTTTTTGGCACTTGAATTCTATTTAACAAGGGATCTATGTTTTGATATATGGCTAGAGATGTAATTATCTCGACTCTACTGACATGGTCTGCTAAGAGTCAAGAAAGAGTTCTTTGGTTACTTATAATGTCTTTTAACTTTGTCACTGAGTTTTTTCTTGCTCTTGAATTTGATCTGAAGCCTAAGAAGACCACTTAAATTTCAGTGCTTTCTTATTTTTTCGCTCTATTTTTTTTTTTTTTTTAATCTTCGAAGCAACTGTACTTTATACTTATGTAAACATCTCATTGCCTTAGAACACATGTAGTGCATTCAATGAAGAAAATTAATAATTTATGAATAATCTCTAAATAGTTAAGTGATACTATGTTTATTGGCCAACATCAGAATATTTACCTATTGTCCGGGAACATTGGTATAATAGAAGGTTTTCAATGATGGCAATAATGATGTCGGATTCTTAATTTGATACATCATTGATTAAAACAAAATGAGACATTTGAAAAATTGTATATTCTACATTCTATTGTTTTATTGGCTGAAAGAGAAATTTTTAGTTAATAATATCCCTCTTTTTGATGTTAATGCTCTTTAACTTTGATAGTGTATAAAGTGCAGTGAGTGCCTTGTAGGTCAAAAGGATTTACTAATGTGGTTCTTATCCTCGAGAGATATTTCTATGTGAAGGCTGTGTGGATGATTAGATATGCTTAACAATATCATCATTTATTATTTAACCTTATTATTATTAATAAAATTTGTCAAGATATCACCCTTATTTTATTAAAAAAAATCATTGTTTATCAAAGTTCATACTATAACTTGTACAATCACTTGATAGTAGCCAATGAGCAAGTTCTTCGCATTTATGATGTGCTGATTATATTGTTTTCTTCTTCATTTTCTTTGCAGTTTTATTATTTATCATTTTAGCTGCTAAACGACTGGGCTCCTTACGTTTTTCCTTTTTCTTGTTTTACTTCTTAGCATGATAAAAACACTTGAAAGGTACCAGAAGTGTAGTTACAGTGCACTGGAAGCCACCCGGCCGGCCAATGAGACTCAGGTAGCTCAGTGCTTAATATGCTTCCTAGACTAAGATAACAGTGTTTTCAGAAACATGTCACCTTTTGGCATATGATGGTTAATACCCCCTAGTGCAAGCTATGTATATGATTGTTCTTCTGGCTAAACATTGTTTCCATTGGAGCAATTCTAGTTATGACAAAACTTACTGTCATTTATTATGCCCAAAGCAGAGCAGCTATCAGGAATATCTGAGGCTAAAAGCAAAAGTTGAGGTCTTACAACGATCTCAAAGGTAATCTACAGTCACTGTTTTTGGCAATTTGTTTGCCTTATCCAAACATTTATGGTCTGAATGGGTTTCATTCACTTCAAACTGCAAGTTCTTGGTGTTGATATTTCTTGCTAAGCAATCAATTCAAGCTGCAAGAATGGTAGATTCTCTTTTGATTCTTGATCTTGAATGCTGTAGACATCTCCTCGGGGAGGATTTGGGCCCATTAAACTCAACGGAGCTGGAGCAACTGGAGAGTCAATTAGAGTCATCGCTGAAGCAAATTCGGTCTACAAAGGTAAAAATAAATAAATAAATAAATAAAGTTCAAAGAAGCTGTTAAAGATCATATATCTATTTTGACCTATAAAATTTATTCATTCGCTAATAATTTTATTGATATTACTAGTCTATTTGACCTTTCTATGTACTTGTCATTCTAGTTTTCTTATGTTCTTCTATAGCATGGTTCAAGGAGAAGATTTTTCCCTTTACAGACGCATTTAGTTGTTTTGAGTTCCTTTCTATATGAGCAATTGGAGGCCAACCCATAGTGCCCATGTTGTAGCCTTGGCCATTTGTGCTTCCTTTCATCATTCTGAAAAACTTTGATTGTAGAAGCTCAAGTGGCCCTATACAATACTATAATATTATTAATACTGCAAAGATTTTACAAGGCCAAATAAAGGTAAGGCTGCATACACTATTTTACAAACTTCGTACAACATTACAAATACTTTTTCTTTACTCACCTTGCACTTACTTCACCTTATGTCACTCTCTTTTTGTACACATCTCTCTCACGTTTCTTTTATTCATATTTTTCTTAAACACTTGTGGTAAGCGGGGCTCCCTATTTATGGGAAAGCTAACCAACTTTGGAAGTCAATCTCTACACTTGGTTATAATTTCTACATGTCGATAAGTAGAGAAATTTTAAGTTTTTTAGAAAGCTCTACATGATTATACATGTCTCTTTACTTTTCTACACTTTTTTTTTCTTCTTTTCCCTTTTCTTTTATGGGACTAAATCCTAGACAGTAAAGTTATTATAAGGATGTTTATCTTGTTGTTACTCTTGGGTCCATGATGGACTATTGTTTTCTTCCTAGGAGTTCAAATTCAATTGCTTTTTTAACTGCTTACTGTCATGTCTGATAGATTTTCTAACTGGTTATTTCATGCCTTCCAGACTCAATTTATGCTTGATCAGCTTGCTGATCTTCAGAATAGGGTATGCGCCTCCCCATCTGTTTGTTCCTTATATGATTTGATTCAATACCATACTGATAGGAAAAACTACACCTTGTTTTGGTCCAGGAACAAATTCTGGTGGAAGCTAACAAAGCATTGAGGAGGAAGGTACCAATTCCAAAACCGTGCCAAAGTTTGTCAGTAAAATAGTGAGCTTATTTATATCGTCGTTCACATTCATTCATACCCTGAAACTTTCCCTACATGCAGTACGAAGAAGGTGACGCACAAGTTCCCCTTCGACTAGCATGGGAAGCCGGAAACCAGAGCATTCAATACAGCTGTCTTCCTTCTCAATCAGAGGGGTTCTTTCAACCTTTGGGTAGCAATTCCACCCTGCAGATCGGGTACCTTTTGCTATGCTTGATGTCCACTCGTCCTTTTCATAGTCCTTCTGTCTCTTAACATTCTACATAGCTCTTTTACATTGAAACTTCGTTGCTTTCAGATTCAATCCGGTGGGTTCAGAGGACATGAATGCAGGAGCTCCAGCCCAAAATGTCAATGGGTTCTTTCCTGGGTGGATGCTTTGACATGGATCTGCACAATAATAACCCTTCGTCCTTGAATATGTATGCCACATCTTTATTGGTTGTGACGTTTATGCAACTTGTAATTATCATTGGAGACAGTGAGTATATATTCCTAAGTGGTAAGGACGTAAAGGAGAGCTACCTTATTATATGGAGAAACAAGGTAACAGTTTGTGAAATATATGCTTATCTTGTGTTTAAGGAAGTAGTAAAACATTGTTGTTATTGACTATCTAGTAATTGATGGGTTGGCAACTAACCCTTTTCATATTATAAACTATCTAGAGCATATAGCCATGCTGCTACGGAAGTAACTTGGTAGACCACTTTGGTGCAGCCAAAATATGTAATAAATAAAGACAGATAGCTTTGCAAGTATATACAACGTGTTCAGTTATATTCTGCATTAAAATTGCAAGCATACTGGGCTGTTGTTTGTTGTGTGAAATTGAGTAAAGAAATGGTGTTTATGCATTGTTTTAGACTGTGTAAAGGCCCTAATTGAGCAAGTTGTAGTTGTGTTATTCTTTTGGGTGCAGAAAAAATTATGCTATTTTAAGAGAAATTATAATTAATCATTTTGTATAATAAAACAGGTAACTTTTTAAGTTGATAAGTGAAAATAGATCTACACTCTAAGTGTAAGTTTGAGCTAAACCACTCATACTGTTTTGTGAAACTTTGTTGTGCTCTTTTTTGTTTCTGCTCACTTCTAATGATACATTGTGCAATGTAAGATCACATTGTTTCTCATGGACACACCTCAAAGAAAAAGAAAGACAATGCATGCATCAAATTACATTGCACGGTCACACCATAAAGGAAAAGAAGAGCAAGATAAATTGTTCATTACATCTCATCTTAAATGACTCCAAAAGAAAAAGAATAAAAAATTAATAAAAAATACAATTAATCCAATTCAATCCCTCCCCCTCCCCCTCCCCTCCCTTCCATTCTTTTTTTTTTTTTTTTTACTCATGCACTCATCTAGTATAAACCTGAGATCAAGAGATTTTAGATTACCTTGGCCTATAACTAGGCCAAAACATCTTTACATCAAGGAAAAAGTTTATTTATGTACTATATTTCCTTAATATAATGATAATTAATATTTTTTTAAAAATCTAAGAATGAGATGTAAATTTTTAATTTTAGAAATCTAAATGTTGAGTTAAATCAGGCAAAAAGTAACACAAAATAAAAAATAAAAAAATCAATGAACGTAACCCAATTCTAAATTTTAGGAATAAATATTTCTCAAAATTGAAGTACTTCCTTTAGGAAAAAAAATATAAATTTTAAAGTGCACTTACACAAAATAAAAATGCATGTAGTTAAACATTCAACAACTATTTCTCTCCATCTTCAAGTTGGACAAAAATTATTGTAAAGAAGTCGATATTTACGTAGCTCAATTAGAAAAAGTAAGAGAGCTTTAATATTCCGGTCCACGTCAAGCCCAAACAAAGACGGCCCTGCTATGTCGAGGGCACAGGCGTAATATCACTCTGCAAAACTATCAAATAGATCATGGGCCACCGTGCACCGTGTTGAGAGAGCGGCTTTCTTCATCCCCCCGTCTCCTTTTCGCACCGTAGCTTCAGTTTTTGTCTGCGATTTTAATCCAAGGGAAACTGAGGAAGTGCACCGAGAAGCGGAAGAAGAAGAGGGAGGTTTTGAGTGAGCAGAGTGTTGAAAGATGAAGACCACCAAGGGAGGCAAGGTGATGAACCCCACCGACGCGTTCCGTAAGGAGCTTCGCAAGAGGGAACTGAAACGGGTAAATTTCCGTCTCAGATGTTCTACCGCTTTGGTGTCTGAGTTCCTCATTCCTCCGCTTCGTTCACTGTCTTTTTTGTTGCTGTATTGTGAGAATTTTTCAATTGATTTTCGCGCCTTGCCCCAATTTTGTTGCCCTAATGTAGGTTTTGCGTCTTGTTTGGCAGCCGTTAAAATTAAAAACTGATTGAATATTGGAAACTTGTGGTGTTACCTGTGCTTTGATGCACTCGAAACTGATAATGGTTTCTCATCTGCCCTTATGTTTACCTCTAAATTTCTTGGTCTGTCAGTTGGTTTTGTGGTGTGATTGTGAAGGATTGACTGCTCATATATGGTGCTTGATAAGTCTGTTGTTTTATGTACTTATGTTGACTTGACGAAGTTCTGATTTACACATATGGTCGTTCACCTTTTACAAGTAATATATCGTAAGGCCTCGTGATTTTCTAGACATCTAGATGTTTTATCTTGTTGCACTGGAGGGGTGGGTGTTATCTTGTTATGTCTTTGCTGGGCTCAAAACAGGGTCTGGATTACTATTCGGTAATTTTTTTTTAACCGTGTCATTTGTGATTAACAGAACAAGAAAGAAAGGAAAAAGGTGAGAGAGGTAGGCCTCTTGAAGAAGGATCCTGAAACTCTTAAGGAGCAGATTGAGAAGTTGGAGATGATGAGTAAGTAATATCTCGTTGAAGCTTTGCTTTTGTTAACTGTGAAATTGTTTGACGTGCATTTCAAACCTAGTGTTTCTTTTGCCTATGAGATTATTGTAATAAAGAAATTATTGTCTTAATTGCTTGTATAATTCATACTGCATAAAAGACCACTCTTGGAGTATAGTAATTTAAAAACTAGTTGAATTTAGTTCCATTATTATTCAATCTGAAGAAGTAAAGATATGTAAATGTGATAGAAACAAATCTCGAGGAACCAAAACCAAGTATTCTTCAGTGTACCTATTATTTTGAACTTTCCAATACTCACCATATCTTATCTCAAGAAATGATAGAAGATTGCATTATTAGGTGGTGACTGTGAATAAGTGTTGTGCATGGGGAGTGCAGGTATTGTTCTTTGACATTTAGTATTAGAGAAAATGGGATATTCTGAAAAAGAATCTGGAAGATAACTTTGGGATGGACGGATAATGTATTTCTTGTACCTTTTCCGCTTTTAGCTCCCCTCAACACACACAAAAAAGAAAAGAAAAGAAAACCCTCCTTCCTTTTACTGCAGTTTTATTATGTACAGATCCCCCCCCCCCCCCCCCCCCCCCCCCTCGCTTTTTCCTTAAAAGTTTATTATGCATAATTTGGCCAGATAATTTGATCTGTTAGAATTTACCTTCATCTCTCTAATTGGTGCAGAGGCTGATGGTGCTTTGGACAAGGCAAGAAAACACAAGAAGAGACAGCTAGAAGACACCTATAACCTTGTCTTAAAAAAGAGGAAGGTAATTAGTCACATATGACATTATACTCCTTCCTCTACTGTTCTTTCTTCTAACATTTGCACTGCCAACTAGGCATAGTTTTTTTTATCATTTGTGCTTATAAATTTAATCTTAGATGGGATAAAATATACTTTGACTCATTTTTGAGATCAAACGTTGTTCAAAGACACTTAAACTTGTTTTTGGGGAACCTTTTTACATGCCCCTGAAAGGTTACGGGCGGATAATTTGTATCCTCTATCTTGTACATATGAAAAGCTTAGGGATAGTCATTTTCTTAAGTGATAGTCCAGAGTTTGGAGTGTATGCGTTGACAATGGCATCTGGTTGGTGAATGAATACTTATAACAGCATTCTTCAGAACACTTTGGTCATCACAGAATTCATTTTGAACATTGTTCATGACTCTCTCCAGTGCATCATACCAGGCCATGAATGGTAATCTTGATGTGATTCAAATTAAGGATCGAGTGGAATGTGTTTGGGATGTTTTAGGTATCTGCAACTTTGGTAAGAATGGGGAAGCAAAATGTCTATGCTCTGTATAGTTATGTTTCTTTGTAATGGGCTGGACTTAGGTCTCTTTCAAGTTAATTAAAGGGGTTTCGATAAATAAGGGTTTTCACTTTGAGTCCCATAGGCATGGTTTGAGTGGTGCCTGCTAATTGATAGAAATTATGGAAAATGGATAGAATACTCTATCTACAAGTATCACTTAATAGCTATCTTTGTAACAATTTCATGCGAATTTTCTTTATTATAGCTTTGGCACTTCTTATGATTGGCCTTCATTATTTTGAAACTATTGTAATCTTTGTGGACATCAAATTTTGATTTGTACGTTCTGTTTAACTGGAAAAGAATTAGTGATTATATGTTTCTGTGAACTGCCAAATTTTCTTAGATTCACACTCCCTTTTCTTGTCTATTCAAGATATTCTTTATGCTTCTCTTGTTATTTCTGAAAGCTTCGAATGTGCCTTTGCTGTGACTTCCATAACGAACTTGGTCTCAGAAGAAGTCATTCTTCCTTGGGCTCTGCCCTAAATGAACTTTTGACTCTGATTTAATTGACCAATCATTAAGGCAAGAAATGTTCAGTAATTTGGAATTGTTGATAGGTGCAACGGCATATTTGTAGCCAGTAATTGATTGCTTTTTCTAAACTGTGCTGTGGAATCAATGGCCACTTAACTGAACAATGGCTCTATAAGTGTTGCATGCTAAACTTGCTTTGCTCGATGTTCTTGTGCGTTTATAATTTCTAGTTGTTTATACAGCATGATTTCAAACTTCCTCTTTGACAGGAATATGAAGAAAAAATGAAGGAGAAGGGTGAGGCCCCAGTTATGTTCAGGTGAAAAAGCATCTATCCTCCCAATTTACTTGAGCATGTGCTTGATTTTATATTTAATATCTGCTTGTTTTAATTTACAAACTATAGCTTATCTTCTGCTCAGTCATTTGGGGCCCCCTCGAAGAAGGACAACTGCAGAAGAAGAGGAGAAAGTTAAGCACCCAAAGCCTGAAGTAAGTGGCTTTTGAACATCATTCCAAATTCTTTTTCTGCTCATGCAGGAATGAGAACTTATCCAAATTTTCACCTGCAGGACTCTGTTTACTATCATCCTTTGCTGAATCCTACGGGTGCCCCACCACCAGGAAAGCCTCCGATGTATAAATCTTCAATAGGTATGTCCCTTTTCTCTGGTTTGCTGCTTTGTTAGTCAAATGTTACCTATATGTGTTTGGTTTATTGCTTCTGCTTTTTAATTTGAACTGCAGGACCTCGAATTCCCTTGTCTTCTGCTTCATCAAGTACTGCAGCCTCATCATCAAATACGGAGTCAGATGATGCTATGTTAGCCACGCTTTCTCAACCACCACCTCCCCCACCTCCCCCCTTGCCAGATTCTGGTGACATGAACTCTGAGGATGGCTCCATTAAACCTGCATCTTTGCCTCTTCCTCCTCCACCACCAATGCCACCAAAACCTGCTGCAGCAAACCTTTCCATGCCATTGCCAGCACCACCTTTACCACCACCTCCACCTCCTGGCCCCCCACCAAAAGAGCAAGTTGTTAATCGCCTTCCACCTCCTCCACCGCCTCCACTGCAATTGTCTGCTCAGCCATCTGCACCAGGTGCTGGTGGAGCTGAAAAGGAGATAAATCAGTCCTCATCACTAGATGGTCAAACCCCCAAAGAGCAACCTCAGGTAAGCTCTTCCTTTTTCTTTTCCTAGGATGTGATCTATCTTTAAAGTGCATAAGATTGGCAGATATGAGATGGACCATACTTGGATAAGCAGGATGTTCATGCGATTTGCAATGCTACTGGACAGCATGAGTATATAGTCATGGTTGTAAAGTTAAGAAAAAGAAAAAAAGAAAAAAAAAAAAGGATTTTGGCCAGAAATAAAACTTCCAAGGCTTAATAAATTTTTTCAAAGTTGTGTTTGATAGTGATAATATATCTTTTGTAGGTGCCTAGCATGCTTCCTCCTCCTCCCCCAGGGTTGCCACCAAAGTCAAGTAACCAGTCAGAAGGTGCAGTATCAGATGCTGACACGAACAAGTTTTCAACAACCAATGATCTCCCTAAAATGATTCCACCACCACCCCCTCCAATACAGCCACCTCCAGTTCCTGGACCATCCCTACTCCCAGCTTTGCATCCTGATGTATTACCCCCAGGAATATCACGTCATACTACACCACTACCTCCTCCAGATATGCATTCTCAATTGGCTGGTTCTGGACTTCCCGGCCTAGCAGGGCCCCCTGGCTTGATGCATCCGCTAATGCCAAGGCCACCATATGGCCCCCTCCCTGGGCCTCCCCCCATGATGAGACCACCATTACCACCTGGTCCTCCGCCTACCTTCCAAGAGGATGAGTATGCTGCTAATCGGCCAACTGTTCCTCAGAAACCATCTTATGTGAAATCTGCTGCATCTACTGTTGTTAAGAGGCCACTAGCTCAGCACACGCCTGAACTTACAGCAATGGTTAGTTGATTCTCTTTATCTAGCTATATGTGCTATGTTTATATTTTCTAGCCACTTGTGTGTGTTCGTCTAAAACTTAACAGATTATTCTGGTTGTTGTGCCCGCATCATCTGTGGCCATTTATGAGGATCAATGAGAGGCAACTTGCTAGTCTATATCATTCAGCAAAAATGAAATATCAAATTGACTAAAAATAGTTACAAATATGAAGGAGGTTGTATAGTTTGTGGCTGTTGCATTTTTATATAATTGTATCTTCATACATGCATTGTATATTCCAGCTCAGGAAAAGGTTATTGAATATGGCAACTTCCAGAAGAGGAATCTACTTTGATAGAAGAGAAAAAATCGATCTGGAAGAATGATATCTATGTTTTTGAACATTCTGGGGTTAATCAGTGCCTTAAAATTGCAAGTTTTTATGAGACTCAGGTGGCAAATGGGTGCATAAACTTGTAGCAGTGGTAGATAAAGACTCAGATACATGTATGAAGATTATGATATTATTGGTTGGAAGTTAGCAAGCACTTTTCAATATCAAGACAAACTTTTATATGGCCAATGTGATTTAATGAGCTATCAAGGCGAGTGAGAATGCAGGTTTTCAGTCTGAAGCCTTATCATTTTTGGGTTACCGGAATTTACGCTCTTCATTAGATACACAATCAAATAGCTAAACCCAATAATGTTGAAAAATCGCATAAAAATGAAATGGGGCAAGTATGGATTAAGAAGATGCAATGTTAACATACCCCTTTGTCTGACTTTGAATTACTCTGTTGTGTTCTACCTCCAGACTTGAGCTTTCTTTTGGTTTTGAGTTCAGGTTCCTGCATCTGTTAGAGTGAGGAGAGAGACTGCTGCTCCAAAAGCAAAACCCAAGCCATCAGTTTCAACTAATACAGCAGCCACACAGCCGGCCGCTCCCACTATCATGAAGCCAGAGCCATCTAGCTCGTCATCAGCAGCAAGGCCACAGAGCATTGATGACTCGTATATGGCCTTTTTAGAGGACATGAAAGCGCTCGGTGCACTTGATAGTTGAGATAATTGTCGCTGGTGAAGAGGCGCAAGGAAAAGAGGAGGCACGCTCATAATAACCGAAGGAAACCCAGTGTACATGCTCCGTTGGATCTTGGGTTTGGAGCATATGTCTATTGTTGCCGGAAGTTTTGTCTGCTCTTGCGCTGCTGTTTCATGGGAGAACTTCCCTTGTACCATCCATGATTGATTTGGATTCACTTTATTTTCTAATCACCTCATTATTTGAGATGGGTGGGATCTGGAACTAATACCATATGAGAATGAACATATGGTAGAGAACTGGAAACTGTAGTTTCGATTAAGATATAAACATTCCCTTCACTTATGCTTCGATGATACTCAAGACTCTCTAATACTTATCTCTTGTCCTCTTCAATCTTTTGTTAGATGCTGATTTCACAGGAAGAGCAGCCGCCATCAAATTGTAACAGAGGTTGTCCGTGTTCTAAATAAAGTTGATTCCTGCTTTCAGTGATTGCCTGAGCAATTTAGATGGTGCATGTTACTGGACCATGTTGAAATTCACTTTTCCTTCTCTCTCTCTCTCTCTCTCTCTCTCTCATTGGCATCATGGCATGCGATCTTTGATGCAAAAAAATGTAAGATGTCAAGATTGATTTTTCTGGCTTAATAAAATACCAAAAAAAAAAAAGATGGATAATATGATAAAATTAAATAGTCATTTGATTACCTTCTTCTCCTTGAATATCAGCAGGACAGGCTCTTTCTTCCATTAGAGATGGTTATACAAAAATATTCAAATATTTTGAGGGATCAAATAAAGTGGTGTGTAACTTGATATGTAGGCTTTTAGTCCATTTTTTAAAAGTTAAGCTTATATTCCTTGTCTTTATACTTATCCTAAACATGGTAATTATTCCTAATCTTGCTTATTTTATGAAAGAGAAAAAAAGAAAAAAAGAAGTGGTGTGCATATTCTTTGGAGCTACTCCTATTTGGTGGTCAACAAAAAGCAAGTTACTCCTATTTAGACGGATTGTCTGTCCTTCATTGTCTTGGCCTAGCTCCTTCTCCTTCTTCCCCTCCTACCCTCTATTCTGATAATATAGATGCTACTCAAATTGCAGCCATTTTATCTGATTGTACACTGCGACCTTGCTCCTCCCTTCCTGCCTCTTTGAACAGATAAATCTCTCATGCAGTTACTTGCAGGAGAGCAATGAGGCTCTTAGCAGGGAGATGGGAGAAATATCTACTCAAGAACAGAGCTTCAGTCTCTAAGAAGCAGAGAGAGAAGCCGATGAACAAGAGAGCACAAACGAGTATAATATATCGTGAAGCAGACTGGCAACCCTGAAGTTTTGGTGTTTTCTACAGGCTTTTCGCTAGAATAATGTACCCAACCATTGGAGTTCGCAACGTGAATATGACATCAGAAGCTAAACTCATCTCCATGCAAAACAAAAAAAAAAAAAAAAGCAGCACAAAAATACAAAACAAAAGCACTGCAGCAGAAGATGACATGGTGACGGAAGAGGAGCAACAAGGCAGTGTACAACTGTCAAGAACCCCAGCAGAGCAACACCTGTTGGGTGTATCGGCATCTAAGCCGAAGACCAAACGATCAAATCCATGAAATTGAAGCAACCGTCAAGAAATGGACCGGTTTGATTCCAAATGGGTTTCCACCGCCGCCAGCATATGGATCCAGTGCACCAGTGGCTCCCTCTACACTTTCTCAATCTATTCCTCAGCTCTCAAATCAAGCCAGGGCTACGACCAGTCCACGCTCGATACTGTCTCCGTCTTCAAGGACATCGGCGCCAACGTTGGCGTCCTCGCCGGTCTCCTTTATTTCGCCGCCACAGGGGACCGCCTCCGCCGCACTGGGCCTTGGGTGGTCCTCCTGGCGGGCGCGGTCCAGAGCTTCCTGGGCTTTTTCCTCATGTGGGCATCAGTCGTCGGACTGATTCACCGGCCGCCTTTGCCCGTCATGTGCCTCTTCATGTTGGTTGCTGCCCACGCCGTCACCTTCTTTAACACTGCAAACGTGGTCACTGGCGTACGCAACTTTCCCAATTACAGTGGCACCATCGTCGGAATTATGAAGGTACGTAGACATTACTTTTAGTGTGAAGCTTTTTGAAGGCTTTCTGATTTTCTTGTGGTAATCGGGAGCATTATTTGCTTAACAATTTACCACCTTTCTTCAGAAACTATGATTGTGGTCATTGGATGTAAGAATTGGGGTTTTGAATTGTTACAACAATAGTTAGGCAGTAGAATATGTGGGGTTTGCATTTCTAATGTAGCTTCATTCATTGTGACCATAGTTCTCTCCTTCTGTTATTTGGAAAATTATCTTCTTCTGGCTTTGGGTATTTGACTTGAAACTCAGTTTCTAATTTGATAAAATTGGGACATCTCCTGCTAATAAATAACGGAAAGAAACTGAAAAAAGTAAAAGATGCCCATGCAGACCTGCAGGAGGGCTTCACAAGGCCTTTAAGACTACCGCTTGCTGTTTGTGTGAGCCGCTTTCATGTTGTTTATTGAAGAAAATGCTTAGTGTACCAGAGAGCTTCACTAACAAAGAAGTGAAAATTTGAGTGCTTGTTAAGTTGTCAAGCCACAGACATCATACGGAGCCATTCCCGGTCACTTTGGGATGCAGAATGTATACATCTACTATTCATTGCACTTGGAACCCTGAAATAGTCGTACAATTTTGTAGTGAATGGTTAATTCTGTACGTCATCACCCAACCCCTTTTCGGATGACAGGTCGTGAAAAGCAATTTTTCTGCCCTATTACCTATCGTTATTGGATAAGACCAGCTTTTGCTCATTCAAGTGCCCCAGCACATTGGTCCTTGGTACTGTTTGAGCTTGATATTTACTTCTTCATTTGATTGTCCTGACTTAAGTGTGGATCCTGAATATCAATCTTTTTTATGTTGCTAGGGTTTTCTTGGTCTAAGTGGAGCCATTTTAGTTCTGGTGTACAAGACAATATTCAACGACAAGCCCACATCCTATCTTCTGATGCTGGCTCTTTTGCCTACTATCAGTACTTTGTTGCTCATGTGGTTTGTGAGAATCCACGACAAGAATGTAGGAGATGAAAAGAAGAACCTGGATAGACTCTCATCGGTTGCTCTGGTTATTGCTGCTTATCTTCTGGCCATTATAATATTAGAGAACGTTTTCAATTTTCAATTGTCTATACGTGTTGTCACGTTTGTCCTGCTCTTGTCGTTGCTTGCCTCACCTTTTTGCATAGCGATTAGAGCCAATGAAATTGATTCTGATAGGGTTTCACACACTCTGTTCACTGAGGAGCAACAAATAGAAGATCCAGACCAACTGGACGCTAAAAAGATTTATCTGGGAAAAGAATCTGGTGGGTATCACCAGTTGCCCAGCTGTAGTGATGAGGGGATCAATAGTCGGGATAACAGGACACTGCACGCAGAAGGAAATGTTAATCTCTTGCAAGCCATGCGCACCATTGACTTCTGGCTTTTGTTTCTTGCCATGGCATGTGGTATGGGCTCAGGACTTGCCACAGTAAATAACATCAGCCAGATAGGAGGATCTCTTGGTTACACCAGCGCTGAGACAACTACTTTGGTCTCTTTGTGGAGCATCTGGAATTTTCTTGGTCGTTTTGGTGCTGGCTATGCATCAGATTATTTCCTACACACACGAGGGTGGGCAAGGCCTTTGTTTATGGTCATTACACTAGCAACTTTGAGTATTGGTTATGTGATGATTGCTGTTGGTTTTCCTGGTGCTCTGTATGCTGGTTCAGTGTTGGTGGGTGTTTGTTATGGTTCGCAATGGTCATTAATGCCTACAATCACTTCCGAGATATTTGGTGTGGTACATATGGGCACCGTATTCAATACAATTACCATAGCAGGTCCTGTTGGGTCTTATATATTTTCTGTGAGAATTATTGGGTATATTTATGACAAGGAAGCATCAGGAGAAGGCAACACATGCACGGGAACTCACTGCTTTATGTTATCTTTTGTTATCATGGCATCTGCTACTCTTTTAGGATCTCTTGCTGCCACGGGCTTGTACTTCCGGACCAAAACATTCTATAATCAGGTTATACACAGAAGGCTGCTACGTTCTTAGTGGGAATAAGTGGAAATTCCAAGTACTCTCAAGGTATCATGAAGCCTTTTCTGTTCATTAGAGGTAAACGTCTAAATGCTCTCTCTCTCTCTCTCTCTCTCTCTCTCTCTCTCTCTAGCTGCTTTTTATGGCATATCGATATATCTTGATTCGTGAATCTTGTGTGTAGGTGACAGCATACCTTACACTATCTAGAGGGAAAAGTAATGTTCTCATTTTTATCTGTTCAAAGGTTAATTCCTCTTGTGGAAAGTGCAATTTCATAGTGAATATCCTATATAAATGCTAGGATTAGCTACGGGAAAGAAAGCATTTCATAGGACAACTTTGTTGATAGACGTAGAGATAGAAAAAAGAAGCTTTACTTTCTTTGCAGCTCAACAGAAACCCTCAGGCAAACCCATGGAAGTCAAACGCATCGTACAATTTTCCTGAATTCCTTCTCAAAACTGCTGCCGTCTCTACTATGCATGATGGCCTTTCAGTAACAAATCAACCTGAAATGAATACCCAAAAGAACGGTAAGTTTGTTGGCAAACTTTCCTTATAAATCGGGAATTATACTCAAATTGTTCCAAGTTTGCTTGTCCCCAAACTGAGTGTCTCTAGGCTTGGAGGTGAAATTTCAGGACTCAAAAATGGTTGATTTTGCTGACATGGTTGGCATCTTATGCGGAAAACAGGATAGAACCAATAAGCATGTGAAACATGAAGAATGCAGCAATAGTTTGGTTCAATATGAAGGCACGAAAAGAAGCCGTGGGGAAGAAGCAACGGCAAGTCTGCTTTTAAACTGAAACTAGAACGCATGTTTCTTGTATTACTGCTCGTATTTTGCTTCCTAAAAAATTGAAGGGAACAAGAAAAAAAGAAAAAAAAGAAGGAACATCTACTCATCAGTAATTGTTGTGTACACAAAATTTGGCATGATTCTTAGCGTGGAGAAGGGTACTTGTCTTTCTACTTTGTCGCCCCAAGCACTAGAAATTCGACCACCTCAAGTTGAAAGGCTATGTGCAAACCTTCGGTCACTGTGCAACACCTGCCACTTTCTAATAGTCTATTGGCGGCGCTTCTGTAAAGTTCAAGTTCATAAGCTACTTCTGAAGGTCTACCTAAAGGTTATTCTAGACAACTTTCTATAGTTATTCTAGGTAAAGCAAATTCGACCCGATAGGTGCGGTGGATCAAAAGAAAGCGCGACGGTCTTCTGCCGAGGAAGTGCAGGAGAACTGTAGTGGTAACACTGTCATGGCTTATGTTTACTTTCTCTCCTTATCTGGGACAAATCCAAGCATAGGTTTACTTTCTCTTTGTTTAATGTGGGACAAATTCAAGCATCCTCAACACATCTCCTCTTCATAATGGAAAGTAATTTTCCTAACAGAATAAAGAAATATACAGAGGAAAACATATAATGAAGGGGTTCCATGACTTTGGTACTATATTGAGTGGTCTCGTGATCATTTCTAAAAGATGCTTCAGGAAAAAGGAGGAATCACTACTTATAAGACTTAGGTTTACATTTTTCTGATGTAGAATGAATTCAAACATCCTCAACAATTTCCCATGCTTTTCAAGTCCCTTATTTGCAGCTTTGTCGACGGACCAAACTCTTGTATTGGAGGAAGGTAAAACGTTTTTGTTAACTTAGTATGAAGGAGCTTCAAGCAGAAGAATTGATGTATGTCAAGTCCTTTTCTTGGTCTTCCAATTACTGCCTTCTCTCCCATCTCGATAGCCCTCTTTCCCTGCTTCCTGTCTCTGTTTTTTCTCCTTTCTTTCCTCTCTCTCCCTCTCTTCTTCTCTTCCTTCTGTGCCTGCCTCTCCAAACAACATCTCCCACCTTGTCTCGTAGTTTGAAAAGGTAGAATACAGCCACTTCTCTGTTTTTAAGGCAGTTCGTTACGTGATAACTGATTTGCGGTCGAAATCAGGACCAAATTGGAACACTGCCGCCAAGACCATGGATTTCTGCTCCAAGCTCAGAACTTTGGGGCCTGAGACAAAGTCGTCTATATATAGCAAATGCGACATCAATGTTCTTTCACTATTTGGCAAAGCTTGTTTGTCTGAAAGGTTGTGTGCTTGTTGCTGCAAATCTGTCGGCCTGGAGTAGGATCGAGTTCTATATTTGACACGTTGTAGGGCTGCACGCATCACTGTGCCAAACCGCATTCCCCTTTAATAGCCAGTAAGCTTCTAAAGCAGTCGATTGGTGGCGCTTCTACCTTCGGTGCCGCTTTTGAAAGTCACCGGAATGGGGTCTTCGGCTGACACTTCTCCATGGCTATTCTTGGGAAAGCGTGTTCAAGATAAATTACTTGTATAATCCTTGTCAAGCCAGAAACAAATATACCACAACATTTAAGGTTGTTTTTGGTTAAGAGCCCAACCACATCGTCGATTCAATATTACCATGATGACAAAAATTAGATTCACTCAACCACAATAATAAACCAATTGGAATGGTGAGAAAATTAGGTTAATTATATAACTCAGCAGAGTTTCATCAAAAAAAGGAAAAAGATAGATGTAAGCTAATTGCAATCATAGGTTGTCTCTCCCTTAAATATTATGATTTTTTTCTTTTATATATTATAATGCATACATTCAACTCACACATATAATGGTTAAATCACAAACCTTATTGTTAGAGTTTCTACTATTTCACTACTGAACTAGTTGGTTAAGTGATACATTTTTTTAGATATTTTTTATCTAAAGACTAAATATTTCAGTTAAGTGACACATATTTTTTTAGAAATTTCTGATCTAAAAATTAGATATTTCTTTTTTTTTTTCAATAGTACCTATAATATTTTGAAAAATTTTATTTCTCAAAAGTTGTAAAGCACCTCTACTTATTGCTCTAGCACTTCCTTCAAAAATAACTAGAAAAAAGAATTCCCTTCATCTGTGGTGATGGGATTCCTCAACAACCCATTCCGGCCAACTGAAGTGTGGGATTTTCCGTGGCCTAACATTACACGTCTCAGCAATGGAAGTATGAGTCATGAGAGACTTTCAATTCTCACAAATCACCTCCATTGATTGTGATGGAGTAAGATGCTTATTGGGTTATGGATGGCTCTCGCAAGGGACCATTTTCCATATTGACGTAAGTTCATTGAGGTGGAGCGTGGTCACTAGAAAACCCACTGTAATACTTCTGAGAGAGACTTCTCTTGTCGTCATCTAATAATTATTTGTGCATGTTTTTATTTCAGACAACTTTTTACAAGCATTACAAAATTTTATTAGTTTCTAAAGATGGAGGGATCTTTTTTTTTTCCCTTTTTTTTTTTTTCCTTTCTCTATTTGTACTGTTTCTATTTAAGCCGTCATACACAAATAAAGATAGAAGCTTAGCTTGCATATTTATGTCCGAGGAAACATGACCTTTTTGTTCTTTTTTTTCCCCAAATGAATAAAGAAGCCATGAGAAAGGGCTCAAAAGTGGACAAGTAATAGCGTTCTCTTTTTCGCATATATTATCTTTCTTTTTTTTCCACTATTGGAATTTTTCTATATCCTTCTTCCTTTCCAAACATTTGCCTTTTAATATAGCATAAATTACTAAACATAGCAACAGAAAAGGCTCTACTATTTGCCTTTGCCCCTTTCAGCCAAGCACATATCTACTTTATGAAAATAAATAAATAAATATATATATCAGATTTTTGTTTTTCAGCTTAGCACTTGTAGCCTTTTCCTGTTAGAGGAACATGAAATGGAATTTACATATAAAGGGTAAAATAATCTTCTAAAAGGGAAAGACAAGAATCTCAGTTAGCCAACATGGCCTCCTTTCCTGCCTGCAATACAGTTCCCGGTTCCTTAGTTCAAAGCTGCGATGTTTTCCTACGATTTATGTATCGTACACTCAGATAGAGACCTAGCCTTAACACCATATCCATGCCAGCCCGACGTAATCTTCAGATCAGGTACCCCCGAGTTGCAGGAGCAGCTAGTTTCAATGCAGTCTCGATTCCCAACGCTAGCACGCAGGGCTGTTTTCTGGCGGATGAATATGGGAACCTCGTGGGTATGAGATCGCTCAGTACAAGGATCACATGCCGAAGCCAGCATGGCCCCTTAGAGAAATAACTTCTAAATAAACGAAGGTTGAAGTGGCCAGTGGCACTTCAACATGGAACAAACCCAAGTAAAGCAAAGAAAAGCAAAGAAAAGCAAAGAAAATAGGTCCGTCCGTACACTGTCCCAATGCTCATTGGCCGTGCATTTGCATGTACGAACAGTGTTGGGGAACCCTGACGGGCCAATCAATGGGGCTACCAAACCCCAAGGTCGACAAGCCAGACGACGTCGACAGTGAATGACGGCCACGTTGTCTCTCTACCCAATCATCGTTTGACAGCTTTCCTGACGAAACCGCTCTGGTTTCACAAACGCACTTTCCCCCTCCCATCCAGTCTCTTCCACTCGTTCTGCTGGTTTTCTGGTTTCTATAAATGAATACTGGCTCGTATGCTCTTCTTCACAGTTACACCGCGTGAGACGGGCGCCTTCCGTAACTGGGTTCATTGAAGCAGAGGGGTCAAGAATCATGGGGAGAGGAAGGGTTCAGTTGAAGAGGATCGAGAACAACATCAACAGGCAGGTCACTTTCGCCAAAAGAAGAACAGGGTTGCTGAAGAAAGCTTATGAGATCTCCGTGCTTTGTGATGCTGAGGTAGCCTTGATGGTGTTCTCTCCCAAAGGCAAGCTCTTCGAGTACTCTACGGATTCTTGGTAAGAAATGTTTCTTTCGTCGTCTCTTTTAGTCTTCTTTTCGGTGAAATGTTCATAGAAAGCTAGTTCTTGTTCCTTGAACTTTTGCTGCTTGTCATCTTGTTCATGGGTGAACAAGCTTGAAGCTTCTGTAAGTAGCCCCGAGAGAGGCAAACACATCGCTTCAGGCTTTGCTAGGTTTGACGAGTACTTTCAGTTCAGGTGCTTCTCCCTCTACTTGTGACTGACTCACTGAAGTATATCAACCAGAGCCTTGATCTGTCTTTTTCCCCCACTGCAATTCAATAGAACGGAATGATATTCGTTCTACGGATAGATAATTCAAAATTTTCCATCAAGAAGATGTTCCTTTCCTCAAATTTTATAAGTTAGTATGATTATCTATGAAACTCCGAGGTTGTTTTCAGGAAATATTAGGGTTCTTATGGCTAAGATTACTCAAACGGGTAAAAGAGATCCCAAGCCTTATCTTTTGTCCAAGATAGAAAGTTGTCTCTTTCCAGATTGGGAAAGACGATGTTTAGGATTCCCCAAACAAAGGCAAACATATCCGAGCAGTGGAAAAGGTGAACAAATAGTAAGCAAATAGGTAGGGGTAGGATTAGCTATCCTATCTTCGTCGTCTTCATCTCTCTTCGAGATGCCCGCGAAAGAAAACCCTAGTTTCTTCAAGTACATATTTTTAACTATATGCTTAGAAATTTGAGTAGATTAAACGATTAAACTTGTAATCTGATATAGTCTTATTACTGGAAAAAAACCTTGTTCCTACATTCTCAAAAGTATTTCAAATAAACTAGTCATAGATTTTGATGCTTTCGTGAAATAAATTAGTCTTTGATTAAGAAGTTGACTAGATTAATTTCTTGACTTGAAGGCGGCTCAGACTTAGTTTCCAAGTAAATGACAGCCTCCAATATTGACTCTTTCAAGGCTGGTTAAGGATTTCAAAGCTTTTTAAACCGTCGTACCATACAAAATACTACCGGTTAGGGATATGTAAATGTCAATGAGTTTGTAGGCTCCGATTAGCAAGTAATTTCTTAATGATATACAAAAAGAGGGCAAATAATTGCAAATGCATCTAGGCTGTAATGGCTTCTCCAACTTAAAACTGGCGTACCTTGATGGACATAAAGCTGACAGAAGGACGATAGTATAATAGGTAAGGTATCAGTAATTGTACATAGCATATAGCACTAGAGTTGGGACGGTTTCGTTGAGATGTTTTAATTTCTTGCTTATCGCTCCTCCCTAGAACAAGTGGCGAGGAATGATTTGTCTACCGAAAAAGAGAATTTATTCTCTCGATAATGGTGCAACCTTAAGCACGACTAATTACCATTATCATTAATCTCAACTTTTGAGCCCAAACTGAAGCGCCTTTTTAACTTTAACCATCAAGAAAGACCCCTACTTGAGGCACTTGTGTCAAGTTCAAAAGATCATTCACCAATTCATGAATAGGAAGGGTTTCTATAGTAATGTTAAAGCTGTAGTTCTCTTGGGTTTGTCCAGTTGACTAGAAGCTCAATCTTTAGGATAGGCTACATTACCTAACATATAGATTTCACTCATACTTTGTTACAAAGTTGAGTTGTTTCACAAAAGGCAATGGGAGGAAAAGGAAGAATTTACTGCCTATAAATTACCACATATAAGCACATAGTTTAATAATGTAGAGCTAAACATTTACATTATCAGCGTGTTTATTCACAACTTGAATCATCTTATAATGTTACTTTCATGTGCGAACTTTGGACTTTTTCTATATCCCATAGGAGTGTTAAGGTGGACCAGATTTTAATATTATGTTATAAAGCTTAAACCTTCTGTAAAAATTAGTTTAAGAGAAGAAGGGCAATTTTTACATATAAATTTCAAAAAGTTGATACTTAATAATGTATAATTGAACATCCACACCGTAAATAAAGTTATCATCATTTTTGGTCAAGTGAGAGGTTTCTTTCTTTTTATGGTGAAGATTGTTTATTTAGCTTATCAAAAATCTTGACTCTTAGATAGGAATACACAATCTTTGTTAGATTTTTCTTTAGGAAATGGTATTTCTAAAGCTGTCTTCTATCTTTCTTTTTTTTTTTTTTTGGCACACTATTTTATGTTTATAACCTCTCACTCAAGCAGGAAGCAGCTCTTACTTTCAAATGGTGGTGCGGAATAAGAAAAAATTGATGCTGAAATAGGCCTACCCTTTTGATAAACTTCAAACTCCTTTCTGTTGCCTTAAAGGTTGGATTCTGACTTTAAAACGTACTAACAAGTTATGTTCTTCCTATTGACAGCATGGAAGGGATCCTTGAACGGTATGAGAGATATTCAAATGCAGAGAGGCGGCTTGTTTCAAATGATCTTGAACAAAATGTAGGCCCCCTATCAATTAAATAACTTTGTGGTTCAGGAATCTTGTTATAGATAGATTTTGTATTGATCCCAATAAATGTCATTCACTAATTTCTGGCTGGTGTTAATTACATTTTCCCTTTTTATAATTTCACAATACAAAAATGCTTCTCAATTTGTCATTGCTCACAAGTTGCACTTGTGACACCATCTGGCATGGGGTGGTCTAAAAAGACCAGCAATTTCTGTTGATTGATCCCATTAATCTTTTGTAGGGAAGCTGGAATCTGGAACGTGCAAGGCTGAAGGACAGGCTGGAGGTTTTACAAAGAAGTCACAAGTACAATTTCAATAGGGGCCTTTAAGTACTTAGAAGAATAAAACAAAAAAAAAAAAAGAAGCCAAGATTAAGCTGTTATTGATCTTTACAGGCATCTTATGGGAGAAGATCTCAATTCCCTGAGCTTTAGAGAGATCCAGAATTTGGAGCAACAGCTTGATTCTGGTTTAAAAAACATAAGGTCAAGAAAGGTAAGATCCCTTCACTTATAAATATTATTGGTGATGCAGTTCGAGCATTACTTATTTAGCTAATTGAATAAGTAAATATTTCACTTCCAGAACCAACTTATGCACGAATCGCTTTCAGAGCTTCAAAGAAAGGTAAGCTTCGGATAACTTGTCGTCATTAATCAAGTGGAGATCCATCCAACTCTATATGTTTAAACAATTTTCACTATCATTTAGCGACCATGATTCTGTGTTGTTTATTGGATTCCCTAATAGCGTTACATGACAGGAAAAGGAGTTGAGGGAACAAAACATCATTCTTGCAAAGAAGGTGACTATTTAGTTTTTTTTTTTTTTCTTAACAAGATCTGAATCTCGTTCCAGTCTTAAGTTGTTAGCTTCTATAAATCACTGTGCTTTAGAAAAGGTACATAGCATGATAAATTTTGAGGCAAAACTAGGTAAAGGAAAGGGAGAGGGAGGTGGCCCAATTTACGCTGTTGGAGGAGCAGAATCCTGCCTTTGAGTCACACTCGGTCTTTCCACCGCTGTTACCTTCGTTGAACATTGGGTAAGGCTCAATCTCTCCCTCGTTCCTCGCTCCCTCCTGTCTGCACGCTCGTGCTGTCTTCTGCTTGTTTGCTTTCCTCGCGTGCATGCTTCTGCTACATTCCCTGCGTCAATTAAGATTCTAGAAGACTAAATTGCCATAATAAGAAGGGATTCAAGCTTGTGAAATGTTTGTAGCTTTAGAGAATTCAACAACATTTAAGGCTAATTAGTTAGGAGAACTAAAGTTGGAGAAAATATATGTACTGCAGTGGGTCTGACCAAGCAAGAGGCAATGGAAGAGCAGCCGAAGGAACTATAGCTCAACAGCAAGCCAATGCACTCATGCCACCTTGGCTGCTTAGCCATCTTCATCACTAAATTTCCTTGTACCTCTATCTATCAACATTATTTATGTCCGTAAATACTTGGAAGGACGCCAATCCTAAAGTCCAACGACATAAAATTGTCTGATGGTTGATGCATCGTGGACAACATATATATCTATTTTGAACTTTGGTAGAAGACTAAATTGCAAACTGAAATATCTTTATACCATCAAGTGTATAACGTAATCAGTAATTTTATTTGAATTTTGTTAATTGTGGAAGGGAAGTATTTTCCTTATCACGTAAAACAAGTAATATTCCTTGCCCAGTAAGGAACCTGAAACCACATGAAAGGCCAAGTGGGCTTCAGGCTGAACTGGTAGAAATTGAGCTTTATAGAATAAATTTCATCAAAGCTTCCTATGGCAAAAGAAACGATCCCAGAGCTTTCAATAAGAGAATTGCTCTTGAAGCAAGTTCCTTTGATAGCCACTGCATTTAGTGCAACTCTTGTATGTCCGAAAGTCTTCTGAAGTTGGTATATGAAGTTCAATATGGAGAAATCACCTGGTCCATGCACACTCAGACTCGGATTACCCCAGTGCACATGATTCAGCTAGTAGGAAATGCAGCCCAGAATTGCGACCCAAATATGCATGCTCAGTGACTCGCGACCTGCAACGCAAGTGAAGAAATGTGCGACCCACAAAGCAAGAAACCGTGATGCATGACCTGCGACCCAAGCGAAGAAATGGACGATCCATGGAGAAGGAAGTTGCGAGTGGCAACTTACGCATGTAGAGGACGTGACCTGCCTTTTTCGCGGAACAAAACCTACCCCATGCACTATTTCACTTAAAGATATATTTTCTTTACACAAGAAGACCGAATCGAGCGAAACAAAAAGGGAAAGAGCAGATTTGGGTTCGACGAAGCTCATGATCCCCTAGGGAACAAAATCAGGTACCAATCGGTCAAATCTGGAGACCAATCGACTTCTACACTGAGAGGAATCAGGAGGAGTAAGCCACGAAGAAGGTGGAGTGGAGTGGAGTGAGAGTGGAGCTGTTTCCTTATTGTTTTCCTTGTTGGGCTTCAGTTGCTATGTTGGTCTTTTGTAGTTGGGTTTATGTGGTCTTTTGTGTTGGGCTTTTGTTGGGGTTGTAGTGGGCAAAACGCTGTCATTTGGGACAGGTTTATGTTGGAGTGAACAATGTTTTCGTGTGCAGCAAACTCTCTCTCTCTCTTTTCCGGCGACTCAACCTGCGTTTTCCGGCGACTTTCTCTATTTCCGCTCGTTTTCACCATCAGTAAGAACCGGAAGCACCTCCAATCATTCCCTAGGGAGGATTTCCGGGTAAGTGGTCCTAGAGCCAGGTCACAAACAGTAGCCGCCCGTAACATGAGGATTCAAGATGGAAACAGGGGTAGAGAAATAAAATATGGAATGGAAAGATGGCTAGAGCAAATAAAATCAGGGAGAAGCAAAGAGCAAAACGAAAGTTATTGTGGTTTGAAGGAGCTCGAATTTGTGCTATTGCTATAAAGGTACTTAGAATTAAAGAAGAGTAGAGCAAAAGTTGAATGAGCAAGATTAATATAAAAATGAGAGATTCCTAAGCACAAACTTAATATAGCAAACAAAATAGTTATATAAAACAACTTAATAGACCAAAAATGCAACCTAGGTCAATAATAACTAAATCAAGGAGATGTTTATTTGTCAACTACAAATTCATTAAATATGCACGGATGGAAATAATAGCTATAAACGAATTATTATAATTGATTAACCAATGGAGAGAAGACGTAAGTGAATTGATCAAAATTGTAAAAAGTAAGAATTTTGTAAAAACCCTATTAAATGTATCTTTTAAAGTTATAATCCATCACATTTGGAATGAAAAAATAAAAAAATAAAAAGACTTAACAACAAAAGCTTGAGAGTACAAACATTGTGACCAAAATTAACGAGGAACAGTGCAAATTTTTTGAAAAAGAAAATAAAGGGTGAAATGCTTTAAGGCACGTGATTGAGTTCCCTTCCCTATGAAGTTGTCTGCTTCCACCAAATTAGTGTACCTGGTGTGCACCGGCTTATTGAAATTCATATCTCTAATGTAAAACAAGTCAAATTAGAATACTTTTTCATTCTTTTTAAATAGAAAACCAAACTTACTGATGTTCTTTAATAATTTAAAAAATTCGGGACTAAAAGTATACAAAAATCAAGAAATTCATACATTATTGCAGAATGTGCCACGTGATGAGGCTGTCCTTTTAATTTTTAATTTTAATTTTTGACTTGACACTACAATAAGCGTAGTTGACTTCTGTATAACTATAAAGTAGTGTTAGACCTAAAGGTTGGATCGACCAAAAAACAAAAACAAAAACAAAAAAAAGATTCTATCGAGATTGCTCATTAAAATTAATCACATGAAAGCGATGTTCATCCTGTGTTGTCAATGTCGTGTCAGAACACTGTTCTGTCTTGACCTGTCGAAGGTAGAGTTTGAATAAGCCTTCGTTAAATTCCAAGCTACTTTCTCGATCAAGACGTTTGTGGCAACAAAGTAATGTCGACATTTGCTGCAATCCTGGAAGTAGAATCCGTAGGTCTTAAAGCCTGCAGGTTCTCCAATTGCGGTCCAACCCAGAAACTATTTACAGATGATTCTGATAATGATAGGATTTAGTGCCAAAAAAATTGACAAAACTGATGAAAAGCTGGATAGAGTTCCCTACCTGTTGTATTACGGAATCGTTGACTCCTAGTCATTCTCAGACACCTGTTAGCATTGAAGTTTCCTCGACAATTCCTGTACGAGAAGGAAACAGAAACCTTTCTCGAAAGACAGCAAATCCCAGAAGCGCTATTTTCTCTTTGTCTTCTCTTTTTGTGCAACCATCTTCACCCCTCTTCTTCGTCACCATGATTAGCCCTCGACCTCCGTCGTGGAATATCTCAACCATATTATGTGTTCTCGTTCTTCTCATCCCAACAATATCGGGTGATTGCACTTGTAATTGCACTCGTGATGCTACTTCCGAAGATCCGAAGAGTAACACAGCACTCCATTATAAAGTGGGGGCAATAGCTGCCATTCTTGTTTCTAGTGTTTTAGGGGTAAGCTTCCCCGTGTTAGGCCGGAAAATTCCAGCTCTAAAGCCTGAGAATGATTTCTTTTTCATAATCAAGGCTTTCGCAGCCGGTGTGATTCTGGCAACCGGATTTATTCATATACTACCGGATGCATTTGCAAATTTGTCTTCGCCTTGCCTTAGTAAAGGTCCATGGGGCAATTATCCCTTCACAGGTTTCTTTGCCATGTTATCAGCTATTATGACATTAATGGTCGACGGCTATGCCTCAAGCTATTATAGGAAGTCACACCAAAACAAGCAGGTGAATGGTTTTAACTCCAGGTTTATTGGCATCTGCATAAATTACGTGAAAATGTGCTACTTGTAGTCCAATCTCCAAGTATTGTTTGGTTTTAACAGGGAAAAAAAAAAAAAATTGCAGGCAAATAAAGGCGAAGAGAGGGGCGATGAGCAAGCGGGGCATATGCCCGTTCACACGCATGCCACCCATGGTCACGCTCATGGGTCGGTCTCCCCTGCCCATGGAGATTTGGCTCTGCCAGATCTAATTCGTCACCGTGTTATAGCACAGGTACTGGGTCAGATTAAGTTTACTGCTCGTCAACTCTTTTCCACTGGTAACCACAAGAGCTCTAACTCTGATGGGTCTTTCCTTCAGGTGTTGGAATTAGGAATTGTGTTTCATTCAGTGATCATCGGAGTAGATTTGGGTGTTTCTCAAAGCGTAGGGGATATAAAGTCTCTCCTGATAGCCTTGTGTTTCCATCAATTTTTCGAGGGCATAGGGCTTGGTGGCTGCATCAGTCAGGTATAACTCGCAATCCTGTCACACTACTAAGAGAATTTCGATTTGCAAACCTCTGTAAACTGTTCTGAATTAAATGTTGGTATAGTTTTAGAGAGTGGCAATTGGTTTGGACTTGTTCTCATAATCATCACATCGTCATCTCTTTAATGGTGAACATAACTATGAACAGATAAAAATAAGCTCACTTTGGCCAAATTATGCCTAGTTCCTGGAGAAAAAATCTGGAGTAATTTGTGCATATCATATGGTAGGAAAGGAACACTATTGGCATGGACTAGTTATTTGATTTGTGTTGAATTGATGCTGCTTGGCAATCCCTATTTGTATTATTTGGTTCATTCTTTGGTTTTGTGTTGCAATCTCTCCCTTGTTTTCTAATGTTTGTTATGGTATGTACTCGTCAAGAAAAAGCATTATGTGGTTTGAAACTTCTCTCTCTTACCCTAAATTCGGTAAATATTGAATTTGTCAACAATTTGCAACCTAGACTTTATGTTTATAGCAAAATATCTAAATGCCCACCTAGTTTAGCAATTTGTTTTTTTGATTGCTATGTAGGCAAAATTCAAGTCTATGTCTGCGGCAATAATGGCGGCATTCTTCTCACTCACTACTCCACTGGGCGTCGCAATCGGTATTGGAATATCAAGCACTTACAATGAGAACAGCTCGACTGCTCTAATTGTTGAAGGGACTTTAAATGCTCTTGCAGCTGGAATTTTGATTTACATGTCGCTGGTCGACTTGCTTGCTCAGGATTTCATGAACCCCAGACTGCAAGCCAACATGAAATTGCAATTGGGGGCAAATGGTTCCATGCTTCTCGGGGCTGGATGCATGGCTCTATTGGCTTATTGGGCATGATCTATAAGTAATCTATAAGTAATCTATAAGTAATCTGTTGCGCTTTCTTTGAAATCTTATTGGATATCTTTAAGATTTTATAAGTAATGAGATTTTATTTATTTATTATTACTTTAAAGTTTTAGGATAAATTTTTATATTTTAATAACTTTTTTAGTAAGGATATATTTTTTATTATGTATTTTAGGCTCGTCTTCCATTCAGGAAAAATATTAACTTACATACTATGATAAGAATTCATAAGAACATTTAGTAGGTAGTAGAAAATATAGTTTGTTGATTTTAGTTACTGAATTGTCAAAACCAAAGCCATATTAAGGGCATCCTCCATCCAACATGAGTGTACCCCCATTAGAAATCCACCATTTAGCTGTCAATTCTCACAAAGTAAAGTTAGTGAAGATTAAAACTGATGTGGTATGGAAGGAATATATTCCAATAGATTTAGTCGGACAACCTCCATGTTACTATGACTAAGGATCTTTGTGTAGCTTCTTAATGAAGTCCACTGATTAAGAAGCTACAGGTGCCTTCCACGACAAACCGCTTTTTTTCATCGTACAGTAAAAAGAGGACACAATGTCGACATTCTTGGACTCTTACTCAGTTTCCGCGTTGAACCGGCCACCACGGCAACGCACTCCAAGCCTGACAACCTCGAATAAAGCGCTTGCATGACAACATAATGTCCACACCGCCATCACTTTTGCTAAATCTGATGGCAACAACACATGTTTAACGTAAGCCAGAGGTTTCTTCCAAGAAGCAGCCTGGATTGACATTTTCCATCAGTCCAGAAGGGAAAACACTGAGATGTCAGTCCATTGCACACCGACTGTGGTCATCCCAACCCTGCTGTTTGTTCCCACATAGGCAAACCCATTACATGCGAGAAAAGTCCGTCAACGGGCCTACGAGAAAGACTTTACAAACCCAATTCATCGTATTGATGTTTTTCTGTGTAAAGCAGACCGCGTGGGGTCCTTACCATGGGTGGAGAACCATCATCAGGACATGTGATAGAACAATGAATAGTGAGTCAATGCCTTGCACCCATGTCGTGAGGTGAGAATAGGGATGTAGACTTTCATGACCATGTTTGGAGGTCTCTGAGCTGCAGCGGTGACACTTCTCACTGCTGGTTCATGATCGTTTGGATAGGTCTCTCAACTTCAATTTTGTTGACGGAGTTATATATAGGATAAAAGTTCTATATCAAAAGATAAAGATTCTTAAAATGAAGTTTGAATTAAAAAAAAAATTAATTTTTAACTTAACTTTTGAATTAGATTTTTAGATCTTTTAATTACAGTAATTTCTTTTGTTGGAGGAGAAAAAACTTATTGTTAAATTAGTATAAAGAAGCTTCCACTTGAAGAATTGATTGATTCAGGTTAAGTCCTTTTTTGGGGCTTACTAAGGCTGAAACCACAGAAAAGCTCAAATATTTTATGGTTACATCTAAGAATCCTACATTTGGACTAAATATTTTATGATTGATGCATTCTTTTTAAGCTACTCGTAGTTCATGAAAATACCCAGGTTGAAAAAAAAGAAGAAACTGTCAGAAATGGGTTTCAAGAGAAGGTAAAGGTTGATCGCTTTGTATGGTGGAAATAGGAATTTGTTACCTCATAAGGTGAATGCATATTAAGGCCCCCGTTAACCTTAACAATAAGATTTTGTAACTCGTGAATTAGGCTTTTAAGACGAGCATTTGAAGTAAGTAGATGAAGTCTTCGAGTTGCTACGAAAAGTCTATTTATTATTTATTTTTTTAGAAATTCATAGTAAATATTCCCTGTGTTTTTCTGAACTTTACTTTAATAGTTAGGTTTTATTATTTCTTATTTACAGCCACTATGTTCACCCCTATTTCAACTAGTTTGTCACCAAAAATATGTGCATTTTCTTTACGGATCAAAATGCTTACAATTTGTGTAGATCTATCATGATTGATAGATAATAGATTATTTCTCCACTCTGTCTCTTGATCAATTCTTCCATTAGTCCTTTATCATTAACTTGCTCAAGGCTATTCATTTCTTCAATTTTGAACAATTTGGTGAGATAATTATCCAAGACCCAGGTTTTGTTTGAAAGGAAGTTTTGGCTTGTAATACAGAGGATCCTGATACGCATGTTTTTCAACTCCCTTTCCAAGCTGCTCTTATATTTCCTCTGCATAGCGGCAGCCATGGTCTTTCAAATACTGCCTTCTCTCCCATCACCTCGACCTCCTCTCTCTCCATTCTCCTCTTCGTTCTTGCCTGCCTCTCCAAACGGCAACTTCCATTGAGATAGAAGCCGAATGACTGGGGGCGGAAATCGCTGTGCCTCGTAGTTTGAAACGGTAGAATACTGCCACTTTGCAATCAAGACCATGATAGTTTCGATAGTCTTTTTAGGGAAGTTCGGTACGTGATAACTGATTTGTGGTCGCAATCTGCACCGACTTCGAACATTACAGCCACACCATGGACTTCTGTTCCAAGCTCGGAACATTGGGGCTTGGGCCAAAGTTCTCTGTCCCATTATCCGGTGTAAAACTTATTATTAAAGAGTACGAGGTTATCATTTAAAATTTTAAAATATTAAGTGAAGAAATTTCATTATTTATAAGGTCAATAACCTATCATTTTACTTTTAATATGAGATAATATCCACCTTTAATACTCCATTAACATACATAAATAGTATATGTGAAAAGAAATCCAACTTTGGAGCATGAAAAATTATAAAGCTGAGGCCCATCTCATCTTTAAGACCATATTAAAATATGATAATTAATTCTAAAACTTTAATGCATTAAGTGGAGAAACCTTAATACTTATAAGGTTAAATGTTTATCCTCTTACTTTATGTTATATGTCTCTACCACTTTACAAAATGACCTAAGTTTGAAGTTAAGTTTCAACATATTTCATTTGAATATTATCCATATCATAAACTCCCTACCTTAAACCTATAACAAATCAATATGCTCTGTAGTTGATGCCTAGTGACCCACCCTATGGTGACTTTATTAGGCAGTTCTACTTTGGCTCCATGCATTTAGATATCTCTTTGGCTCATAACTTTTAGTCGTTAAGTAGTCCTTTCCACAAGTTGTCCTTTTTGTAATTTGAACTTGAATAAATGGATTGGCTCTGATACTTGAGATTATAGAGGCCTAAGTTGAGGATGATATTCAAAATGTGTCGAGAATAACCTTTAGACCTAAGTTTTTTGGTAAGTGGTTGAGGCATATAATAAATGATATCAAAACCAACCCTCAAGTCCAAATCATGAAAGGAGCAACCTACTAAAGGAAAGGGTTATTTGACAACTAAATACTACGAGCCGAAGAGGTGTCTCAATCCATAGGACTATTAGGGTGTTGATTTGTTATAGGCTTATGATGATTCGAGTTAAAAATAATATTCAAATGAAATGTGTCATAAGTGTTTTAGTTAAGTAATTGAGACACAACACTTTTAGTGTGAGATAGACAAATATCTATTTTTAACATTTAACAGAACTTGTTTATCCCAAAGGGTTGTGTGCTTGTTGCTGCAAATTTGTTGCGTAGGATCGAGTTCGATATTGACACATTGAATGGCTGCATGCATCCGCGTGCCAAACCGGCATTACCCTTCAATACCCAGTTGGCTTTTAAAGCAGTCGATTGGCGGCGCTTCTACAGTTGTTGATACGAGCGCACTTCCGGAGCCGCCTTTGAAACTATCCCTAAAGTTGTCTTCGGACAACACTTACTAGTTTTGTTAAGAAAATGACAACAGAATAGAGTGTCATGTCTTTGACTTGATTTTGGGTTTTGGATCCCCATTTTTAATTGGATAAGAATTTTTCAGCATGTTAATGAAGAAGGGGAAGCCGCGATGGGACTTGTATGAAGTGCTCTTAAAAAGTGCTTAAAGTACTGTTTTTTTACTTTTGGAAAATTCTAGCTCATAGTTCGTACTGGCTGTTCTAATTCTATCTAAAGTTTGTGTACGCACATCTTCTTCGAGACGTACAGTCAAGAGACCACATTCCCCCTCAAACCCCCTGCCTGGGGGCTTTTTCAGTCCGGAAAAATGAAGGTTGGTACAGGTACCGAAAGAGAATTTTCTTGCTTGTGGTTCATGCTCTTTGTGGTATAATGGTGATTGCCTTGTAGCGAAACATCAGAAAATTTTATATTTTAACACATTAATTGAAAATTTTTGGTTAGTACACAATAATGTGGAATAAATATATAAGTAATTGGCCCACATGAGTTATCTCATGACTCAAGGATAGAGGAAAGTTTGACACTTATAAGAAATCTCAAGGAGAAAGGGAAGCTTAACACTTATAAGGCTGAAATCCTTACCATTCCTTATCGGTGTGGGACTTACTTTAATAAAATATATATCCCATCTTGTAAAGTTAGGATTTTTAAATATTTTTTATTATTACAATATATATACTCAATTTACATACATGGAGTGTTAAATCCCAAACCTTATGATTGATACAAAAAGTAAATGAGTATCAAGTTTTTCACAAGGTTAAATATTCATTTGATCGATTGATGTAGCTATTTCTTATATTCCTAAAAATATCGTTCCACGTGATGATTATATAAAAAGTGATACAACTTTTAGCACATATACGAGAAGCTAGGTATAATGTCTTTTATTTTCTTGCACTAACAATCTCTTTAAAAATAACTACAGAAAAAAAAAAAGAAATGGAAGGAAAAAGAAAAAGAATTCTCTTCATTTGTAGTGATGGATTGCTCGACAACCCACTCTACCCAAATGAAGTGTAAGATTTTCTATGGCCCATCATTACACATCCTAGCAGTGGAAGTATGAGTCATGAAAGAGATTTTAATTCTCACAAATTACCTCCATTGATTGTGATGGAGTAAGCTTTTTGTTATTTGCCTCAACTATTTTGTGTAAGACTTGAGTTTGAAGGCTAGTCTTAGTATATAACAATTGAATACTATCACCAACTCGGGCCCTTATAAGGTCTAATACTAGGATATTCCCTTACCCTTGTAAAAGTGCGCTTTGGAGTGGATGTTCTGGGTGCAACGGAAGTCTTTGGGGAGGGCGTCACGGAATGCAATGGAGCTGGATTCCTTCCTCTTTTAGTGGCTCTTGATAATAACTTAATGGCTTTCTCGTTAGGAATGAACTTCACTTTGCCAGCTTCAACAGCCTTTTGCATTCCAGAATGTGACGACAACCCCAAACTGGGTTTTGTTGAATGCCTACCATGGTGGCAAACTATTGCAGTGGAACTTAATGTCATTGTTCTCATCCTATGCTTATTCCTACAAGCTTCCTGCAAGACTGTGCTTGACAAACATGAATCACATATCCAATCTTTTAGGATTTCCAGAACATTATTCCGCATGCAATAACTGAGAATGACAAAAAAGGCAATATGTTCAAGGCAAAAAAAAAAAAAAAATTGTAGATCTTCACGTATATTCACCAAATAAAAGATTTGTTTAAAGTACTATCGAGTCTAGTGTAGGCAAGAAGGCACTTGGAACAGCCATTTTATAGGAAAAGGAATTAAGGAAAGAAAAGAAAATAAACACAAGAGCAACTGTATATTCAATCTACTGGAGGAATTCAACAAAGTATATCATCAACATAGAATCAAACATAGAATCATAAGAATGCACATACCCAAACATTGCATATTTAATAGGTTTAGACCAACATAATGTCCTATGTTTCCTATAATATGTTTCTATTAGATTTTTTCATATTTTTTCCCATCAAACATGTATTTCATAGATTCTCTTATCAATTAGAATCTATGATAAAGGTTTTTTTTTCCCCCAAATAATTAGCCCTCAAGGGGACTTTTTTTGCTCACCTGCTAGATTTCTTTATACTTCTTTTATTTATGGAGAAACCTTAAAAAAATTTTAATTGGATAGTATTAGGAAAACTTTCAACTACAGAATGAGAATCCTAAAAGAAATCTTAGTTGAGTAGTACTAGGAAAACTTAATACAACTAGATGATGAGAATTTTAGCCGGATACTTTTAGTGAAAGTCACTACAACAAGAGGATAACCTATAGTTTCATAATTATATAGAGATCCTTAATTGTAATAGAATATTACAATCATATCCCTAACCTAATTATTTCACTAATTGTAATACAATCAAGGTGGTTTAGTATAAGATAGAATAGTTGTCCTAGTTTAAAAGCTGAGAAGAACGAAAACAAAAGATCTTGCCAACAACTTATGTAGCCACCATAATGTGTTTGAGCCATGAAATAACTAGCAAAGTTAAGACTATATATAGAAAAGAAGAAGGCCCACATTACTAAATTACTTTTTATAGAAGTGTTTGGGGTATATTAAAGAAATGCAAATAAGAATTATTCATCTCTTTTCACTAGTTGATTAAAGTGAGAAAACATTGTTTAAGTAAGAATTGAGGAATATGAAGTGTAAATAAGTCACATAAATGTTAATAGAGAGAGAGAGAGAGAGAGAGGGAAGAGGGGGGGGGGGGGTGTTTGTGGAGCTGAGAGTCTTATCATACCCATGTTCACGAACTTTTTGGCATTTGATGCAAGTAGCTATCAATGGTTTAAATCCAACACTACCACAAATGTCACACGGCTCATCCTGCAAGTTGCAGGGGTATCAGAAAGGGATTCCAAACAAGAATAACTAATCAACAACAAATTTGATGGAATTCAATTAAACTCAACCAAATATTCTACTTTGTTTGGCGTAGCCATTACTAAGCATAAACACAATTGGACAACGACGTCAACAAAAATTTTATGATTTACTAAACTAAGTTTTCATGCTCTTAAACAAACCTGAAACCCAAACACATCATCAAATGAAGATATGCAAATTATAGAGATGAGATTGGTTCAATTCAAATTATTTGAGCACAAAACTTGATTGGAAACAAAAGATACAGTTGAAATGGAACTTGAAATACATAAAAAAAATTCATAGTGAAATAGCAAGTAATATCTGTGATGCTATGTACTTAGAAATTGCTTGCACTACCAACAAGGAATCTACCCAATATTAGGCATTCTTGTATATTTATTCTCTATGAAAATGCTTAGGGTTTAGAACTTGCACATGGGCATCAAGCCTGAGTTCTTCAATTTACTTCCTCAAGAATTAAATACCATGGAAAGCTTTAATAAAGGTCAACTCACCTGTATGAAAGAATTCAAAAGACCATGCTAATAGAGATGCTAAATACAAGGTGGATAGCAATAGGGGCATCAAGGTAGATATTTTGATTTTACTACCTTGAGAACTAAGAAAAAGGTCGCTTATTGGAACCAGATGGACTTACATGAACACATGGGACAACTTATGCAATTTACTCTATAGAAAAATTAAAAAGAAGATACTTCAAGTGATTCTATAATAAACTAATAGGAATGTGTAAACGACAAAAGGAAAAAGGCACCAAAGATTTCAATTGGACTATGGAAGAGAAGGTCCTAATTCATGGCAATGACGATCTTGAAAAGGTACCATAATTTCTGGTTGCCAAGATTGTGGAAGCGTTTTTTGTTGGTGATCAAGATCATGAAGATTGTCTAGAACAATAATAGAACCATGTAAAATCTGGCCCTTTGTATCTACTCGGTTTACAAGAGAACAAATTGTATGATAGATAAGGCTTGTTTGTTATTAATCACAAGCAAACCATACAAGAGAATTTGTGAAGAATTGAAAAGCTCCATATACAAAACCTACTGTTTTGAAGGAGGGAGAAGGAGAATAATACATTTATATAGAATCTAAGAAGAATGAAAGGATTTCCTTACTTGCCTTGGATAAGGATTTACTTATTTGCTTAGGATAAAGAATATCTTATTTGTTTAGGACTAGAATTCCTTATTTGCCTTGAATTAGGATTTCCTTATTTGTCTTGAATTAGGATTTCCTTATTTGTCTTGAACCAAGATTCCTTGTATGATGGTGACAAGGTTTGTTTATTATTAATCACAAGTAAACCATCTAAGATAGTTTGTAAAGAATTGAGAAGCTCCATATAAATAACTTTACTAATTTGAAAGTGGAAGAAGAAGTAAACAAATTTATGTAAAATTGAAAAAAGAAGGAAAAAAAAATTCTCTTATTTGCCTAAGATCACGATTTCCTTATTCACCTCATATTAGGATTTCCTTATTTGCCTCAAACTAGGATTTTCTTATTTTCCTTAGACTAAGATTTCTTTATTTTCCTGAATTGGGACTTCCTTCTTTGCCTCGAACCAAAACTTCTTTAATTTTTCTGGATCAAGATTTTTACGAATCAAAGGGAATTAGAATAAACTATTCGGATTTCGTTTCAAAAAGAAAAATGAAGGCATTGATGACATCACCCATCTATTTTTCAGTTAACAAAACCCAATTTAGATGCAACAGGTTTTATTCAAACAAAGGAAGTATAAGAGGGATGAAAACATGAGAACCTTCTGAAATTTCGTACCATATTATCCCAGAACATTAATGACAAGAAGAAACGAAAACAGAAGAGAAAAGAAAAAGGATAGAGGAAAAAAGAAAAGAAATGAAAAGAAAAGATAAGTTTCTTGGAGATAAATATGTAAAACTCATTCACCCATTGTACATACAGTTCGGGAAGTGGGGGATGCAGGTAAAAATTGTAGACAACAGACCGAGACTAGATAATGATAGACCAAGATTTTCAGACTTTTCTTTGGTTTCTTTTACCGAGTTGCTTTGACTCAGGTGCTGGGATTTTAGCTGATATATGTGTCCTCGCCCTTAGAGTTAGTAAGTAAAGAGACTCAGGAATATTTTATAACCTTTATTTTATTTGTATAGATTACAATGTCTTCTCAATACAATTCTATAGGGAGAATATAAAGTAACATTTAATGTATAATCAGGGAAAGTATTTGTCTTGATGATTCTTGGATTCTAGTCGATGAGCAAGATATGGAAATATTCTGAATTCAAATATTGTTGACTCCATTCTAAGAAGATATGGTTCGTTTTCCTTTCTTTGGAAACCCTTACTATTCTAGACCATTTTTTCCTTTCTCGTTTCCTTGATTGATGGTGATGAATTAAATCCTACGATACAAATTAGTATCTATTGATTGCAAGGTTGGTGATGGTGTGCATGTGTTGTACTTATGCTTACATGGCATGGACTTCTCTTGTGCTATACATGGCATTATCTTGGTGTCTTGGTCTAACACCCACCCACCCTGCCATAAGCTAATGAATTGGTATAGACAATAAGCTTGTGAAGGATAGACTTTTGGTGAAGATATCTATTGTTTGATCAACGGAGGAGATAAATTGGATGGCTAAGTGTTTGGCCTTTATTCATGAATGAATGAAATGAAAACCTATCTCTGACATGTTTTGTTTTGGCATGAAAAACTAGATTGGAGGAGAGATAGAGCACTGAGAGATTGTCACACCAAAATGTTGGTGGCCATTGTAGTTGAACTTAAAGGTCTTTTAGAAGTGCTAGAATATGAATGACTTCAATTGTTGTATCTACCAAACTTTTGAATTTTGCTTGTCTACTAGATCAAGTGATGGTCTTTTATTTTTTAAAACTCCTTAATATGAGACTGTTTTCAAGAAAGATACAAAAACTATCTATTGGTTTGTATTATTTTTTAAAACTCCTTGAAGATTGCATGAGGTGAATCTGTGTGTATTGTTGAAGTAGTTGTGCCTTCACGGTTAGTATTGGTGGGGTGTTTGGTGTGTTGTTGGAGTAAAGGTTGGGTATTTTGCAGTGTGGTGGTGTTGCTGTGTTAGTGTGCTGTTTGTGTAGTTCTGTGGCCGTGTTGTTGTTGGAGTTGCAGTTTTGGTGTGTTTTTCTGCCGTCGTTGAGTTGTTGATGATTTTGGATTGTAATCATTGACAAACTAGAAGAAATAGAAAAAGGGTTGAACGTTCTCTATCCATTTCGGTTTCTAACGTTGAATCTATTAGTTTTATTGCGGAAGATCTAGAGTGTAACACACATCATCGTTATTGTCCTTCTCCTTTCATCCATTACAACCTCGCGACACCACCTAAGAAGCAGAAGCATAAAGACCAACCAAGGAGGCGCCATGAACCCGCAACCTCATGGCCAACAACACGTTGCATTCCCCACTAGCTCGCTTCAACGGCAAGTCTATTAAAATGCCGATGAGAGGTCCAGGCTCCACATCCAAGTCCCCAGAGGTTGTAGTTATCTTGTGAAATCCGAAACTATAGACTTGTATATTTATGCCCAAGGCAACATGTCCTCTATTTTTTTTTTTTTCTCCAAATGAATAAAGAAGCCATGAGAAAGGGGTCAAAAGGGGACATGCAATGGCCTTTTCTTTTCTTTTTTTCTTTTTGCGTATATTGTCTTCCTTTCTCCTCCATTTTGAATTTTTATATATCATACTTCCTCTCCAAACATTTTCATTTTAATATAGAAAAAATTACTAAAAATAGAAAAAAAAATTGCATCGGTAAAGGCTCTACTATTTGCCTTTGCCTCTTTCAGCCAACCACATACCTACTTTATGAGAAGAAAAGGTAATATCAGATTTTTGTTTTTCAGCTAGCCACTTGTAGCCTTTTTCTGTTAAACAAACATGAAAAGGAATTTACACACAAAAAGTAAAATAATCTTCTAAAAGGGAAAGATAAAGAATAAAAAAATATGTATAAGTATGTATAAATATGTCCATACAAAAAATAAAAATAATAAAATTTTTTCATTGACTAGTTATTTGTTCATTTTTGTATATTTTAGGTCTTCTATGTACTACAACAACTTGGGTTATTATGATAGATAGTTACTGATTAATGTTCTCCTCTAGATAAATATCTTGTTTCCATCCTAGCACACAGACAAGTTCCTTTGTCCTTTTTTTGTTTGATTTGCGTAAGCATAAGTGGTCACACGTGAGGCCACGAATGCTTTTTCTGTTTGATTTGCATAAGCATAAGTGGTCACACGTGAGGCCACGTACAAGATGGCCATGACCCCATGAAATTTAACGCCCGGGTCTTCCTATCTTTTTATCTTTTCCGACATGCAATGCAGTTCCCATTTCCTAGTTAAAAGCTGCGATGTTCTCCCAGAATTATGTACTGTAAACTCAGAAGGAGACATGGCCTGAACCCCATCCATGCTAACCCCGAAGTTGCGGGAGGAGATAGTGTCCGTACAGTCCCCGTTCCCAACGTCAGCGTGCAGGGCTGTTTTCTGGTGGACAAATATGGGAACCTTGTGTAGCATGACATCGCTCAGTCCAAAGATCACATGCCGAAGCCAACATGGCCACTCAAAGAAAGGACAAAACGAAGGGGCCAGAAGCACTTTTTTAACATGGAACAAACTCAAGCAAAGCAGAGAAAAGACGTCCGTCCGTACACTGTCTCAGTGCTCATTCGCCGGGCACTTGCATGTACGAGTATGGGAATTCTGGTGGACAAATATGGGAACCTTGCGTAGGATGAGATCGCTCAGTCCAAGGATCACATGCCAAAGCCAGCAAGGCCACTCAGAGAAAGCACTAAATAAAGGGGCCAGTGGCACTTGTTAACATGGAACAAACTCGAGCAAAGCAAAGAAAAGACGTCTGTCCATACACTGTCCCGGTGCTCATTCGCCTGGACGAGTGGTGTCAGGGACCCCCGACCGGTCAATTGGGCCTTCCAAAGGTCGACAGACTGAGGGCGCACTAGAAGCTGGTTTGGACTTTAGTGAATGACTGTCACGTTGTCACTCGACCCAATCTTAATTTGACAACGTTTTCGACCAAACCGCTCTGGTTTTACAAACCCATCTTTTCCACCCATCCAGCCTTTCCACTCTCGTCCAGGAGGTGGTTTTCTGCTTTCTATAAATAAACACTAGCCCATCTCCTCTTCTTTCCGGTTGTACCTTGTGAGACGGGCACCTTCCGCGACAAAATTTTGGTAGCAAAGGTAAAAGCCCGTTCCTGTCTTTGAGCAGAGGGATAAAGAATCATGCAGAGAGGAAGGGTTCAGTTGAAGAGGATCGAGAACAAGATCAACAGGCAGGTCACTTTTAACAAGAGAAGGACAGGATTGCAGAAGAAAGCTCATGAGATCTCCGTGCTTTGTGATGCCGAGGTGGCCATGATAGTGTTCTCTTCCAAAAGCAAGCTCTTCGAGTACTCTACCGATTCTTGGTAAGAAATGTTTTTATCGTCCATTCTTTCAATAATGTCGTCGTCTCTCTCAGTGTCTTCTTTTTGGCGAGATGTTCTTTGACTATAGAAGGTAGTTGTTGTTACTTTTGCTGCTTTTTCATCTTTTGCGTGGATGAACAAACTGGAAACATTTGTAAGTAGCCCAAGGTCCCCAGTGGAGGCTTTGCTAGGCTTGACGGAGTGCTTTCAGTTCCGGTGCTTCTCTCTCTACTCGTGACTGACTCACTGAAGTATATTAACTAAAGCCTCGATCCGTCCTTTGTCCCCCATTGCAATTCGATAGAACGAAACGATATTCGTTATATGGATAGAATATTTTAAAATTTTCCATCAAGAAGATTGTTCCTTTCCTCAAATTTTGTAAGTTAGTGTGATTATCTATGAAACTCCGAGGTTGTTTTCAGCAAATATACGGGTAAAAGAGATAACAAAGCGATATCTTGTGTGCAAGCTAGAAAGTTGTCTCTTTCCAGAGTGGGACAGACGATTTTAGCATTTTCCGACAAAAAGCAAAACACATCTGACTAGTGGAAAAGTGAACAAACAGTAAAGAAACAGGGAGGGATAGGATTAGCTATATTATCTTCATTTCTCTTCGAAATGCCTGTGGAGGAAAACCTTGGTTTCTTCAAATAGCTATCTTATCTTCGTGATATCCCTACGCTTGTTGGTGCCAAAAATTATTGAGTAAATGACAGCCTCCAATTTGGACCCTTTCAAGGCTGGATTTCAAAGCTTTTTAAACCATCGTACCCTAAAAGTACTACTATTCAAGATAAGATTTATATTTATGTCACTTAGTATGCGGGTGCGGATATGCAAATAATGTTCGTTGTACACAAAAATAGGAAAAATAGAAAGAAGACGGTAACAGGGACACAATTTCAAATGCGTCTAGGTTGGAGTGTCATCTCCAACTCTGACTGGGCTGCTCTGATGTACATAAAGCTGACAAAAGGATGATAATATAATAGGTAAGGTAGCAATGATCCTACATAGCATCTATTATTAGAGTTGGCACAATTTTGTTCGGATGTTCTAATTTCTTTCTTAATGCGCCTTCTAGGAAAACAGGTGTGAACTTATTTGTCTAGTGAAAAAAGAGAATTTATTCTTCCATAGTTGTCTAAACACCTTGACATAGATAATTAGTAAGAATATGAGCTCATCTTTTTTGCCCAAAAGCCAAGCGCCTTTAACTTTTGCCATCAAGAAAGGCCCATACTAAAGGACTTGTGTGTTAACAAGTACTTAACTCTGTTGTAAGTAAGTATTGTATAAGATCTCTTGAATGAAAAAAGATGTACTTGTATCCAACTAAAGTCCAAAAGATCATTTGCCAACTCATGAATAAAAAGGGTCTCTATAGTAAAGTTGAATCTGTAGTTCATTTGAGTTTGTTCAATTAACAAAAAGCTTAATCTTTAGGATGATCTATATTACTTATCATCATATATATTTCACTTGTACTTTGTTATAAAGTTGGATTTTCTTACGAAAGTTAGTTCAAAAAAAGAAAAATATTTATTATGTATAAATCATTTTATAAGCACATACCTTAATAATATAGAACTGAATATTTACAGTATCAACACACCCCATTACTGTGATGGTCCAACTTGGATCATCTCATAATGTTAATTTCATTATATGGACCTTGGGCTTTACTTGTATCCCTAGTGGTGTTAAGGAGTACCGTACACCAATACCATGTTACAAAGCCTAATCCTTTCAAAAAAAAAAACAATTTGAGCGTAAGAAGGCATTTACTATATATAATTAATCCAAAGGTACATACCTTAATAATATTTGAAAAAAGATCAACACCATCCACAGTTACCATCCTTTTTGGTCAAGTAATATGTTTCTTTCTATTGATGGTGAAGATTTTTTATTTAGCTAGTCAGGAATCTTGACTCTTGGGTAGGAAAACACAATCATTATGAGGGTTTCCTTAAGGAAATGACATTTTCGAACCTATCTTCTATTCTTTATTTTTTCTCTTTTTGAACACTATTTTATTTTTACAACCTCTCATGCAGGAAGCTTGCTCTTACTTTCAAATGATGGTGTCGAATAATACAAAATTGATGTTGAAATAGCCCCACTCGTTTTATAAAGTTCAAACAACTTTTTGTTGCCCTAAAGGTTGGACTCTCATTCTGAACATGTACTAATAAATTATGTTTTTCCTTTTGACAGCATGGAAAGGATCGTTGAACGGTATGAGAGATATTCATATGCAGAGAAGCACCTTCTTTCAAGTGATCTTGAACAAAATGTAGGCCAACTATCGACGGAATAAATTTTTGATTCAAGGATCTTGTTATAGATAGATTCTGTATCGATTCCAAGAAATCCTGTTCACTAACTTCTGGCTAGTGTTGTTTACAATCTTCCCCTTTTCTAATTTCACAAAACAAAAATGCCCATCAATTTGTCACTGCTCACAGGTTGCAATTGCCACACCATTTGGCGTAGGGTGGTCTTAAAAGGCCAACAATTCTGTTGATTTACCTTTAATCTCTTGTAGGGAAGCTGGAATTTGGAACATGCAAGGCTTAAGGACAGGCTGGAGTCCTTACAAAAAAATCAGAAGTACAATTTCAATACAGGCCTTTATGTACTTAGAAGAAAAAAAGACAACAAAAGCAACATTAAGCTCTTATTGATCTTTACAGGCACCTTATGGCAGAAGATCTCGATTCCTTGAGTTTTAAAGAACTCCAAAATTTGGAGCAAAATCTTGATTCTGCTTTAGAAAAGATAAGGTCAAGAAAGGTAAAATTCCTTCACTACAAAATATTATTGGTACTGTAGTTTGAACATTACTTATTTAGCTAACCGAATGAGTAAACATTTCACGTCCAGAACCAACTTATGCAGCAGTCGATTTCAGTGCTTGAAAGCAAGGTAAGCTTCAAGTAACTTTTCCTTAATAAAGTGGAGATCCATCCAACTCTATATTTTTAAACAATTTTCTCCGTTATTCATGGAAATAGTTGTCTTAGAAACTGTCTTTACAATTATCAGCTTTAGCATGCCCCGAGCTAAAAAAAATAGAATAGGATTCCACTTCTAAAACATAAGTCAGCGACCATGAAATTCTATGTCGTTTATTGGATTCTCTAACAGTGTTACATGACAGGAGAAGGCATTGCAGGAACAAAACAACATTCTTGCAAAGAAGGTAAACTTTCAATTTAAAAAAAAAAATCCAAATCCCTTTTTCCAGTCTTAAGTTGTTAGCTCCTGTAAATTCAGTGCTTTAGAAAAGGTATACAGTATGATAAATTTTAAACCGACACTAGGTAAAGGAAAGGGAGATGGAGATGGCCCAATTGGCACAGTTGGAGCAGCAGAATCATGCCCTTGAGTGACGCTCTGTCCTTCCAACGCCGTTGCCTTGATTGAACATTGGGTAAGGCTCAATCTCTCTATCCTCCCTCGCTCCCTCCGCGGTGTATGCTCGTGCTTTTTTCTGCTTGTTTGCGTTCCTTGCGTGCATGCTTGTGCTACACTCCCTGCTTCAAATAATATTTTAGAAGACTAAATGCCATAATAAGAAACGATTCAGTGTTACAGAATTGAATCGAAATCAAGGTTTATTAGTTGTGAGAACTAACTAAAGCTGGTGAAAACATATGAGCTGTAGTGGGTCTTACCAAACAAGAGGCAATGGAAGAACAGCCGAAGAAACTCTACCTCAACAGCGAGCCAATACAATCATGCCACCTTGGATGCTTAGCCATCTCCATCAGTAGACTCCATTATACCTCTATTTATCAACAGTATTTATGTCTGTAAATTCTTAAGAAGGACGCGGATCCCAACGTCCAACGAAATAAAATTGTCTGATGTACTGACACATCCTAGACAACATATGGATCTCTTTGATAGTTCGTTAAGGAATTTGTAAGGATACCTTATGTAGTTCGTCTATGAAGTTTAATATGGAGAAATATGAAAATAAAAATGATGTTAATATTTGGCTTCTACATATGCACACTCAACTCTCACAAGCTTAAGCTTCAGACTTAGGACATACAAAGTTTCAGATAGTGAGGTAGTCATTGGCAATTATGTCGGGTGCGGCTTAACCACATGAGATTTTTAAGAGGTTTTATGCACTTAAGTTTGATGGAGTGCAAGTTAAAGCTAAGCTATAATCATGACTATGGAAGATTTATAGCATTCGGATTAAGCAGAGATTCATTGTAAATGACCTTAAATTCATAGTTCAAACCAATCACTAACTTAAGTTTTACTGGTATTAAAGAAGGTATTTTTTCACTTAAATAAATATTTGATATTTGTCAACATGTCAGTAGCATAGTGGTTGGCTATTAATCATGTAGGCCTTAAATATTTTTATCTCCTCTCCTCTCTCTTCCTCTCTTCCTTCTATGCCTGTCTCTCCAAACAAAAACCCCCATTGAGACACAAGCTGAATGATTGGAGACAGAAATCGTTGTCTCGTAGTTTAAAACGGAAGAATACTGTCACTTTGGTCCAATTGCATTCCATGATAGTTTCAATGATCTTTTTAAGGAAGCTCGTTACGTGATAATTGATTTGTGGTCGCAATCTGGACGGACTTGGAACAGTTTAGTCAGACCATGGATTTCTGTTCCAAGCTCAGAACAACGGGGCCTGGGCCAAAGCGCTCTATCTAGTTATCTGGTGTAAAACCAGACTGTGGCGACGCTATTTATAGCAAAAGCGACTTCAATGTTATTTCACCATTTGGCAAAACTTGTTTGTCTGAAAGACTTGTGTGCTTGTTGCTGCAAATTTGTCAGCCCAGGCGTCGGATCGAGTTCTATATTGACACGTTGAAGTGCTTTATGCATCTGCTGTATGTTTTCTGGAGAAAAAACCATGCCAAAACGGCATTCCACTTTAATACAGTAAGCTTTTAAAGCAGTTGATTGCCGGCTCCTCTACAGTTGTTGATCCGATGGGACTTGCGGTCCTGCATGTGAAACTGTCACTAAAGGTATCCTTGTATCACACTTTTCTACTGGGAAGACGTGTTACTTTAAGGTAAATTATTTATATAAACATTGTCAAGCCAAAAGCATATGTACGACAACATTTAAGGGTTCTTTTTTGTTAAGGAAATGACAATAACACGGAGGGTCATGTCTTTCACTTGATTTTGAGTTTTGAATCCCCATTTTTAATTGGATAAGAATTTTTTAACATGTTAATAAAGAAGGGGAAGCCGCGATGGGACTTGAGTGAGAGATCCAAAAGTGTTTAAAGTAACCTTTTTTTTTTTTCTTTTGGAAAATTCCAGCTCATAGTTCGTATGAATATTCCTAGTCATGAGACTACTTTTTCCCTCCTTTTTCAGTCAAGAAAAGTGAAGGTTGAGTACCAAAAAATAATGTTTTTGCTTGTGATTCGTGCCCTTTGTGGTATAGCGGTGATTGCCGTGGAATGAAGCATGAGAAAATTTTGTTGTTTAAGCTATTAATTGAAATATTTTAGTTGGTCCACAATAATCTGTTGTAAAACGTATCTCCTATCTTATCAAATTGGGATTTTCAAATATTTATAGAAAGCATATAAATATCAAGTTTCCATAAGGTTAAATACCTATTTGATCCTATGATCTACCTGTTTCTTATATTCTAAAAATACCGTTCCACGTGATGATTGTATAAAAAAGTGACAAAACTTTTGGCACATATACAAAAGGCCAGGTAAAGCTCCGTAAAAACTTCTATCATGTCTTTTATTTTCTTGCACTAACAATCCCTTTAAAAATAACTGGAAAAAAAAAAGGAAGGGAAGGATAATGAAAAAGAATTCTCTTCAAATGTGGTGATGGGATTTCTCAACAACCCACTTTGCCCAACTGAAGTGTAAGATTTTCTATGGCTCATAATTACACATCCCATAATTCCGCATGAGAGAGACATTTTAATTCTCACAAATTATTGATTGTGATGGAGTAACGTGTTTGTTATGTACCTTAAGAACTTTGTTATAATATCAAAGTTTGAAGGCTAATCTCAACATATTACATTTAAATATTATCACCAATTAGGGCCCCCGTAGGGTCTAATACTAGGATATTCCTTTGCCCTCAAAAAGGTGCCCTTTAGAGTGGATGTTTTGGGTGCAACAGAAGCCTTCGGCAAGGACGACATGGAATGCAATGGAGCTGGATTCCTTCCTCTTTTAGTGGCTCTTGATAATAGCTGTATGGCTTGCTCGGTAGGAATGAACTTCACTTTGTTAGCTTCAACACGCTTTTGCCTTCCACAATATGATGACAACCCCAAACTAGGTTTTGCTGAATGCGTATCACGGCGGCAAACTATGTCAGTGGAATCCAATGTCATTGTTCTCATCCTAGGCTTATTCCTATGAGCTTCGCACGAGACTATGCCTGCATGACATGATTCGCATATCCAATCTTTTAGGATTTTCAGAACATTATCTCGCATAGAATAACTGAGAATAATAAAAAAAGGCAATATGGTCAGGGCAAGAAAGTATTAATTCATTGAAGAAAGTATTAATTCAAGGTATTATCGAGTCTGGCAAGAAGGGAGTTGGAACTACAATTTATAGGGAAAAGAAAAGAAAAGAAAAGAAAAAGACAAAAAAGCGATTGTATATTCAGTCTAGGTGATTAAGTAAAATAAATAAGGTGATTAACTACAAAATAGAATATTAGTCCTTGTTCAAGAGCCAAGAGAAAAATGAACAATAGATTTGGCCGACAGGTTATATAACCCACATATCGAGCCATCAAAGAACTAGCAAAGGTAGTCCTATATAGGAAAAAATGACCACTTTGAATTACTTTTTCTGGTACAAGTGTTTGGGTATACTAAAGAAATGTAACTAAAAGTTAAAAATTAATGTACAAAAGTATAAGGAAATTACCCTAGTATTATAAGAGTTTTGAAAGTTATAAAAGATAAAGATTAGAAGCTTTCAAATCTCATTCAAAATGATGTTTTATAGAAAAAATTTTATATTTCAAAATAAAGAAGCTCTCTCTCATACAATATTTTTTCCTCACATTTTTTCATTAACTAACTAAAGTGAAAAAAAAAATTAAATAAGAATTAAGAAATATGAAATGAATTGATATGATCGAATTTGGACTTATGACATCAACAAACATAATTTAATTGGATGATTAGTTTATTAATATCAACTTTTGATAGCAAAAGAAATTATACAATGGCTCCTTTTAGCTAACTTATATTATGATTTCTGTTTGTCTCAAGTTGAAAATAAGATTCATCACTTTTTTAAATATACATAAATTAAGATGATTTGGAATTCTATCCTTGCTCAAAATGAAATTCAATATTATATTAAAGAGTGGAATAAAGAACTATAATGGATGATCGAGCAACTAAAGGAAAAGATTTGGTTGTAAAACTTCTTAATATTCTTTCTTAGCTTACATTTATTATACATGGGTTGAACACAATAGAAGAAAATTTCAAAAAGAAACAATCAACATCCCAATCCAATTGACAAAAGTAAGAAAAATTATTTGAGGGAAAGTTTCTTTATTTTGAAATATAAAATCCTCTTAAGAAAATATCATTTTAAATGAGATTTGGAAGCTTTACACCTCTATCTTTTTGTAACTTTCATAAGTCTTGTAATATTACGTTTTGACAATGTATTTCTATATACTAATTTTATTAATGCAAACTTACCTTTCTATGGAAAAAAAAAATCATTAAGTGGAAGTAAGTTGCACAAATGTTCATTGACAAACATTATACACATACAAGGACACAAAAAGAGAGAGAAAGGTGAGAGAATAGTAAAGGAGGAAGGTAAGAGTCTTATCATACACATGTTCATGAGTTTTTTTTTGCATTTAATGCAAATGGCTATCAATAGTTTAAAACCAACATCACCACAGATGTCCCAAGGCTCATCCTGCAAGTTGGAAAGGTATCAGAAAAGGATTCCAAACAAAGATAACTAATTAACAACAAATTTTATTAAATTCAATTAAACTTAACCAAATATTTTACTTCCTTTAACCTAGCCATGACTTAGCATAAACTCAATTAGATTGTGCCAACAACAAAAGTTCTAATATTTACATAAACTAGGTTTTCATGCACCAAGACAAAGTCAAACACATCATTAGATGAACATATGCAAATTAAAAAGATGAGATTGTTTTGATCCAAATTCTTTAAGCAAAAACTTGATTAAAAATAGAAGATACAGGATGAAACAGAACTTGAAATACATAAAAATTGTCATAGTTAAATAACAATTAATATTCTTATTCTTTGATAAATTATCTTACATATTTATCAAAAATAAATATCAATCATAGCTATGATGCTATAGATTTACAAATTGCTTGCACTACCAAAAAAAGAATCTACATAATATCAGGTGTTCTTGTATATTCAATCACTATAAAAATGCTTAAAGTTTGGAACTTGCACATGGGCATCAAGCCAAAGTTCATCAATTTACTTCCTTAAGAATTAAATACCAAGTAAAGCTTCAATAAAGGTTAGCACGCCAATTTCAACAATTTGCCTTATGAAAGAATTCAAAAGACCATGCTACTAGAGATGCTAATGTAATGATCTTGGCTAATTATCAATAGAAAAAAACATAAATCACATAATGGAATCAAATTGAATATTACCTTTGTTAAGAAATATGACATTAATTTGTGTTCAAATAGATAGACAATCAAATAACTTTTTGAATAATTGAACTACTACCTCAGTTCTCTTGACTTTTGGGTTCTTTCTCCTTAACATAGAACCTCCTTATATAATGCTTTAGTACCACTCCTTCTCCAATTAGAACTTTTACTTTGACTCAAACTAAACCTTTTACAAGCCTTATCTTACTTTATTTCAAACTAAACCTTCTAGAAGTCTATCTTATCATTGTGGGAAGCCACATCTTATCTTAATTATTCAAATCATGATAGCTAAATATAAGGTGGACAACAAGAGCATCAAGGTAGATATTTTGATTTTATTGCCTTAAGAATTAAAAACAAGGGTGGGTTATTTGAACAAGATGGACTTACATGAACCAAGGGGACACCAACTTATGCAATTTACCCTATGGAAGAATTAAAAGAAGCTATTTCTAGTGATCCTGTACTGAAATAACATGAATACGTAAAGCTCCTAATTCATGGCAATGAGAATCTTACGAAGGAACCATAATTTCTGATTGATAAGACTTTGGAAGCATTTTTGTTGGTGATCAAGATCATGAAGATCTTTTGGCAACAATGATAGAACTACATAAAATCCGATGCTTTGTATCTACCTAACTTACAGGAGAGCAAATTTTTATAAGACTTGTTTGTTATTAATCACAAGCAGACCATATAAGGGAGTTTATGGAGAATTGAGAAGCTTTATATACAAACCCTACTATTTTGAAAGATGGAGAAGGAGAGTAAGACATTAGTAGACAATCAAAGAAGAATGAAAACATAGAAAAAAAAAATATTTCCGTATTTACCTTAGAAAAGGATTTCCTTTTTTGTTTTGAACTAGGATTTTCTTGTTTGTCGTAGATAAGGATTTCCTTATTTGTTTTGAACTAGGATTTCCTTATTTTCCCTAGATAAGGATTTCCTTATTTTGTTTTGAACTAGGATTTTCTTTTTTGCTCCATACTAGGATTTTCTTATTTGTCTCATACTAAGATTTTTTTATTTGCCTTGGACTTGTGTGGTATGAAGAAGAGGCAATGTGAAAGGTTACATGGCTTTACTAGTTGTCTCCATATCTAAACACCTTCCTCAAGCTACTGGTAGAAGTCAGCAACACTAAGCTTGCATAAGAAGTAATATCGCAACATCTAGGTAACATAGGATTTTTAAGAGTTCATATTAGAGTGCAACTCTTAACAGCCCCCTTCATGCTTGTGGTCAATAAAAATTTGAAACATGCTTGAAGAGAAAATAATAATTTCATTGTATACTTAATGGTTTATTCAAGACACCAGCTACTTGATCAAGAGTTCCAACTTGTGTAGTAATGCTAAGGCCATGTTTGATCTTTTGACAAATAGTGGCAATCTTATGTTGATGTGATTACCTTCATGTCAACTTTCATGTTAAGCCACAAATCTTAACAATACACGCTTGAGAAGAAAGGTCATTTTGCTTAACGGATGGTGTTTTATGTCCCTCCATTACACTTTTTCTTTAAGAGAAAAACAATTTTCATTGTTATTCATATAAACATCTATTACAAGATCCAAAAAAATTTTGTTGGAATGTTTTAATTTCTTTCTTAACACATCTCTCTCACAAAGCAAGTGGAGAGAACTAATTTTTCTAGCAAAAAAGAGAATTTATTCTCTCCATAATCAACTAAATGCCTTGGCGTAGATAATTAGTAAAAACGTCAATGTCATCTTTTGTGCCCAAACCAAAATGCCTTTAAGTTTTGCCATAAGAGAGACCCTTACTTGAGGTACTTGTGTTGGACTAAAGTTCAAAAGATCATTCACCAATTCATGAATAGAAAGGGTCTCAATTGTAAAGTTAAAGTTGTAGTTTGCTTAGCTTGTCTAATTGACTAAAAGCTTAATCTTTAGGAAGAAGTGTATTACTCATCATATAGATTTTGCTAAACTTTGTTACAAAGTTAAATCTTTTTATAGAAGCTAGTTTAAGAAAAGGAAAATATTTACTATATATAAACTACTCTATAAGTACATACCTTAACAATATAAAATTGAATATTTACACTATCAACATGCCTCGTCATGATAACTCTCCTTGTAATGGTCTAAACACTTTGGAATACATAATTGGGAAGAAAAGTAATCTCATCTTTTGTACCTAAACCAAAGCACCTTCAACCTTCTTCATAAGAAAGGCCTCTACTTAAGGTACTTGTATCAAACTAGAGTCCAAAAGATCATTCACCAATTCATGAATAAAAAGGTTTTCAAAAATAAAGTTGAAGTTTTACTTTGTTTGGTTTGTCTAGTTGACTAAAAGCTCAATATTTAGGATGATTTGTATTACTTATAATGTAGAATTTACTTGTATTTTGTTATAAAGTTGAATCTTCTTATGAAAGTTAGTTCAAGAAAAGAAAAAATATTTTCTATATATAAACCATTTTACAAGTACATACCTTAAAATATAAAACTAAATAGCTACACTATTAACATACCTCTTCACTATGATGGTCCAACTCGGATCATCTTGTAATGCTACTTTCACTATGGACTTTAGGCCTACATATGTCCATGGTGGTGCTATGGAAGACTAGACTCCAATATCATCTACAAACCCTAATCCTTTTGAAAAACTACCTCAAGGAAAGGAACATTTACTATATTTAAATTATTCCAAAAGTAAATACCTTAAGAGAAAGTGATTGAACAACCATCAACATAGTTACCAGCCTTTTGGTCAAGTAATATGTTTCTTTCTCTTTATGTTGAAGATTATCTATTTAGCTTATCAAGAATCTTGACTCTAAGGTAGGAATACATAACCATTGTGTGGTTTTTCTTTTAGGAAATGATATTTCTAAACCTGTCTTCTATTCTTTGTTTTTTTTAACACACTTTTATTTTTATAACTTCTCACTCGTGCAAGAAGTTCACTCTTACTTTCAAATGATGGTGTGGAATAACAAAAAAATTGATGTTGAAATAGCTCCACTCGTGTTATGAAGTTCAAATTCCTTTATGTTGCCTTAAAGGTTAGATTCTTATTCTGAACATGTACTAATAAATTATGCTCTTACTTTTGACAGCATGGAGAGGATCTTTGAAGGGTATTAGAGATATTAATGTGCAGAGAGGCAGCTCTTTCAAATGATCTTGAACAAAGTGTGGGCCACCTACTTGAATAAATTTCTGACTCGAGGATCTTGCTATAGATAGATTCTGTATCGATTCCAAGAAATGTGGTTCACTAACTTATGACAAGTTGTTTACAATATTTCCTTTTTATAATTTCACAAAAACAAAATGCCCATCAAATTGTTATTGCTCATAAGTTACAATTACCACACCATCTGACATAGGCTAAATAGACCTGCAGTTCTGTTGATTGATACCATTAATCTCTTATAGGGAAGCTGTCACAACCTAGGAGAGATAATATGGACTTGGACTTAGGTCACTTAATATTAAGCTGGGTTTTTATTTGATAATTAGGTTTTATTTTATTATTATTTTTAAATAAGGTCTAAGTTTTGAAATAGTCAAAACCTAGTCATGTTAGGAGTTTAAAATCCAGTCACTGTAAGAGTTTGAATCTCAAATCATTTTAGGAATCTTAAATCCACTCATACTAGACAAAGAGCTAAGTCTATTTAATAGGAAGTAAGGACTATGAATTGTTCAGTGAATTATTTTATAATTAAAACCTAGGTATTGGTCTTCATTGAAAAGAGAACTCATTAACTATTGAGTGAACTTAAGATTTTGGTCTTATAAACGTATAAATTGTTTTGCCATTGTAATGAACTACATGGGTAGAAGACTAAATTGCAAACTCGCTTATCTTTATATCACCAAGTGTCTACCATAATCAGTAATTTTACTGGAGTTTTGTTATCGTTGAAGGAAAGCATTTTCCTTATTACGTAAAACATAATATTCCTTGCCCAAGCAGGAACTTGAAGCCTGTAAAATAAGCATGAAAGGCCAAGTGGGCTTCAGGCCGAAGTGCTAGAATTGGGTAAGGCTTTACACAGTATGTGTCATCAAAGCTTCCTTTGGCAAAAGAAATGATCCAATGCTTTCAATAGGAGAATTACTATTGGAGCAAGTTCCTTGACCAGCAAAGTCTGGAAACTGGACTATACACGGACATTGCTTTTAGAGGATTCTGTAATATCATTGAAACTTACATTCTTTATTGGGGGGTAGAATTGTAAATGTTACATACAGGTACTAAGCGTTACATTGACTCTTTATTGCGAGAGTAAACTATATAAATAATTTTATAAAACTTCAATGATAACTTTAACTAATGCTTTTGAGTTATGGTCCAAATATCGTTGAATGGTGACAACTTGTATAAGGTCTAACATTAAAATCATGTTGGATTAGGCCACTAAAGCATAACATGAGTCGAAGTCAAAGATGTAAATGAAATAAATCGTGATGTGTTGGAAGGTTAAATGTTGCATTCAATAGGTAAATTGTAAAATTGATGCATTTATGTTAAGTCCTACATCATTTTTTTACCTATCAAATGGACTACATATATTAAGGACTTTCATTTTCTTTTTGAGGTATGGTAAAGATGTGTAAAGCATTGCTCATATCGTAACATATATAGTTTCTTTAAATTCTAAAGTGAGCTTAATCTTAAGTTGGTTACTTTTATACAATTGTAACTTTGAATGATCACTTTAGAATACAATGTGGATGTGGCCAACACTTCTTAGTTCGTAAAAATTGGTATTAGATCCAACCTAGTAATACCATTCACGCTTGAATAACTATAGCTAGGATAGATTTCCTCAAGGATTTGACTAAAAGAGAGTATAACTTTCGAAAAAAGTTAGCTACCAACCTAATAGCTCAATTGGGGCTATTGGGATCTCCACTTAAATGTTGGGGTTTCGAAAGGCTCAAGTTTCCCTTTACCTAGAAAAAGAAAAAAAATCCTTTGTTATATATTCATTTGTCTACAAAATTACTTCATTATTAAATTGATTTCAAAGCCTGCAGTGTCTGTGCATGCATATTTATACATATATGACATTAATAAATTTACATTTACTTTTTCTAGTCCAAAATAACATATCAAGATAAATTTAAAGCAACATCAACTTAGTTCACTATGTTTGTACTATAACATTTCTATGTTTACTCTTCATGAAAAAATTTCTATATTAAAAATTTAATGAATAAAGTGATGGACAAAAATGGGAGAAGAAGAAATTGTGTTCTCAATCCATGCAAGAGATCTTCACAAATATAATCTCATATTGTGCAAGTAAGGTGTGAATGTGATACTTCAAACATTATGTGTAATATTTATTTATCAAAGTTTTGAGGATATACCAATTTTGTTGTCTAGAATCATGAGAGTAGTTCGTAGAAGAGAATTTGTATTTAGGAATATTAAACTCTCTCAAGCGAATGTTTTATAGTTGAATAATTTCAAATTCTATTTTCTCGTAGATGAATTCTAATGTTGGGATATGCCTGTAAGCTTTTATATTTTTTTATTATTCGATAAATAAACTCACATATTCATAAAATAAAATATAAAAATATTGAGGATATATCGGTTCCTTACTAATTCTTCTCCCTTCTTTTTTCCTTGGACAACTTTGAAGCTCTTTTCTTTTCTCTTTGTTTAAAGGAAAAAATAAGAGCAATTTTGACTAGCTTTTTGAGTTATGATACAAATGTGACTAATATTACACCATATGGCACTAAGAGAATGCAACATGAAGTGTCTCCAAATAAAGTGAGTCATAATACAAATGTGACTAATATGACACCATATGTCACTAAGCGAATGCTACATGAAGTCTGTCCAAACAAAGACATCAACTATTTTGGGAGAAAGATTGAGAGAGCTTCAAAAGTTAAAGCATGTATAAAATAGGTAGATTATGAGAATGTTAAACAAATGCTAAATCCCTCATCAATTTATTTTTAAATGTGATTGAACTGTACAAGCGACTGTGTTAAACGCCAGTTAAGAAATTGACTTGGTGGTCCAAGATATAATATAGATACGACCAACACTTTTCCTAGACTGGCATATGTCTATGAGAGAATGAGCCTAACTACTTATCACTCTCAACAGCCAACTCCCTTGATGGAGGGTCATGCGGTTGCCTTGAATTATCAACCAGTGCAAGGACAAAGCTTGTCTCCTCGTTTCCTTGCCCTTCAAATTGTTCTTTCTTTTCTAGGTGCTGAAAATAAATGCCGGAACTCCTCTATTGGAAGTACTAAATCCAATAGGGAAGAAAAAAAAATCATAAATAATGTAGTGGAAGTTTAACATATCCATGTAAGCACGATATCTATAGAACCTCGAAAAGATAATTTGTTTAACTTAAGATAAGTAAGCCAAAGTTTTAGAAGTATGGTAAATAGTTTCATTTCTTGGGCTTTGGTAAAATTCTAGTGATCATTGTTTGATGATGGTGATAGGTAGAATTATGTCCTGATGGCTGCCGTCCAAGCAGTGTGATTTGCCATATTAACGCTTTGGGAATCTTTACATCATTAAGTTCCACCAAAATCCCACTTACAATCTCAGTTGAAGTAAATCTTAATGATTGAGAAGACCAAATTTTCTCCGATTAGGATGCCAAACAGAAAATAGTTCTTCTTTTCTTCTGCTGAGGGCAATTATTCAATGATTTATCGGGGGTGTACCCATCAAAGGTTTGGGAAGGTTCCTAATCGCTGGCATGGATTGTATGCAAGTCAACAGAAGGAACCGATGAAAGCAGCAGAATGCAGGCAAGTCACCATTGAATCATATCATATTCATGGAATTTCACCCAACTTCTGGAGACAGCTGGAGTTTGCTGCTTGTCACGTCGGCTTGCATTTGGGCCTGACACTATTTCATATTCTACTCAGTGAGTGCCACAACATGAAGCGACCTTCTCTCCTCATTAATTATTTGCAAAATCATCCAATTCCTTTCTGCTCTATACAATATCTTCCATGGACATTCCTTTCCAACTTAAACAATATAGTTACTTTAGCATTTCCTAAAACTCTTAACGGTGGGATGAGGTTTTTGTTCTTGTTTTTTGTTCGGCGTGTCTCCTACCTTGGCCTAAAGGGTATGAAGAACAATTAAGGAATTCACATACATCGTCATGGATGCTGATAAGATTGCCAATGGATGTACAAGTTCATGGTTCGCACGTTGCAGGAAGAGACCCCACAACATAGAAAACAAAACAAAGAGACAAGAACGTTAGTCCGAGCTCGGCACGGAGGAGCTAAAAAGTCAAGAAAACATTAGCCACGAGGCTGACACTGAAGTTGGCCTCCCTTTATATATATGCAAACAGCTAACTGCTTTCATACCAAGAACCTTCACAAAAAATGTTCAGGAAACGCGTTAGAGTGCCGAGACTGTGTGTTGGCCGCGCCACCGCATGCTTTCCGACATGTTCCAAATATTTTAGATCCAAACCAGCCTCCAATCCAAATAAAGCTTCTCAGAAAACCGAGTTTCTGGGCAAGCACAGCGATGAGGACTTGAGCTCTGAGCCTGAAAGGGTGAAAGCTGGTTCGGAGATTGGAAATAAGGTAATGGTTGTTGTTGATTCCAGCCTTGAAGCTAAGGGAGCTCTGGAATGGGCACTTACTCACACGATTCAGACCCAGGATAACGTTGTTCTCCTTCATGTCGGCAAGCTCTCCAAACAAGGTAAGATGATGCATTTCATTTTATTCATATCTCTGTACAGGTAGGTCGAAATAAATGCGCCTCTGAGCTACTTTTAGGCCACTGGTGCAGGGTTTAACGGGAAGGTTGACCAAAGGGCTCATGAGCTTCTTCATTCCATGAAAAATACGTGCCAGATGAGAAGGCCTGGGGTAAGTCATAAGCAATTTTAGACATTTCTTCTTCCAGTTATCGTCATAGATCATAAATGCAGCTGTCTGTTCACTTAATCGAAATCTTTTAATGATCCTATCCTAAACTTTCAACAAAAATGAAGACCATTTATTGTACTCGAAAGAAAGAGAATTCATTTTGATGCTATTATCGTATCCCAATTAGTGAGAAAGCTGTTGGGTTTGAGATTAATATTTGGGAGTGACAGCAAGATGAGGAACATAGTCAACTCTGTTTAATATGCATTTTAATTGCCATCCTAATCATAGGGCATTTATCCTCGGATTACCTTAACGAATAGTTTATATTACCGAAGACTAGTCGTTCTTATATAATAAGATGCTCAAGTTTGTGCTGTATGCTTTTCTTCAATTAGGTACAAGTGGATGTAGCTTTGCTTGAAGGAGGAGAAAAGGGTCCAATGATAGTGGAGGCGGCAAAGAGGCAGAGGGTTTCACTATTGGTTGTAGGACAGAGAAAGAAATCGTCATTGTTATGGTGTCTGGTTAAGAAATGGGCTGGAAAGAAAACTCGCGACGGAGTTGCTGAATACTGCATACAGAATGCTTCATGTATGACCATTGCAGTGAGGAGGAAGAGCAGGAAGCTTGGAGGCTATTTGATTACAACTAGGCGTCATAAAAACTTTTGGCTTTTGGCTTAATATGATCTGAATTTTTGAGATCTGGCTGTGCTTGTAAGTTGTCTCTAAATTTGTGAAAAGAAAGAAATAACATTCGTGGAGAAAATGAGAAAGAAAAAAAAAATTATTTTATTTTTATTTTTTAATATTATAAGACACACACTTAATTCATATATATGAGATGTCAAACCCTAGACCTTACAATTAGAGTCCTTATTAGTTTAATTGTTAAATTCCATACCAACTCACCACTAAACTAGTTGATTAAGAAACAAATCAAATTTCAACCGTTTTCTAAAACAATGGATACATTGAAGTATTAAATGTCTATTGGAAGGTGAAGATCTTCTACTTGCAATATCTCAGATCCTAAGAAACGACCCGGGAAATGGTGGCTTAAGTTTGTGCTTACCAGTCCAAATTCAACTATAATGTCTGTATTGAAACCACTACAGCAGGGGTTTTCAAAAGATTATTCTATAGTTTGGGCTATATGCACTGAATTTAGGCAGGTTAGAGAAGAAGATATACGATGGCTTGACTTCTTTGGCCCTCCAAATGCCAAGGTTGGCTTTTTTTGATGTGAAGCATAAAATGATGGCTTGATTGCGGAGAATGATGACAAAGGCTTGAAGTTCTCCACGAAATCATTTCAGGAAGAAACCAGATAACAGAAGAAGAAAAGAGGAAGAACTTTTGAAGACAAAAAGATACTGAAGGACATAATCATTACCAGCCAATTCTCTTAACACAGCCAAAAATTTAAAACTATCTGCAAGGCAGAAACAGGAAAACTGAAGCAGAACTGTTCTGTTGCTAAGCAATATTTTTACCCAATTCCATTGAGAAGAACTGCAATCCGACAGATAGAAATACTAAAAATACGTTACAATCTAGCTATGCATGGAAATTACATGAATATTTTCATCGTTTTGGCTTCCAATGAGGCACCATGTCAGTAGATCATTGTTTCCTTCCTAGCCTCTTCGGGCCTATTTTTCCTCTCTTTCTTTTTCTTCTCTATTTTTTCCTTTGTGCTCTGACAATGTAAAAACCCAGTTGTCCCTTATAGGCTAAAAAACCTGTAGCTGCATTACATGGTTAATTAAATGCATAGATCCCTACTGTTCAGAAATAACACTATCCTGCCTCAAAATCAAAAAGAGAAAACAAGGTAATGAAAGAAGCAAAATATATCAAAAAGAACAAAACATAGTGATACATGGTAAATTATACATGGAACCCTAACTATTTAGAAAAGAAACTACCTACTAGGGAATATCGAATGACATTTGTGTGGTTTCATCTCTAGAAAGAGTCAAAATCCTTCTGAAAAACTCAAATCTCTCAAGTTTTCCTCTCTGTATCATCTCTCCTTGATTTTGAAACAAAATTTTACTCTCTTCAGTGATGCAGCTGCCCTCTCTGATACCAGTGCTGCAACCCCTCGCAAAATCTAAATAAAGTTTCGCAGATTGCGTCCTGATTCCTGTTAGCGTATCTATGGAAGTAAACCATGAAAGAATGAATTACAGAGAGGAAAAAGTTAAAAACCCAAAAGCACAATTGTAAACAGAAGAAATAATGGAGATGATACATCACCAGATAAATGGAGATTTGAGAAATTGACATAAAAATTAAACTAGTAAGAGAAACCAGAGTTGCTCTGGTGGAAATAATTTACGTTGGCAAAATGGAGATGCATCTCCATGAGTGGAAGGACATTAAGTTCCAACAAATTCTAATAGTCTTAAGACTAAACTTGTTGCTGCGGGCCTCAAACCTTGATGGTATTGTTTACTAAGCAAGACTTCATTCGTCAAGGTCATTGTATAAGACAGGATTATTAAACTTCTTTGAAAGTTCTTGCTGTTGAGCAAATTAGAACTTTAGCATAATAGAATGAGTCTGATGTCACTGCAAAATTACATTTGGCATTTATAAGTGAGGAATCCCATGAACTATCGCTAATATAGATCTGAATAAGGGTATGAACATCAATGTGCCACTTGTCCACCTTTCTCTACAATCAATAAACTGAGTCAGCCCTCTCCTTGTCGCCCCATCACCTCTTTAGTGTCACTTATACCAACCATTTATGTTAAGATTCATAACAACAAAGCTCCAAAATTTAGATCTCCAATTATGGTATAATTGAATGAAACCAACATAAACATTTTTTGCTAATTTCAACAAAATAACCAGCCCAAAACACCACCCTCCCCCACTTCCCCACCTGCCGGATCCTTGTTTTGCACAATGGCAAGAGAACACAGTCACACTCCTAATTAATCTTAGCACTTCCTGGGCTTCATGGACAACTTTTCAGGATACGAAAGACTCCTCAAAGCTCCCAATTACAACCCAATAGAGAGTATTGCAATTGTGTTAACCCTCAGCGGCATTCCCCCAGCCCGTAAACTGCCTTATAACAAATGCAACACCACTTTCTGTCCCAAGCCAACACAGCAAGCATCCATAAAATATTGAAACTCAAAATGGGGATTGAACTCAAAGAGCTCTCCTTTTTCTCTTTTTTTGGATTGGAAATTGGTCCTCCAAGATTTTAAAAGTTGCCATGTTCCTTTCACCCTGATTCTGTTGTAGGAATTTAAATACGTAAGTGGAGATAACTTGGAAGCCGGGATAACTACTCAAGGGCCAGTTTCCTGCTTGAAGTGTGATTCAAAGCAATTTTATCAAGGCCCAGGGTGAGTAAATGACAGTTATAAGTTCCACAAGAAGTGACCAAGAAAATGCTCTCAAATGTTAGCAATTAATGACCTTTATGAATTATGCAAATCAAATCTGCTTCTTTGATTAAGATGTTCCTCCCCGGTTTAAAAACATGTCAAGGCTTTCCCCAAACCTTGAAAAAAGTTAATTGGTTAACGTTTGGTGGCTTACAGCGTCAAGGAGCAATTACTGGGTATTATACGGCTACAATGAAGGAAGTCTCCCTGTTACATATCTAAATGTGCCTTGGTCTCTTCCGAGGTAAAGAAATCAGCTTTCACTGCCTTTATGGAGAAGATAGTAGCCAGGGAAAGGAGTTAGAGTAGCATGGGTTCACTTACGTTGGTAGGCTGCAAGTAGAACATACTACTTCATTTGCCGTTCAGATTTATTAATCTTCTCTTAAAGAATTGACTATGCAGTTGCAACAAATCAGCAAAACTTCCAGTAGAAGAGAAGTTACCGTAGTTAGGAGGGGCCAGAGTGGCTTTGAGAGAGTATTTGTATGGCAAAGAAGGTGAACTCTGGGTTGACCATGATGCATGGAACTCCGAACCAATTCTCAAGGATCAACAGCATATTAGCACGGACAAAGATTAAGCTATTTGGTATTTGGGTCACTATTCATCTTATCAGCTTAGGAATTTTCTGGGCACTTAAATCCTCAGGAGACTATTCTTGGAAGAGAAAAATCTTGAAGTTCAGGAGCACACCCTGTGGCAAAAGAAAATATTTGGTGAGAAATCATAGTTCAATTTCGCTATGGTAGATAATTAGCACATTTTACGTCCCCTTATCCACTGGTTTGTTAGGAATGTTATTGATGAGTTAAGAGTTTGAAAAGGAGGCAAAGCAAAGCAAAGCAAATTATAGATGGTAAAGATTAAAATGCCCCGCCGAAAGTTGTGCAGAATGGCAGGAATAGATCAGATAAATACCTACTGACTGCAGCCTAATGATGCATGGAGACTCCAATGCTATTTGTTCTTTCAGGGCATACATGTTTCCCTGCTCATGTAATTCTTTATTTTCAATATATTTTACTCATGCAAAACAAAATAAGAAGTGCCACATTGTTCTCCAACCAAATATATACGTAGGACTAGATCCCTGTGAAGTATGCAATACTATCGTATTTTCCGTGGGGAAAATAAAAAACAGATATGCCCACATCATATTTTGTCTTTTTCTCTTTGAAAGAAGGTGTAAACTATTACCATATATTCCAAATCGATGGTGTTTAGAAAGCACAAAACTCACCAAGGCAAAGCCACTATACCCAAGAAGCAAATGGCATAAGAACAAACGATAAAAAAAAGGCAGCGTCAAGGTCATTTGTATCCTTACCAAAACTAGGCTGTTCCACCCAATCTTCTCACTTATTATAGTGAACTAAGAAAACAAGGTCGGGCAAATGGAGGAAAACCAGGAAGCATCCACGCCCAAAAGGAAAACCTCGCTCCAACAATGCGCCGACACTCGGCCAGCCGCCGCAGCATCTTTCGCTAGTTCTCCATAAGCCCCACCAACTCAACAAAACGAGGTACAGCAACCAGTATCCCGGATTCAGAAGAGCAACATGGTCAATTCAATACCAAATCAAGAACTCAAATTGACCCAAATTCCAGATTCACCCACTGGAACAAAGCCTCAGCTTATCAAACCCGGTTCGGTTTACAGGGGCCACACACAAATTTTCACAAATAATGGGAGAGGAAGGGAGACAAAAAAAAAAAAAAAAACTCACCATGTTGCCTGCCCGAGTACATCCGAGAATCGAAGAAGAATTGAAGACAGAAACAACAATCAGAATCTTGGGGTTTGTTGGGAAGCGAATCCAACAAGTGAGAAGAGCAGGACTGAGCGTGCTTGATAAGTGCCCGTGCGAGTTGTCGGAAAACAATGGAAAAGGATAAAGTCCACCGACAATAGACCAGCTTAACCCAATTCTGCTTAACCTCAGGGTTTAGACCTGCTTAACTTGCACTCAATTCTGTGGATTTCCTTTAATCTTTGACCTGAATACTCGCTTCCGCTGGCCTGATTGCTAGAAAAAGACAAAGGTGTCCGTTTTAGGAGACAGTAAAATGGGCTACATATCCTAAATTTAGTGCCTTGGGGAGACTTTGAGAAATGAAAGCAACCTCCACATTCGCATTTATTTTTGTTTGTTTCATGGTCAAAGAAGATGAGTCCCACAAATCTATTGCTCTTTAGAACTTCTTACTCTATAATTATCATAACCCCCTGATCCACATGGTTTCCAAGACAAAAGTTCCAAGATTTACTGATCTTGAATCCACCAAGCCGTTGGCTTTTTCCATATCTTGCAACTTGCAACGCTTTCCTCTCATGGGCAGCTTTTTTATCGCAAGAGAAAGGAAAAGATAAATTTAATTTCTTTTCTTTCCAATCAATTATCTTACGCACATCCCACCAAAAACTGCATCACATGGTTTCATGTGGGCGGCTTTACCCTCGTAATTATCTTTTCCCTCGCCAAGCACGTGGCTTCCTGCGCGGAGCTTCTTTTGGTTTGGTTCTTTACTCTCTTCGTTGGCTTTTCTGCAACTCGTACCCCAAATTATAGATGATCATTAGTCTGGTTCTTTTCATTTTCGTTATTCAGAAACCCCAAAGATCCTGACAATTGTCCCCCTATTGATATTGGGAGAGTTTGTTTTTCCGATATTAAATATCTAAGCCAAAACTTGTTGGCCGCGGTTACGAGCCTTGCTTTGGTGTGTTGTTGATTGAATCTGGATTAGGGGGATATGAAATCTTGGTTGGCGGTGAATAGACATTGTTTTGATGGTTCTTTGATTGAATCTGCGATATTGGTTTGTAGTTCTTGATTTGGTGGTGAACTGTGGAAGAAGCCGGTGATGATGCGGCGGCGGCCGGCCGACCGGCGCGTTTTTCGAAGGAGGTTTCCTTCTTGGATCTGGACGCTTCTTGGGCTATTCTGCATAGCTGGCCTGGTTTTGTTTGTAGTTCAGCATAATCAGCAAGAAGATCGGGCGGATCAACGGACTTCGGTAAGGATTTAAAGGGCCCTGATATTTCTTTCTTGCTTTTGTTCTTAGACCATGTACTTGGATTTAGTGGCTCTGGCTTCGTGAATTTTGCCCTTATGAAATCCATTTGATTACTGAGCATTTTGCATTTGATACTGTGGAAAATATATGTTTTGAATCTGATTTTTCATGCGGTGCTTAGATGATTTGTGAAATAAAGATTCGGATTTGTCCCCGTGAGCTTTGCTACTATTTAGCCCCTTGAATATTCTGAACCGATGTTGAAACCAACATTTAGTGATGAGCTTGAAGTGCGTAGATAGTATTTTATTGGTATCATGTGCTGTCAGTGTATGTAAATACCTTGTTCGGTTGTTTGAGCTGGCTGGTTGGCTGGCTGGTTGGCTGGCTGGCTTACATTTTCCATTGATTTATCTCGCCTGGATTGATTTTGCTATCAATGATCCTATTAGGGATCAATGCCTAGGGCCAGTTACTTCCCTCAGTGCTGTGTTTCAGGAAAAACCATTAAATGATTATTGGGATATAGTCAAGTTGAATGATTTACAGTTGCACAAGAGCAACAAGATACTTTGGTGCTACATTAATTGCACAAGCAATCAACTAACAACCAGGACCTTGCCATTTCGTTGATGAAGATTCTTTTCGACAGACACTTGTATAAATCCCATGTACTAGGGTGCCCCAGCTTTATCTTTTTTTGAAATAAATTTTGTGGGAAGCAGTTGGGTCACAATAAGATTATGGGGGCCTTAACTATGTTTTAGATTCCAACTTACACATCTAAACCGCGTCTTACTATCAATTGATTCCTGTGAATTATGAAAATGTTTTAAGTTGCTTGTTCACCAAATTCGACTGTTTTTTTGGTATGTGCGTTTGAGTAACTTTTGAGTTTCACGTTTGCCCATGCTTGTGTGGAAATGCACCATTGACAGCTAGTAATCAACACTAAGCTTAGAATAGAAAAATCTATTGAGAAAAAACACTTTAAATAGAACCTCAAAACCATGGCAGATGGTTGTGATAAACAATTGACATTCAACAGTACAGCTCTCATTATTACCACCACCGCTGACTAATTCAAACAACTAGAATTTAGGGATGACCATGAGCACCCTTATTGTCCTCCTCGCAAATGGCACTAGCCCTTTTGTGTTGTTAGGGGATGACTTTAGCAGCGCCACCCATCCCACTTCCCCCTTGTTCTGTAGTACATTTGATTTATTTTTTTCTTTCAATTTTTTATCTTTTTTCTATAGACTCTCATTACTTGCCTGCAAAAAGAGTGACCCATAAGCAACCTGCTTTGTTTATAGTGACTTGGGTTTTCCTTTTTGTTCTATTGCATCTGATCACATGCCCAATGGCAGTTTCACAATTTTCCACCTTTAAATTAGGGGTTATTTCAAGAGCACTTGATAAGGAGGGAACAAACTTGAACAATTTTGTTGTTTATTGGTCAGAACTACTATGAGTTATCGTTTGAAGATGTATATGCAATTGAAGCGGTAGCTTTTTTACGGGGGTGAAGTCTAACTTGCCTATATTTTTATCTGCTAATTTTTGACTCACTTGCTACCCAACTAAATTTTGGCAGCCACTTGCTTGCACCTCCAATTAGTCATCACATGGAATGGTACAACTACCTATCTCTTCCAGCATTGTCAATGGACAGTCCCAACGTTGCCACTGTTGGTCAAAAGTGTGTCAATACTTAAATATAAGCATTATTGCTGCCAATGGCCTTCTCCTTAAAGATTTGTGCATATATCACCTGCATACGTGTAGACATCTTTCCACTTCGAGATGGAAATAATCATGAGCCTATACCAATTTCTTGAACTCAGACACCTACTTTCCAGATTTCCTTTATTATGTAGTGGCTTTTCAATCAACAATGCAAAACTGAGAATTTGGTATGAAGTTGAAAGAGAGTTTAGGAATTTGTCAATTGAAACATAACCAAAAAAATTCATGTGCCTTAGTTCTCGCTGATACAAGGGAATGGGTTTATTGCTGAAAGAGGGAGAAAGGAGAGAGGGGAGGGGAATGGAGGAGTTGTGTGGTTTGCAGCAAAATAAAGAGGGACAGAGCCAGTCCAGTTCAGCTTGGTCTATCTATGATCTTCAAACATGATTCAAATCTAGATTTTTGGCCTCTATTTCACACCTTGATGCACATGTTGAATCTTCCTAAAACGTATTCATTTGGTTGCTATTCGTATTGCTCTGCAATATACAATATCCTATGTTGTAATTTTTCCACTGTGGATAAGCCAGAATTTTTAGGCCCAAAAAGGTGTTATGCTTAACAAAAGTAATTTTTTTTTTTTTTTTGAGGCATTTTTCATATGATGAATTAACACGTATTGCAGCACATTGTTATTTGATGTGGCCAAGTAACTTTTGTATTTGTTGTTCGACTTACTTCTCATTTTACCTCCTTTGCCAGGATAAAAGTGAAAGAAGAGAACAGGTTTCTTACAAGGATTTGAATTTTACTGAACAAATATTGAGTGCTACTTCGTTTTCCCGGCAATTAGCAGAGCAAATGACACTTGCAAAGGCTTATGTTATTATTGCCAAAGAGCACAATAACCTTCATCTTGCTTGGGAGCTGAGCGCAAAAATCAGAAGTTGCCAACTTTTGCTTTCAAAAGCTGCCATGACGGGGGAGCCTATCACATTAGATGAAGCAGAGCCAATAATTAAGAGCCTGTCCTCACTAATTTTTAAGGCACAAGATGCTCATTATGACATTGCAACCACAATGATGACAATGAAATCTCATATTCAAGCCCTTGAAGAACGTGCAAATGCGGCAACAGTTCAAAGCGCGGTGTTTGGGCAACTGGCAGCTGAAGCACTACCCAAGAGCTTTCACTGCATAAATGTTAAACTCACGGCTGATTGGCTTAAAAAGCAATCTCTGCAACAACTTGCGGATGATAACAGAAACTCTCCTCGACTTGTGGACAACAATCTCTATCACTTCTGCATCTTTTCAGATAATGTGCTGGCGACCTCTGTTGTTGTCAACTCTACTGTCTCTAATGCTGATCATCCAAAGCAGCTGGTCTTTCACATTGTCACAAATGGAATCAACTATGGAGCAATGCTTGCTTGGTTCCTAGGTAATGACTTCAAGGGGTCTACCATAGAAGTGCAGAGCATTGAGGAATTTTCTTGGTTAAATGCATCTTATGCTCCCATCATGAAACAGCTCCTTGATGCAAATACATGGGCCTACTATTTTGGAGGGGAAGAAAGTTTAAAGGTTGAGCCAAAACTGCGCAATCCAAAGTTCCTGTCTTTGCTGAATCACCTTCGGTTTTATATTCCAGAGATCTACCCACACCTTGAGAAGGTAGTTTTTCTTGATGATGATGTGGTTGTTCAGAAGGATCTGACACAACTTTTTTCACTGGATTTGCATGGAAATGTGAATGGGGCAGTGGAAACGTGTCTTGAATCATTCCATCGCTATTACAAATATCTCAACTTCTCAAACTCAATTATTAGCTCAAAGTTTGATCCACAAGCATGTGCATGGGCTTTTGGTATGAACATTTTTGATTTGATCGCATGGAGGAAAGCGAACGTGACTGCACAGTATCATTATTGGCAGGAGCAGAATGCCGATGGCTCCCTTTGGAAGCTGGGTACCCTTCCTGTGGGTCTTCTAGCTTTTTATGGTCTCACGGAGCCGCTTGATCGTAGATGGCATGTATTGGGGCTGGGATATGATTTAAACATTGACAATCGCTTGATTGAGAGTGCTGCAGTAGTTCACTTCAATGGAAATATGAAGCCATGGCTAAAGTTAGCCATTAGCAGGTACAAGCCAATGTGGGAACGGTATGTAAATCAAAGCCACCCATATGTCCAAGATTGTGTCACGAGTTAAAACATACTACTTCTTGATTGCTGGTTATTTAAAGCGATCATCATTTTTGAACTAAGCCTATGATCGCATCATTGTAGAGTCAGAAGTAGAAAAATTTTCACTTTAATAGGGGGTTTTCTTTTCTTTTTCCCATCATAGTGTCCTGAATGCAGAGAAGAAAGTTTATACATTAGAAAGTTTACATCTAGTAGGTGACAGGTTTGGAGGATTCTTTTTTGGATGATGGGGTTACTTCTTTCCCCTCCTACAAGCTGTAGAGTTATTTGTTTTTGCAATGGATCTTGTAATAATCGTTCAAAACTATCAAGTGTTACGCAATGATCTTTCTTAATTTCTTGTCCTCGTTATTTAAGTTCACAGATTGCCTTCTGACTCTCCTGACAGCTAAATCTGACACCCACAAAGCAATTGCCTTGACTTCATAGAGCTTTGCGAAACAAAATCTAAACCAGAAGGAAAAAGGATCGGTCCACTTAAAGTTAACACTTGTGGACATAAAGCCTTGTGGGGTTTGGTGCAAGTAAGAAACAAGGACAGCTAGCTGAAATGTTTGCAGTACTCTTGCCTTTCTTTCTGATTTTTAACACCGATTTAGACTGTGGGCAGTTGGTCCACTTGCCCAGTCCTCCATTGACATCATAATTCGTGTCCCTGCAAGTCTCAGGAAATGAATGAAAGCAAGTGGCAGATAAATAACCTACTTCCATAAAAGTTGTCGCTGCAAAAACTGTCGACGATACCGAGACCTGAAACCCATGTGCTCCATCACTTTTTTCTTCCTTTAATTTTTCTGCTCATTTACCTTTAGTATGTTAAATAATTTCATCAATAATTTCATGGGCAGGACTAGACTTCCCAAAACTCAATGATTACTGAAAACCACAGCAAATTTGAATTTTCGATCCTACGCGATTCACACACTTTCCGAGTAGAACCCTTGGGGCCTTGAAGTCGGAGAACACTAGTTGAATGATTGAGCAGTAGAGACAGGCAGCTACAGGGGTGTTCTAGGTGCCTTCCTTTATTCTATGCGTGTAGAAACATAAGCAACTCTGCAAATAACACTGAAAGATGCCTGGTTCAAATCAGAGCACAACTGGGGACACCTTTTGGATGGCATACTATGTCCTAGGGATGAAGGAAGCCACCATCTTCAACCCGGAGAGGAAACAAGATGATGGATATCCCTTTACAGTAGGATTTGTGGAAACCTTGCAACCTCCACCTTGTTCAAAGGCAACCCGCAATGATAGGTGTCTCTGACTATCGTTTTTATTTTTCATAGAATTCTTTTTTGTAACTTGCATTCTTGAATTAATATGTTAACCATCATGTATGTTGACGAACGTGATGTGAGGAGTAATGTTGACATGTTAAATACAAAGTTATTTTGTGTACATATGACAAAACTCTATGTGAACAGCATGTGGATACTTTTTTCATATGGCGAATTTGTTATCTTTCTGAATGGAGGATTGAGAAAAATAGAGTAGAAATGTGGAAAATCTAAATTGTAATTACAAATTTCAAGAATTTATGTGCCTTCTAAAGGTGAAAATCACTAAAATTTTTTTATATAATTAGGTAAAAGTGAGACTTGGAGTGTCTCTGACCCCCACTACTTAGGTGGGGATCCCTCTAACCAATCTACTTAAGGAATAAGTTTAAGGAGTAATACATAAGACTTAGAGTGGCTCAACTTTTAAGTTTTACTTAAGCCTACATCTACCTTCCTTTAGTACAATACGGCCAAAAAAATTCCTTTTACTAATTAGTTCATAATTGATTTACACGAGATATCTCAATCTCACATACAACATAAACCTATTTTAACCTTTGGAAAAACTCCACAGACCAACAATTTATACCTAGACAGGTACACAATCAACTTAGGATTTCAGATCCTACCGAAATCGATTTTTCACTAGTTTGATATCCTTTGGGCTTCAATCCACACAATAAAAGATATGAATGAAGCTCATATGTAATTACACAACATTGCACACAAGAAATCAGAAGACTTAAACAAGGACCGAGGACAGTAAATTTTCACCGATAGTCTCCGTTCACAAACTCTCTTTATGCTCTTGATTTCTTCACGTCTTTTTCAGCCCTTCACAAGAGTGTTCACGTTTCAGTACTTACCAAAATGCGACCTACTACTGCCTGTTAGTTTGAGAAAAGCAGCAGCCAAAGTGCGAGCTTCAGTTGCTCAAAATGCAGCCCGCGGTAGCCTTTTTTTTTCGTGAAGGTCATAGGCAGAAATACAGATTTTTCTGCGTTTTGATTTGACCATATCAGTGTTCTAATGCTTTATTCTGCGCATAAGATATTCATAACATGAACTCAAAATGTGTATATAACCACGGTAGACTATTTTGGGATCATACGTGAATTTATATCACGTGGGAAATATACATAGCAATTTTTGTTATTATCAAAATATCTATGGGTTATTTTGTCCCAACAAGAACAACCAAGAGGTCCCTCTATATATGTCCATTTTAGTATTAAAAGTATTATCATTATAAGCTTTTATATTCCCTTTCATTATTCAACTTTGTTGCGTTTTCTTTCCATGAAGGTTCATGCTTTTTTTTAAAGTTAGGTAAAAGAACATTTTTTAATTAAGGGGTGTTGAACTAAAATCAAGAGATCCTAATGTCATAGCCTAGTCATGTAGCATGTTCAATACACTTGACCCACATTAGTAAAATGATTATGCATTTTTTATCATATAAAGAAATTTAGTTACTCTTCCTATTAAGTTAACCTTTTAGGTTAAAATTTAAGTTTGTAACAAATGATATCAGAATTAACCTAACCTACCAACCGTAGGTAGGTTTGCTTGCCACAACAACAACACTACAAATTTGAGTGGGAGCGTGTGTCATGGCTTAATTGTATGGCATGTTTAGCATATTTGTTTCACATCAAAAAAAAATAACTAGATATTTTTTATCATATAAAAAAATTTAACTACTCTTTCTATTAAGGTAAACCTTTTTTGTCAAAACCTAGTCCGCGACATTAAGCCATCTTGATTGCCAATTGATCCAAAGGTAAATTGACCATTAACGTCTATGTTAACCTAACTATAAAAAATTTCCCCATATTTTAATATTTGTTGTTTCTTTCGAGAATAAACAATCCAATTGGCTTGACTAACATCTAGCTTGCCAATTGTCATGTGAACGCCATTTCAAATTGTCCCTTGACTTGTAAATTCCCACACCATGATGCTACCTACCATTAACTAGAAAACACATGGAGAAAAAACTTTTAACCAGAAAAGTGAAGGACTAAACCAAAAGAAAAGACGAAAGAAAGAACTGGAAATGGCGATGGAGTAGCTAACTTATCCTGAACTACTGTATGGCCCATTTTAGGAAGGACCCAAAACGGTAGTTTTGGTGTATACTCGTCCTAACTATGACAGTCACATTTCAACCTTTAGGAGTAAGGATCTTGGCTTGGAAGATCACCCACCCCCATATAAGTAATCCGTCACCATCCCCTTGCCGTTCCACCACCTTCCCATCCTCCTGATACCGACCTGCCACCACCATTTGCCACTTGCTGGCTCCGGCCCTCCATGCCGGCCCACCCCTCTATGAGTCCAACGTTTCTCAAATTAATATCCCACAGTTATCCACATGGATAGCAGGAAATGATTCTCTAAGTACTTTCCTAATCATCTGTAATTATCATTGTAATTCTTTAATCCTGCAGAAAGTTTGAAGACAGAAATATGTGCAAGTAGGCTCCACTTCGGGATGTGTGTTGTTGAGGGGGACCAAAGGGAAGGTGCCAACTAGGCTTGATTCTTGTTTGGGATTTGATACAAAGCATATTTAGTCATCTAAACAATGAAGATTTGGTAGATCTGTTCTACATGGGAGTGGGTGCTTCTAGCCAAAACCTAAGGAATAAAGCACATGGAAGTAGGTCCATCACCTTCGGTCGATTGACCAGCATTGATAGACCATAATAACCCTTCCATGAAATCAAAAATATTCGTAAACATCAATCAGAGGCTCGGTATTTTTTCTGCTTCCTTTTACAGAAGATCAAAAAAACCCTTTATCCCTACCATGGACGGGACCCAAAAGCTGCACTCTTTACCTCTAATGGCTAGAGGGCTAGTGGAAAACCCTAGGCCTTCACTTCGTTAAAGACATGGTCTTTACTATACATCTAAGGAGGAAAGAAACTAAACCAAATGTAACGTTTTTCCGCTGTTGAGAAACATAATAAAGTTGAAGTAGGTCTCTGAGCTAGCTTCGAGCCATTAATAGTTATCGATGTGAACAAGTCACATAAAGAAATTATGGCGTGGGTTCATAATCCAAGAAAGATTATTGATACTTGATCTAAAGTAAGAGAGGGGCATTGGGGTCTATATGGATCGTGGAGAGGGAGAGATGCAAAGTCTTGTGGAGGTAGCTCTAAGCGTATAGGTATAAAAATAAGACGACAGGAGTCGTCCTGCAGAAAAAAGAATAAAGGTGATAGACGGCCCAACGTACTGAGTCTGGCTATAATAAATCCCATGTCATCCGTTGGACAGATGAGCTATCTCTTTTTGTCTCTCCCAAAGCTTCTTAGTCTCTCTCTCTCTTTTAAGATGCGAGACCACGGTCTCAGCTAGATACTTCTTCATCAGCCACATCCATCGTCTTCTTCAATAACTTTCCTTTCTTTTCGTTATGGGTTCTAAAGTACGAAGGAAGCAGCAAATGTGGTACGTCCCGCAACCTTTGGCGCCGCTAATGGAGTGGCCGAACCCGGAGCTGCAAGAGGAAGGGAACAAAAAGGAGAGTTCTTGGGAAGTCATACGTGAATGGTTTAGAAACACGAAAAGTTCTCCGGGAGGTAATTTTGCGAGTTCACTAGATGGACATATTCAAGCCAAGAGGCAAGATTTGAGGCTCTTGCTTGGTGTTCTAGGTTGTCCTCTCGCTCCAATTCCCCTCGTGAACAACCCTGTTGATCACCTTCACATGACAGACATTCCGATGGTACGGTAAACTCATGTATTTTTTGTGATGTTTTTGTGTATCCTAGTGCATGTTGTTGTCTGATTGTAACGTTTCAACTTCCATTAAACAGGAAACTTCCATTGCACACTACATTATAAAACAGTATTTGGCGGCCACCGGCTGCCTGAAACGAGAGTGTGCAAAAACCATGTATGCTACAGGCGTGTTGAAGATGATTTGTTGCGAAATTGAGGTCTCATCTGAGAAAAATGTGAAGACAATTGGAACAAGAAGTAGGGAGAATGGTTGCTTCGTTCTTTGGCAAATGTTGCCGGGCAAGTGGTCTCTAGATCTGGTTGTGAGAAACAACCAGCTCATTGCAGGTAGTGACGGGAAGATTGTTTGGCGGCACACCTCTTGGCTGGGGACGAACGCAGCCAAAGGGCCTCAGCGCCCGCTACGCCGCATTATACAGGTACTGCTTCGAGCTATTTCAAACCTTCACCTTGTCAAACTAGCTATAATCATCATCTTGGTTAGCCACAAAACGACGATATGAAGCAAAAACATTAGTATCTGAGTCAATCTTTCACGCCGACACAATTCTCCTTTTGGCATTTGCTTAACAGTGAACCAGAATTTTCATCTGGGTTTTTCTTCCTCCTCAAAATTTGAAATTCTTGTCCGTTAAAAAGTTCCATTATAGCAAAACCTGCCAAAGTGCGGTATAGTTAAACCAAGAAAAGTTCAAACTTAGCTAAACCACGATCTTGTTCTCATGATTATGTCGGAGGTACCCAGTCAATATTCTTGTTCATTCATGGAGGTAAGGTTCGATATTTTGTGGTGCTTAACATGGTGGCTTTGCCAAAGACCACGGCATTCAAATTACTTTAGAGAGGAAAGATAGACATCGAGGAACAAGTTACAATCCCAATACATGGCATATTAACTGACAAGGATGAAGAAATTGTCCCACGCTTTACCCTACAGTTTTTTTTTTTTTCATAGACACTGTGAACAGTAGGAGAAAGCATGTGATTATCTTTGTGACATCAGTTACTGTTATCTGCAGTTCCTGGTCGTCTTGGGATTGTCACTTGCTGTTACTAAAGTAGCCTGTGTTACTTAGCCTTTGGCTTTAACTTTTTCTTTTTGAACTTTAGCAAATGATGCCGCATTTATTGCATCACGAACCTTGCTTTTCTTATCTTTTTCTCTCTTTTTTGTTTCTTCTGTACTTATTCTCATCGGTCCCTACTGGGTCTTTCTTTTAATCTTTTGGTCTTGAAAATAACCCTTTTTTCTTTGGCAAGTTTTTGTTCTTATAATAACCAATAGAAGCATCAAAGTGCATCTTTTTCGGATGTATAAACCCCTGGTTTTCAGAGGCCTTTCTCATTTGGTCTTGTTTTGTTCTCCAATCTTTTATTTGGCTAAATTCATCACAAACTGTACAAAAAATAATTTCGTGGATAAGACATTAAAATAGTTGATGAACAGCTCAAAGTCGAGTTTAGACTATCATGTTTGAGTAAGTACCTTAGGTTGTATTACTTATTTACTCGATATTTTTCAGGGCCTAGATCCAAAAACGACGGCCGGGTTATTTGCGAACGCGCAATGCTTGGGGGAGAAACGAATTGGGGAGGCCGACTGCTTCGTGTTAAAAGTATCCGCCGATCGAGCAGCGGTGATGGAAAGGGCTGAGGGACCAGCCGAGGTGGTGAGGCATATATTGTACGGCTACTTTTGCCAAAAGACTGGCCTCCTCGTATACCTGGAGGACTCCCACCTCACCAGGGTTCAGACCACGCAAAACGAGATTGTGTACTGGGAGACTAGCATAGGAAGTAGCATCGGAGATTACAGGGACGTCGACGGCGTGCTGATTGCTCATCAAGGAAGGTCAGTTGCCACGGTTTTCAGGTTCGAGGAGCTGACCCAAGAACATAGTAGGACCAGAATGGAGGAAGTCTGGAAGATTGATGATGTCGTCTATAATGTTCCGGGACTCTCTCTTGACTACTTTATCCCCCCAGCTGATATCGTTGATAGCCTACACTCCCCTTGAATGCTGACATTAGGAAGTCATTTCCTTTCTGCTCTTTTTTCCCCTATCATGGTGTAATTGTTTATTTAACTTGTTTTTGGTAGTTTTCTGATGGTTTCAATATCTAGTCATTAAGCTGAAATGATCAAGTAAAGTGGTGGGTGGAATAAGGAATTTAGATTTTAGTTTTGGCAAGTTAAGGGAATTGGGATTTCCTCTGCACTGTTATAAGAAAATGACTCGAAGCAAAGCTGTCTTCATGTAATTCAACATATTTGCAAGTTAGTCTTCTGTTAGATAACACCAGCCTTTGATTTCATTTGAAAATCATGTCGATCACTGGTGGAGCTGCTCACCACGAGAGCAAGACAATGCATTTCACAACCAAAAAACAGAGTGAATTGGCATTACGGATCAATTGTCTTCTTTTCCTTCTTCTCTGTTTACTACAGGCTTCTCTTACCCCTAAGATTCAAGCCTTCAAGCCACTTTTTAAAGACAACTTGGACCATTAGAAGCTTTCTTGTTAAAGGAGAAGGTCATTGTTATGGACATTATTTGTGGTCCACAGCCTGAAGATGCTTTCATTCCATCCAAGCCATTGCAGAAGGACTAGTTAGAGCAGGATGTGTTTCTACTGAAGAGTCTTGTAAAAAAGAAATTCTATAAAAGTTCATCTAGGAATCACATTGTCTCTCACATGAGCCACTTCAATAAAATCTAATTCAATTTGTTACTTTCATATTAAAAGTTTGAACCGTCGCCCCTTCATCGTCACTATAAAACCCAAGTTAGAAAAGTAAAAAAAAACTAACTACATATTCCAGTTTCTCATTTACTGTTTACCCATTCAATAAAATTTCTCTAGCTGTCAAATTAGCTATTTATCCTTCCACAATAGATGATACTTCATCCTACTAAGTTCCCTTCCCATGATACTTCATTTCACTCCTTACAATCACCACCTATAACATTGTCGCCGGAACTCTCGTCGGAGGCGGATTGCACTTCCGGTTCGCGCGGGTAGAACGGGTCGAGCGCAGTAGCTGGGTTGCGAACTGGGTTCAGCACACGCCTGGGCTTCGTGGGTCTGGGTCGCGCGCAGCTCTGATTCGCAGGCTTGGGCTGGGCTCACGCAATCTGGATTGCACAGTAAATGAACCACTCTATTTAAACAAGATTTAGGCTAATATTTCTAGACTTTTTTTGGAACATTTTCCTTATAAAAAAAATTCACAAGTTAATTTTCTTATAAAAAAATAAATATTAATTTATTTTTCTTCTTGATAAATATTTTACAAATATAAATTCATACTTCTTATATTCATTTTGCACATTAAACCATGAAAAAATTTACATTAGCTCTAAATATATTTTTCATATCAAATATATACTTTCATGAAATATTCCCTTTTTCCTTTTATCATAATCAAGGAATAACAATATTCCAAACCAAAAAAATTGTATAAAGGGACTCCTTGCTTAGACTGATTTTTGTTGGAAGTCTATACCTTATATTCTTTCCTTGTTATAAGCTCTCGTTGCCTTTTTTTTCACATGGATAGGCTGACTTAGCTTGCCATCTCTAGCTAAGTGCTGCACAATTTCACCAAATCCTTGACACTTTGACCTACATCATCCTCAAGTAGAGTTGATTGCCCAAGCAAATTCAATTAGGTGATGATAGAGCCAGAAGCCAGTAAAGTGCTGCCACAATCATGCTGTTTAGTTTTCCCATAGAAGCTAAGTTTCCTTTGCTGACTTCTTTAAGTAAAACTAGTATATGTTATATTTTTTCTAGAGCTCTTTCAGCCATGTTTCAAAGACCTCTATTTTATCTTTCAATTGTAGTGTTTTGTTCATGGTTGCATGAAATACTGGTTTGTGTTTACCAAACTTTGACTGCATTTGTTAAATCATGAAGCAATAAAACTGTTGCATGTTTTATTCTTGTGCTGTGGGGGTTACTTTTGGGGTTTTTCTTTTTAAAACTCCATCAACCATTATCATGAGACAATTTGTTGATCGGCATTGAGTTGAGAGCATGAATAGTAAGATGCATTAGAGGTAACAAGATGTGAGAGTTGGTGTATATGCCCCTTGGACATAAATTCACTGGTTGAAAATGTGTTTACAAATGTATCAAACTTAGAGTTCCATCAAATGATAGAAAAGCATTACAATTAAAAGATTCACGTAGTGGGAGGGCATTGATTATCAATGATATGCTCTTACTTATGGTTAAGATGGTGATGGTCTATTTCATTTTTACCCTTACAACTACCAATTATTAATTTTTTTATTAAATGAATGTTCATAATGTCTTTCTATATGCATTCAAGAGTTCTTAATTAGGGGAGTCTTCTAAGTTATAGCAAAAAACTTAGGTTTCTTTACAATTTTAAACTAGCATCATAACAATGTTATAACAAATTTTCTTAAATGTTGATTGACTTAAGATTTACTCAGTTTATGTATGAGTATTCACTCTTCATCCATAGAAACAATGGTACAATGTTTATCCTACTAGTTTATGTAAATGATATTCTTATAATTGGTGATAATGAATGGGCTCTTCATGAACTTTGATACTATTCCACTTGACGTTCAACATGAAGAACCTAAGGCCATCAATTTTCATTACACATTGAAATCATAATATCCAAAGCTACGATGTGCTTGAGTTACAAAGAATATGCATTTTTGATTATATCAAAATCAAGACTTTTTGGAGCAGAACCCTACATAGTACCCATGAATAAAAATTTAAGACTGACTACCATTGAGTATGACAATGGTTTACCTTTAAAGGATCCACCTTGCTATCATAAGGTTATTGGGAAGCTAATTTATCTTATTATAACAAGGCTATATATAAGTTACCAAGTTTATGTCCTTATTTAGTTCATACATGAATTTTAGTAATCTCATTTGGAGTTTGCCTTGAAAATCTTCAAATATGTGAAGGGATGTCTTGAGTGGATCTCCTTATGTTATCGAAGCAATTGATGGAGCTCTCCACATTTTTTAATCTAAATTGAGATCTTCTGTAGAAGTAGAATATAAAAATATGACAATACCGGTATGTAAAGTTGTTTGGATATTGTATCTATTAAAAAACCTTGGGATCAATGTGGGCACCTCTTTCCTTCTTTTGTGACAACAAGGTAGTTAGCCATATCATCAATAATTTCATGTTTTACATGATGAATAAATGCATAGAAATTGATTGTCATTATATTTGGGAAAAACAACACCAAAGATATCATCAAGAGTCAATATATTAAAACTGAGTAGTCTACAAGGTAAGTATTTATGATGCAAGCTCAATATATTTGATTTATCCAAGTGTTGAGAGAAGGCCTTGAGCTTCATATAAGGCCTAGATGTTCTTCTCTTAGGCCCTTGTTGAGCCCATGATCTAACTTTAGGTTCATGTTGATCACTTGTGAATGTTGAGATTAGTGAGGTAAGTTCTGGGGAGAAATCATTTACAGTCCTCACTTGCTCTTAACCGCTTATGGGTTGCATTCACCATGTGCCAGTTTCGTAACCTATAAATAATGGAAATTAGTGAGAAATGGTACATAAAAAGTAGAGCAGTCGTGTAAATATTTTGTGTTAGACAAGTTTATAATTTACTTAACTTTCTTCGGGCTGGTTTTCCCATTTCCACCATTATTCTTGTCACCAGTTTTATCCATTGAGATTGAAAATCGTACTAGAAGTACCATACCTTTTTTTTTTTTTGTACATTTCATTTTCTCTTGCATTCGTTCTTTTTTTTTTTTTTTTTTGCATCTATAAACAGCAATTAAAAAGATTACAACTTTAAAAGTGAATAAATGAAAAATAAACATATACAAAATCAAAGATTGGAAGTATAATGACAAAAAGATAGTGCAAGTATCATAAAGAATTATTTGTAAATTGAATTCTGCAGTTTTTCTTTTCCTGGAATTCGGAACCTAATTAGCTCAAGACTCATCATCTGGTTTTCTCCGAACAATCGGTTGGAACCATAGCCCCTCCAAGACCCCCTCAATCCCTCTGCCAATGCATCCCATGACAGTCTCTTCATCAAGTCACTAAAATTATTGGTTTAGAATGTACACATGAATAATGTAGGAGGATAATGATGTGATGTCTTCTGGAAAACTGAAAAAGGGGGAGAAAACTACCGGGGCACTTCGAACATGACAAGCAAGAAATAGAAAGAAAAAATATTTCGAAAATCGTTATAGGAGGATAATGATGTGATGTCTTGATGAATAATCCTCCTAAAAGGCACAAATGATAAGATAGATCTCAAACACTTTTAGGTTATGGATCTTCCTTTAGTTAGTTGGTATTGGGCTCCTCACCGAAATCAAGTGGAACACAAGCGTGGTTACCTTTAGCCAGACCACCACTAACTAAAACTGGTTCCAACAATTACATAATCATAATTAATCAATCAGTAATCTTTAGATAATCGTCTGAAAAAAGAAAGCAGACATCATGAAGGGCGAAAGTTAGTTTATTTACAGCTGAATCGCCATGTATACATCTCAATCTAAAGGAGTCTCTTTGTCCTTTTTTCTTTTGTCACTTTTCCTAAGATCTAACTCTATGTTTAATCCCATATGATTGCCTTTTATTTAAAATAACTGCGAGTCTTTAACAGCCATATGGTAAACATTTGTGGTCGCGAAAGCCATCAAAGCTTGATATCTCAGAGACTTGTTTCGTCTTTCTCCTTTTCTTTTACTCCTAAAAGAAAGAAAGAAAAGAAAAGAAAAATATTTTCCCTGCTTCTTGCTGCTGTTATTTGACTAATCTTTAAGCAGGCTCCAAGTATAAGAGAGAGGGAGAGAGAGAGAGAGAGAGAGAGGAGGTGAGCTAAGGGAGACAAAAGAAGCTTCTGCACTGTACTTTGAAAATTGTTTACTATTGCCAAAGTTGTCGAATGAATGAGGAAACAGAATCCAAAGTGCCTGAATATAGTGGCAAATGATATACGATTTGCATGGGAAAGTGTGCCTTGAATCATTTGCCTCATTCTGGAGTACTAGTAACTCTGTCATATAACTGATCAGTCTCAGTAAACAAGAACTCAAATGCATGTAAATCGTAATATAAGGAAAACAAAGCCATGCATCATCAGCTTTTATTGCAGGCTCTTTACCTTTGTGTCCATAAAGGTAGAAGCTTCCTCGATATGTGCACGCATGGAAGTGCGTTGTATTCTTCCTCCCCTTTAGGCTTTATTAGCTTTTCCTCTCTCTCTCTCTCTCTGAGCGTTTTTGGGTGAGGGGAGCTTTCTTGCCAACTTGCAGTGGCTACATTTTCTCCGCAACCAATAAAGGTGGTGGCACCACCATCTTTTTCTCTCAACAAAGAGAAACCGCTAACGATGGATCCAATCTTAGATCGGTGATGTAGGTGAGAGGGTTCCCGTAACATGATAAAAAGGCAAGGTGGTCACCATTGAAGGTCAAGGACGCAACTGTGATGGCTTTCCCTGAACTTAAAACATTGAACTCTATATATTATCTAAATCAAGCTCACCTTTTTCCCAGATCTTGTGAACGGATTGTGTTGGGAGCTACTATGTTCCAGAAAATGATATGCCAAGCAAAGTTGTTATTATGAGCTATCACACTAAACATTAATTTGCGAGTGACTCCATTTGAAGACGTAATGATAAAAGCTACGACAGTTGTCCCGTTTGTTTTACACCTGAGGAATATTTAGTACTAAAGAAGATAAAAGAACATGAAAGATAGATACTCTTTGTCTGCTTCTCTCGTAGGAGATTGTTTTCCATTCAAGAGAAGGGAGCTTCTTTCAATCTTCATTCGCTCACAACCAGATGATTGTTTAAACCTGTTTCTTCTTTTGGCCGTTTTATGTGTTCCCCAAAACCCCATCTTTTCCTTTGATGGGGGTCAGTAGTTTGGTATTTTAAATTTCCAAGGTTTTTGTCTGCAATCATAGGAGTAACTAACTTAGAGCAACTAACTTAAAAGCAGGCCGTTGGAAAAGGTTATTGTATCAGTAAGAGCAATCAAAAACAAGAAGACCCACTTCACCGACGCAATTAAAAAAGAGACAAAAGAACTCCAAGAAGGAACTATATTAAAACTTAATGCATGTTCTTTCGTTCTTTCTTCTTTGTGTCTTTCTTCATGCAAACACTAAGAAAAGTTGAAGCCCAAGTTTTGTGTCATGACCCACACCACACTTTAGCACAGAATTGATGCCGTTTCATTATGATATCAGAGGGGATTTAGTGTTTGGCAAAGACAAGGGATGTTTCGTACTAGTTTCTGTAGTATCAATCAATGGAATGTAATTTGAAGGTGAAAGTACATCGAAACCACAGAAAGTTATACCATGAGCAGATTGTATCAAGAACTTACCTGGTTCACGATAAAGTACCAATGTACTAGTTAGAATCATAATAACTTAGAAAGATTCGCCATGCAAGGCATTATCCCATAGTTCTTTACTCCAAACCCTAACTGAACTGCTAATTTCAAGCCCCCATCCCCTAGATCTTATACTGTAATATTAAGTCACTAAGGCCTAAGCAAAAGATTTACATTCACCCAAATGGTGAGTTTCTTCCTTGTGGCATGGCACCGGTATTGATCATAGGGCTCATCCTGTCGGTAGCAAGTGGCGCTCTTCGTGGTGATGGCCTATCAAGCTTCACAGTTGCTTCGAATTTCTTCTCACCAATAGCATCACCCTGGAGTACTGGCTTTGTTTCATAAATATCTGATATCGAATCCATGTCTGAGCCTCTGTCCATTGACGGTGGTGCAATCTGAATTTGGTCTCCTTTGAAAGGATCATCTTGTGGCCCAAGACAAGATGGGGCTGTTCCCAAGTCTTGTAGCCGGAGATCATCAGACCAGATTAAGGGGCTCTTCCCACTAGCACCGTAAGGGCTAGGCCGCTTCTTTCCCAGACAAATATTATCACTGTTTGGCATGAACCCATCCATCGATGGCCTATCCATGTTCTGCTGAAGATCAAGTTGGTCACCTCCAAATATGTTAAGGTCTTGAAAAGAATGAAAGTTGAGAGGAGAACCGAAGTCTTTCATTGCTCCCATGTCGGTGAGCCCTTGAGGGCCAAGACCTTTATAGCCTCCCGATGCCATGTTTTCACCTGCAAGGGTTTGACAGGCTTTCTCCAATATACTCTGCATGTATTTCCCTTGCGCCTCGATCCTCAGCTGAAGATGTCTTTGCACCTGCCATATGTTCCAAAATCCATGTAGGACATATCCGTGGCTGATTTTAAGAAATTTTACGAAGTGAGAGGGAAAGAAGATGACTTGAGATTTTTGGAAATTCTTTTACCTCCAATTGTTCATGCAGTCTTCTTTGCACCTCCATTTGCATCCTAATTGCATCAACCATGTGTAAGTTACTGTTATATACAGTTTCACACATACAATCCACAAAATAATCCAAAACCCCAGCCCCATGGAGAAATCAAAAGACACCTTAAGTGATTCATCTTGACATGAATTAGAACTTCAAAAAATATAAGAAACTTATGTGTTGGATTTGTTCGATCGTTTATGTGGTAGCATAAAAAGGAAAAAGACATGATACTCACTCGTTCATATTGCGGCCCATTATGCTGGATGAAGATGCCGTGTTTCGTTGAAGTTCTAGAGCTGAAGCTGTCATGAAAAACAAACAGAAATAGTTAATCAGCCAAGAATAAACAATCGTAATAGTTCAAAGAAATGAAGGAACCCTAGAAAGAAGAGTCACCTCTCATACCATCCTTAATTGAGTGATCATTGAATTCCTTATGGGGTTGCTTCCCAAGCCTGAATTTCTACTCAGGAAGAAGAAAGAAGGAAAAAAAATTAAAGATAAAAAGAAACAATAAGAAAAGAGAAAGAGAAAGAAGCAATCAAGCCAACCCAATATCAGAACGCGATAAAAGGTGTTGTTAGAAAAGCAAAAGAAGCAAGAAACATTGTTGTATTCATACCTGCAGGTGGCTCTTGAGGTGGTAAAGGGTGAGACCCTTCACACCCATAACTCTCATGATGGTTTTCGGTGTGGCCTCTACAAATTCAGACGAAACGAAGAGGTTAAAGCCAAGCAGTATAGTTGATACAGAAGAACATGAAGCTTGAAGATCTGAGAGGAAAACTGCAGTAGTATATACAAGGAAGAACAGAAAACTTGGGAATGGAAATTTACTATCTGGGCCTCCAAGCTGAGTCACGGCATCGACGAAGCGTTCATGGAGCTCAACCGTCCACCGGAGGCGGGGCTTAGGGTCTGTGGTGAGGACAAGACCAGAGTCACCTTGAACACACATGGGCCTGTCATGGGAATTCATAGTTGATGGCTTCTTGTGTTGGAACATTCTCTCTCTCTCTCTCCTCCTCTCTCTCTCTCTCTCTCTCGGAGCTCTCGGAATACTGAGATTCAAGAACAAATGCGATGCAAATAGGGAAGAATAGGGTGCGCTTTTGAAGAAGATGGCGGATGGCTTTCGCTTCTCTTACTAAAGCACAGGGCGCAAGCTAACCTTGCGTAAAAGAAAATATTAAATATGTCTCAAGGTAAATGCTGTGCCTATTTTAATTTGCAGGCCTCCCTTTGCGAAAGTATTCTCTCTCACTCTCTCCGCTACTATATATATATATATATATATATAAACAGATACGTGTGTAAAAGAGAGATATACGAGTGCCAATAAAGATACAAAAACTTGGCTACGGTATCTGTGTATTTCAGAGATGTGAGTCTAGCTACGATATCTTTGGTTTTCCCCAGAAGAGGAGGATTAAATATTTAGTATTGTACTCCTCGACCACGTGAAGCTTTTCTAGCATGAATGTATGAGAAAGACCCGTATGCAATCATGACTATGGACATCATATAACACTTTACGCTTCTTTTAGTGGAACCATGCTCTTGCATGCATTATGGACACAAATCTTTATTAGCCCATGGCTTGTTTGGATCCTTCTATTTCGTAGTACGACACCTTTTTAGCTTAATTATTATGAACCCACAAACCTATCAGCAATCACGGCCAGAACGCAAAGACATGCTTTATGTCATCACCAATAAAAGGTTTTCATGATGTGAGACAGAAGATTTATTTTTTAGCAGATTCTCAATCTAGATATTGGACTCAGTGATACAGTCATCTTTCATGAGGGTTTGGTCCATAAGGGTTCCCATTCGTACGAGTTAGGTTTCATGTAATGGGTTTCCTCAGGAGCGTTTCAGCTTTTATAAGATATAGGTTTTGCGTGTATCTTGTTTGAGAAACTAGAAATACTCAAAGTTCTATGCTAATTTCGAAGCAACTTGTTATTTTTCAGACAAAGTTGAGAAACAATCTAAGGTTAATTCTCAAAGTAATTGAGCTTTTCATAATAATATTAAGAGGATACAATCCTATCAATTTGTGCATTGCCATATTACATGTCAACTGAAGTTGTTTTCTCATGTTGCTTTGTCTTTTCATTAGTCGTTTACACTTATGTACTTTTTCTACTTACACGCCCATGCATATACTTGATGTCGAACTCTCAAACTAATGTTTGGCAGCTCCTGCTAGTTTGCCAAGCAGGCTTTATGACTTTTTTACGCTTAGGTACGTATAGTGGGACTTCATCAATTGACCCAAATAATACAGGATTGTATTACCTTCAAAAAGAAAAAAAGGATGTTTTCACTGCCAAAATTTTCTGAGCTGGACGCCATGGTAGGAGAGTATTTCTTGTTTTCTTCTTAGGTTGTCAAAATATGAAGTTCAATCTTGAATTATATAATTTCTCAAACCCTAATGTCTTTTAGGGAATAATGACCTAGTGCCAAGAAATAAGCCATACTGAAGCATAGAGTTAACAAACGAATATCTAGCGAAGTGGAGTTTCTTCCATGGATGAGGAGAGAGCACAAAAGAAGGAAATGATATGGTACTAACTTTAGGGTCTGTGGTTCGAAAAATTTTAGAAATTGAACATCAAATGCGAAAAGGATTTCTTCTGTGGAGCTTTTAGTGACACGAGTGGGGGACCTTCTCCTTCTAAAGCTTGATGGGGCTCAATCCCTTATTGCTTTTGTGGAAGTGAAGATTGTCCTCTCCTGCATTCCTCCTATCTTCCAAACCACACCAGACAAAACTAAAGTAAAAATAGAGTCAAACCCACATATTGACGAGGGGCCCTGCCCAAATAGTGATGAAGAAAGGAAAGGAGGATGATTAAGAAAAAACACGGCTTCCTTCTCTCTCTCTCTCTCTCTCTCTCTCTCTCTCTCTCTCTCTCTCTCTCTCTCTCTCTCTCTCTCTCTCTCTCTCTCTCTCTCTCCATGTAGCCCATGCAAAGATGAAGGATGGCCAATCCACAGAAAGATCATGTAATGCATGCTAGTCACTCAAATCCTGAGGGGAATAGATGCTTTCTTCTTTCGCAGTTAAAGAAAGATTCTTCTCCCAAAAATCTAGAAATCCACGAGTTATTCTTAGTCATATAACCCTGCAATTAAGATTATAATATCTAAGTCTTCAACAATCAAATTCCGTGCACAAGTCTGTTCCCACTTTCAACCGGAATAGAAAAGTTCAACAAGGCCCCACTTGACAGTCCATAAATCAAGCCAAAGCTTGATTGCCAGGTGGACAATCAAACTAGTGTGAAACCATCAGCCATCCAAGATGTTTTGGAGTCTAGAAACGCCTTCTCCCACCTTTACCTCCCTGCTTATAATATGTAAACGCTTTATTAGCACCTCTCTTTCCAAATATGAGAACAGAGAAAGGCAAAGCAAATTGAAAAAAGAAATCATTTAGATTTGCAGATTCTTCTGTAGACTACTATTACTGTCACCATGGCGCCCGAGCTAGCCACCCTTTATTTTATATTCAAGCAAAGTGAGGATTTAGCTTTTAGTTCATTTAGTGTCAAAGCTACACCCCAGTGGAAAAGTGGGTTGGCTTAGTATTAAGGGCATGTTTGCTTGAATTTCAAGCATCTTTATGTTCTTCAGAGAATTATTCTCCAAAATGAATATATTCCTTCAAGGTGAATTTGCGGGACCCATGTCCACCTCCAATTTGAATACTTTGCAAAGCTTCTCTCTTTTTTCTATCTACTTCCTCCTCAAGATTTGATAGGGTGCTGCACCGCCCATTGCTTTGTTGCCGCAACTGTGCTAACCATATTAACATAAACAACTGATGGGCCAATCAAGTCTGTGAGTAGACGAAGTATGAAAGCTGGTGATAATGACAACAGTGGCAGAAGGGTGCGTCCGGCTGCTGAGTATCCCGAAAGTTGCATCGTAGTGGGGAATATATGACATTCCTTCGTCTTATTCATATCCTTTAGGATGAGAAGCTAGATTAGATTGCACCAACAACGCACCTCACGTCTCGGAAAACGTTTTCTTCTTCATTTTTTCTTTCTTAGTTTCCTTTTTCTTTTGCCTCAATAATGTTAAACTTTTCATGTATAAGAGCCTGTACGCGTCAATTTCAGTCTGAAGATAAGCCCTGGCCCAGCTTTTATGTAACTTAAGCTCCAAAGGTTGACCACGTAGTCTCCCTGCACATAAAGCAACTTCGTCTAATACCAAGCCAAGTTGAAGATGATTTTTTTCTGCCATTCGTGATTGCAGTAGTCCAGTTTTCCAGGACAAAGGGACGCTAAATTCTGGACAGATCAACCTCATTCTTGTCTTCTTTATCCAAGCTCTGTAAAGTTATGAGTTCTCAAAACATAAGAAGAAGCCACTGCTGGGTTTATTCCTAAAATTGTAACTGAACAATCCTAAACCTCTTTAGGACAACAATGAGAGGATTGTCATGGGACTTGGCCACAGAATACTTTGTACCTCTTATTAAACCTACTATTCTTTTTCCTTCTGAGCAATCGTCCTAATCATTGGATAATAGTGTGACAGTTTGAGGAAGTTAATGATACTTCATTTTCTAAAGGTGGGGGGTTGATTCTGAGGACATTGTAGGCGAATAAGTTGGATGATTTCAAAACTAAGTGTATATGTGCACAGTTGCATGTTTGTATGCGTATAATTTATAATTTGGAAAAGGTTCATGTACTGAGGAAGGAGTTAAATAAGTTAAGAAATGAAATTAAATGTATGGAAAAAATTAAATATATTAACAAACACTTAGCATGTATTGTTTAGAATCTTTTAATCTTAAGTTCGATATTAAGTGCATGTATGGGGTGTGTGTGTATGAAAACCAATTAACAAAGAATAAATCATTGACTTTAATGACTAGGCCAAAAGCTGAGTTAAGGTCCTTAGTTTAAATAATCCTCACTCTCTTTGCCTATCAAAAAAAAAAAAAAATTCCTTTAAGAAAATAGCTTAATAACACCTCTTGTCTAGTAACTTCGCATCAAAATAATTGTGAGTCTTGTTTTTCAATTGTTATTTGGGATGCATACTTGTATAAAATGATCACTACCTAAATTAGAATGTTTTCCTCAAAACTTACAGCACTTCTTGCACTATACAATCAAAAGTACAAAAACATAATGGAGTTCACATATGGCAAGTAGTAGAAATTTGATACGACGGCAATAAACTCAACTGCATGGCAATTGGATTGGACATTGAAGCGGGCAACCGGCAGCACGTTTTCGCCTTCACTTTTGCGAAAACATCCTGAAAAACATCAGACACCTTTAAGAGATAAAATTGGCAGTCAGAAATGGAAAGATTTGCAAATAGCATCAAATCCATGGAGTACAATGGACTCCACATGAGAGCCAGATTTAAGCAGGATTTTGAGCCGTTGCGTTGGGTCAGTGTTTATGGCTCGTTTTAACTTCACTGTCCGAGTTCCCCGTTTGCCATTGTCGTCTACTCCTTCCTTGTCTTCAGGGTTGGCGTTGGTTGGGGGATCTGTCATGGCGGACAGGAGAGCGGAAGACGAATGTGTCAGAGCAGTAGGCAGGATTGTAAGTGTAGTGTAGTGTAGCATTCGGTAAAAGAGGGTCTTGTCATGGTTTCGGGAGCCAGTTAGGCCCTTCTTGGAGGGCAGTGAAGAGGAGAGATTGGCAAGATGGTGGGCTGGGAAGAAGGATACTTTCAATTGCTTCATCTGACCCCAAAACCAACCCCGCTCCCACATGCCCCTAGTTTTTCAATTTTATCCTTCCTTTTCCACCCATGTGTCCATTGGATGCCTCCTTTAACTTTTCTTTTCTTTTCTTTTTTTTCATCTCTCTTTTTCTAGAGAAAGTATGCATTGAGCAGAAGAAGTTCAGGAGAGCACAAGCAGCACCCTAGAACACTAAACAAAAAATTAAAGCATTAATATTAGAGCTGAAGAAACAAAGAAACTATATATATATAAATGACCAAAGATTATCATCTAAGATTCTCTACCAATAACCAGATCCACATATTAATGGCCCTAAGATTTTTTAACATTGCCAAATTGTCACTTATTATCATTTTTCTGAAATTGTGTATAAAAAAAAAAGATTTATGGTTCTATTTTATAACAAGAAATAAAATCTTTTATGAAGAATATATTTTGTTCTCATGTAATATTATAAAATGACAATTTTTCTTTCTTTTCTTTCTCCTTATGTTCCTCTTTTACTTCTATATTCTCCCTCTTGTTCCCGTAACTTTGCTATATCAAAATTATGTTTTTCAACACTCAAGAATAAATAATGACAAAATCATTGTCACTGGGGAGAGAGACGTTCCCAATATTGTTCCTTTTGACAAGATTTAGTTTAGCAGCAACGGGTCATTTTATTGATAACATCCACTCGTACGCTTGAGATTGGAAAAGGTCCAGCCAAAACCGGCCCAACAATATTGGCCAACCCAATTCAACTGCACTCAGCTCTACCGAGCCTTGGCAAGTCCATACTTACATTTACACATGGTGCAAGGAGTTATATCTTGCTCACCTTCTACAGCAGATCAGACGTTTGAGATTTCACTCATCTTGAAAGCTGTCATCAATTTTAAGCTAAATGGCCAATTTTTCCCTGCCAACCCATAGTTGGAATTCAAGACATGTCTCTTAAGTTCGACAAAAGGAAGCTGCAACAGACCAAAACATGCTGGGGAAGTTCGGCACCTGTCCAACCGTGGACCTTCCACACTAATTGCTGCTCAGATTCCCCAAGCACATATATTTCATCTGTAATCATCGTATGAAAACATGCCTCAGATATTCGTATATTTGCAATTGTGACTTCTGTCTAAACAACCAAACATCCACTATAGCGAATAAGCAGGAGCTGACTACTGTCAGTACAATGTTAATGGAGTTGACGATGAGTTATTTAATGGCAACCATGACAGAGACTGTTAAACAACAATGAATACTGGGGATCATGATGCAGTTGTCAATAATAGGGTTCATGGGGGATGGTTTGAACTTTGAAAGGTAGGAGACGATGATTATTGTGAAAAGGATCATTAGTGGTAGCACCCAACTCATTCAAGGAGGAGGATCCACTTTTCTGTCTAGTATTTTCATCCCAAAATAAGAATAATTAGTACCCCTGTAATTCACTTCTAATTTTTTTGTTGTAATATTTGAAAAGAAACAGAACACATGCATAAGTACATCAATTTTTTTCTTTACTAGAGAATGAAGAAGTAAAAAAAGTTTTTCCCATTGAAGAGCCAATTAGATAATTAAACAATAATTAGAAACTTACTGATAATTAATGAATACTATTGAGTAGTGCAACTGCAGATAGATGCAGGAACCCCCGAACCAAAACCCATCTATTCTAGACAGGTAGCAAGGATGGAATCCTTATGATACATACATGAGCGAGAAAGAGAAAGAGGATTTTTTCCCCCTCTTTTGATGGTTTGAATTCGAGGAATTAGAATGCAAAAAATGTCCAGAGAAGAACCTGCATTGGTGTCGTTGGCAACGTGGACAGCTTCATCCTCAGTTTTGAACCGCAGCGGGGGTGCCACAGTTCCAAATACTTCCTCTCTGACAGAAAATAAAACGCTCGAGTGCATAAGAACTTACAACCAAAGTCCATCATGTTAAAAGATCGAAGAGAAATATTTTTAAGCATTCAAGAGGATAAAAATTTCCAGATTCACGAGTATCCAGTATTGCGTAAGCAAGATAGACAAGTTCGAAAGCAGCTGCCACTGAAGTCATGGCATAAACTTTCTGGGTTCTACAATCATTAAGGACATTAAAAAAAATACTACTTTGTTAACTGAAAACAGAGCAGAACTCCATTGAGAACCAGTAATATGGTGATGAGTGCACCGAAAGACATGGATGTGTATGCCAGTCTGATCAATTATTTTCAGTTAATCCGGCAACTGAATACACACTATTTTTTAAGAATCGCCAGCAATAGAATTATTAATTTGAATTTTCCTCAACAAAAAATACAAGGATGCTGAAAATTGTGATCTAAGGTTTGGCAGGTATAAATGCTTCACACACCACAAGTATCAGCTCTTAGAATTTCTTTTCAGGAACATTTTTGCTGTCTTTACCATTTGTCAAGCACACACAACCCCCATGATAATGACTCAAAGCCAAATGAACTTAGCAGGTTTTGTTTGGTCTAAAATTCCTGATCTTGTTTGGGTATGAACCAGGTTGACCCGTCTTTCATGCTGAATAAATCATATTTGAGATTACTTGCCAAAATCCATTATTTAGCTGCATCAGGAAGGGAGGTCCAATATTCCGACAAAAATGTTTGACACAATAAATGAAAGATATTATTGGGTCACTTTGTCAATTTTAATTGGTAACCATGTCGTGTCACCTACACAATTCCAGTTTGGTAGAACTGGGACGCAGACATAAGTAACAGATCATGTCCAACTTGAGACATTATTTGCTTACTTCCTTCTTGAAACTTGTCCATGAAGTTAAAAGATTGATTCTGTTGAATATGCATGCACAAGAATAACTGCAAGCTACGATATAGAGCATGAAAGCAAAATAATTATCATAATCTAAAGTTTTTTAAATAACCATTTACCGTGACAAAAGCATATCACTCTTGACATCACTGACAACAGTAGGCTCGTAAAAGGTCATTCCAAGACTATGCCTTTTACCTCCGACCACGACATTGGCTCCCTTCAAATAAATTCAATTAGTGACATGCATAGAACAATTGTTTTGCAAGAAGAAAAAAGTAGGCAGTTGTATGCATATCCTGAATTAAGCTGGAAACATGTAACAGTAAAACATTTGGGTAAAAAGAAAACTGAAGTAATGTAACAAATGTCTGTCATACCCACTTTCAATTTGGCAGCCAAGTTTTATTTTTTGTTTCCACAATTCAACTATCAGTGCAAAGTGATGGAAAAAGAAAGATTATGATTAGAAGACCATGTTCCAATCATTGGAAAAAGATCTAATCGGTTTTGAATGGTTTTTGATATGGCAGCTGCATTCTCAAAGTCATTATCCCAAATGATCCTGATTCTGACACTTCCTTGATTAAAGAAGCTGAGTTCATCTGGTTATATGCTAAAAATCAAATATGTTATTGTAACTTCTATTTATAGGGTTCATTTCCTGCTGTATGATCATAGATTTCCTATTTCTCAAACCCAACCCAGGCCACCAAAGCATCCTTTCTTCTGGCATGAGGACCCTTTCTTCTGCCAAAGGATGAACAAGCCCCAAACCCATAATTGGCCTGAGTCATAGAACCAATACCATCTAAAGGTCATTCCAATTAGCACCATGCCACACAGTTTCAGAATAAGCATCCTTCCATCATAGATAGACACTTAAATTCCATAATAGGTACTCAAGGATGTAAAGATAATCTTGTAATGCCAATAAGAAGTGAGATCTTCCAGCTAAGAAATCAATAATTCAACAGCAGAGCAGAGAGGATATATCTTTGAGATTGCATCGTGAAGAAATGATTCAACCTGTAAAGCAGGAATGGCCCGAGTAATTGAGAATTCACATAATTGACTGCAAGATGGCAACATAAAGCACATTGGAAACTGGAAAAAATTGAAAGCAAGCTTACCTTTTGCACTGCAGCTTCATTGATTAGTAAACCCTATGATGAAAGGAAAGTTACAGTCACAGCTAATTTTTAGTTATATCTCACTGAGGGAAATAGGGGACAAAAGAAATATCTAAGGATAGTGCCATAGTAAACGATAGTGGTATTAGGAACGTCTCACATGATACAGAATATAAAACAGTTCAGCATTGAAGATCACAACCAGTTACACATTATTTTCATTACTAAGTGACTAATGCAAGCATGACAGAAATTTCTGCAGAAAACAATGACAAATGCTACCTGGTCCACACCCTCAGTAAAGTTATGCCCAACTTGGAGATTTTGCACAGCTTTGGAAAATGCATTAGCAAATTTCTCATATAGGCCTGCAAAGGAAACCAATTAAACACATAAAGGAAAGGAAACAGTATATCTGGAAGGGAACCAGTTTACACCAAGCAGGGGAAACACTTTATATGCATTATTGGACCAAAAAATGTATTAAAAATTGCATTCGGTTGGCAAAGAATAAAATAGAATGAAAGATGATTTGTACGTTCCATACTCACTCCATAAACATATGATCTCATAATATAATTGTAATGGAACAAACCACACTGTGACAAATACATGTAGAAAAATCTATCTACTTACAGCTCCTTTTACAGCCACATCCAGGTCAGCATCATCAAACACTATGCAGGGTGCATTGCCACCGAGTTCCAGAGATACCTAGAAAAATCAAGAAGAAAATTAGCCACTTGGTGATTTCCAGAGCCCTCTCAGCAAATGCACTCATTTCACATCTTATGCACACCTTTTTAACAGTGTTAGCGGCACCAGCCATCAACTTCTTTCCAACTACTTTTGAGCCCGTGAATGTGATCTTTCTAACCTGGATAAGTTCAACAAAACATCAGCAACTAATGCTGCATTATTTTTATATCCAGTTATCCCTATCTGCATATCATATAATGATAACACATGGAGAGAAGATTGCCCAAAACAAATAAATAGAAATAAATGGCCTAGAACCATCACAACAAATTGCTCAAATCAGCCCAAACAAATCCATATTGTCATTAGGCATCTCTTGTTTTGGAATTTAAACTTGGGATCTGGACCAGCCTAGGAAATTCCTACACAGGCTCAACTACAACTAATGTAGGCCCAATGGCTCTAACACCCGAGCTTAATCCATGGTTTACACTTAGCTCTTGATGTAAGTATTCTAGAAATTGGAACTACGCCTTTTTAAATATGTTCATGGTGCAAGATCACTTTAGATTATTGCCTCTAATGTAACATTTGAAAACCAGTAATAATAGCAACCTGAAGCGCTCCAGCAAATACAAGCAAACTGAAGACCAGTAGGTATAGAGAGAATAGCCCAAGGCGGTTAGGGCCAAAAGGCTTACACTTCAGATTGAACTTGAGATGAGAAACCTCCCTAATTTGTATCCATAGTGGAAACATATATACTTCTCGAATTCATATGAAAAATGTAGATCTTTCAAATGGCAAAACTGCACAGTTTCTGCAATCTAACAGTTATTGCCCCCATTAGGCAATTGGCAGTTATCATCGATCAGCTGACATCATAGCAATGATAAAGAGATACTCCCCTATACATCTATAAATCTCAATGATCCACACTTCAAAATAACTGGTAACGAGCACTGGAGTAACTCTTACCCTAAAAATTTTGTTTCCAGAACTAGATCCTCAACCTATAATAACATCTGAAGTCAAATTGTCACGGTTTCAACTTACTAGGTCCAAAGAGATGGCAAACTTATGCCATTCCCAAAAAGAAAAAGAACGTATGTGGGGTGCTTCTATGTGTCTGTCATCCACGTAACAAACTTGCAGGTAGATAATAAGTTACCGGTGGTATTCCAGCCTGAAGAGAGAACTCGGCTCCGCCAATGCAGTGAGAGGTGTAAGCTCAGAGGGTTTTATGACCACCGTACAACCACATGCAAGTGCAGGACCAACCTGATACAACTGAGAGACCAAGCAGGTGATATTGAAAAATCATATACATTCATTAAGAATCACTTGCTTCTCTAAGCACCATACACTATGCAACAGAGGATATCGGGCTGTTACTCCTAAATTGAACAAACCTTCCGAGTAATCATTGCCAAGGGAAAGGTCCAGGGTGTAATTGCACCAACAACACCTACAGGAAGTAGGTCCATCACCTTCGGCCGATTGACCAACATTAATTGACCATAATAACCCTTCCATGAAATCAAAAATATTCCTAAACATCAATCAGAGGCTGGGTATTTTTTCTGCTTCCACTTACAGAAGATCGAAAAAACCCTTTATCCCTACCATGGACGGGACCCAGAAGCTGCAGTTTTTCCTCTACTGGCTACAGGGCCAGTGGAAAACCCTAGGTCTTTACTTTGTTAAAGACATAGTCTTTACATCTAAGGAGGAAAGAAAGTAAACTAAGGTGTAACGTTTTTCCTCTGTTGAGAAACATAATAAAGTTGAAGTAGGTCTCTGAGTTTGCTTCGAGTCATTAAACGAGTCCCATAAAGACATTATGGCGTGGGTTCATAATCCAAGAAAGATTATTGATACTTGATCCAAAGTAAGAGAGGGGCATTGGGGTCTATATGGATCGTGGAGAGGGAGAGATGCAAAGTGTTCTAAAGGTAGCTCTAAGCGTATAGGTATATAAAAATAGGCCGACGGGAATTCGTCCTGCAGGAAAAAGAATAAAGGCAGTAGACGCCCAACGTACTGAGTCTGGCTATTTTAATCCCATGACAGATGAGCTGTCTCTTTTGTCTCTCCCAAAGCTTCAAACTCTCTCTCTCTTTTAAGATGGGAGATCATCGTCTCTGCTAGATACTTTTTCCTCAGCCACATCTATCGTCTTCTTCAATAACTTTCCTTTCTTTTCGTGATGGGTTCCAGAGTACGAAGGAAGCAGCAGATGTGGTACGTCCCGCAACCTTTGACGCCACTAATGGAGTGGCCAGACCCGGAGCTGCAAGAGGAAGGGAGCAAAAAGGAGAGTTCTTGGGAAGTCATACGTGAATGGTTTAGAAACACGAGAAGTTCTCCGGGAGGTAGTTTTGCGAGTTCACTAGATGGGTATATTCAAGCCAAGAAGCAAGATTTGAGGCTCTTGCTTGGTGTTCTAGGTTGTCCCCTTGCTCCAATTCCCCTTGTGAACGACCCTGTTGATCGCCTTCACATGAAAGACACTCCGATGGTACGGTAAACACATATTTTTTGTGATGTTCTTCTGTATCCCACAGCATGTTGTTGTCAGATTGTAACATTTCAGCTTCTATTAAACAGGAAACTTCCATTGCACATTACATTATACAACAGTATTTGGCAGCCACGGGATGCCTGAAACGAGAATGTGCAAAAACCATGTATGCTACAGGCATGTTGAAGATGATTTGTTGCGAAACGGAGGTCTCTTCTGGGAAAAATGTGAAGACAATGGGAACGAGAAGTGGGGAAAATGGTTGCTTCGTTCTTTGGCAAATGTTGCCCGGCAAGTGGTCTCTGGATCTGGTTGTGGGAAACAATCAGCTCATTGCAGGTAGTGACGGGAAGGTTGTTTGGCGGCACACCTCTTGGCTGGGCACGAACGCAGCCAAAGGGCCTCAGCGCCCGCTGCGCCGCATTATACAGGTACTGCTTCGAGCTATTTCAAACCTTCACTTCGTCAAACTAGCTAAAGTCATTACCTTGTTTAGCCACAAAACGACGACATGGAAGCAAAAACAGTAGTATCTCAGTCAATCATTCATGCCAACACAGTTCTCCTTGGCATTTGCTTAACAGTGAACCAGAATTTTCATCGGGGGTTTCTTCTTCCTCAGAATTTGAAATTCTTGTCCTTTAAAAAGTTCCATTATAGCAGACACTGCCAAAGTGCGGTATGGTTAAATCAAGAAAAGTTCAAAGTTAGCTACACCACAATCTTGTTCTCATGATAATGTTGGAGGTACCCACTCAATATTTTTGTTCATTCATGGAAGTGAGGTTCCATATTTTGTGGTGCTTTGGGGGCTTGGCAAAGACCACGGCATTCAAATTGCTTTAAGGAGGAAAGATGGAGATCGAGGAACAAGGTTACAATCCCAAGAAATGGCATATTAACTGACAATGATGGAGAAACTGTCCCACGCTTTACCCTGCAGGGTTTCTTTTACCTACAGGAGGAACAGTAGGAGAAAGCACGTGATTGTCTTTGTTACATCATCTGCGATTATCTATAGTTCCTGGTCGTCTTGGGATTGTCGCATGCTGTTACTAAAGTAGCATATGTTATTTAGCCTTTGCCTTTAACTTTTCCTTTTTGAACTTTAGCAAATGATGCCGCTTTTATTGCATCACGAGCCTTGCTTTTCTTATCTCTTCTTTGTTTCTTCTGTACTTATTCTCATCGGTCCCGACTGGGTCTTTCTTTTCGTCTTTTGGTCTTGAAAATAACCCTTTTTTTCTTTGGCAAGTTTTTGTTCTTTCAAAGTGCGTCTTTTTCGCATGTATAAACCCCTGGTTTTCAGAGCCACTTTCTTTTTTGAACAATCTCATTTTGGTCTTGTTTTATGCTCCAAGCTCAAGTTCTTAAAATGGTTGATGAACAGCTCAAAGACAAGTTTAGATTATCATGGTTGGGGAAGTACCTCAGGTTGTATTACTTATTTACTCGATATTTTTCAGGGTCTGGATCCAAAAACGACGGCCGGTTTATTTGCGAATGCACAATGCTTGGGGGAGAAACAAATAGGGGATGCCAACTGCTTCGTGCTAAAAGTATCCGCTGATCGAGCAGCAGTGATGGAAAGGACTGAGGGAACAACCGAGGTGGTAAGGCATGTATTGTATGGCTATTTTTGCCAAAAGAGTGGCCTCCTCGTATACCTGGAGGACTCCCACCTCACCAGGGTTCAGACCATGCAAAACGAGACTGTGTACTGGGAGACTAGCATAGGAAGTAGCATCGGAGACTACAGGGACGTCGACGGCGTGCTGATTGCTCATCAAGGAAGGTCAGTTGCCACGGTTTTCAGGTTCGGGGAGTTGACCGAAGAATACAGTAGGACCAGAATGGAGGAAGTTTGGAAGATTGATGATGTCGTTTATAATGTTCCAGGACTCTCTCTCGACTACTTCATTCCCCCAGCTGATATCGTTGATAGCCTACACTCCCCTTGAATGCTAACCGTAGGAAGTCATTTTATCTTTGTTCTTTTTTCCCCTAATTACAATATGATATTGGTGGGTTCATGGTGTAATTGTTTACTTAACGTGTTTTGGGTAGTTTTCTGATGCTTTCAATTTCTAGTCATTAAGCTGAAATGATCAAGTAAAGTGGGGGGTGGAATAAGGAATTTAGATTTTAGTTTCGGCAAGGGAACCTGGATTTCCTCTGCAATGTTATGAGAAAATGCCTCGAAGCAAAGCTGTCTTCATGTACTTGAACATATCTGCAATTTGATCACCTATTGGATAACACCAACCTTTGATTTCATTTGAAAATCATGTCGATCAATGGCGAAGCTGCTCACCACCAGAGCAAGACAATGCTTTTCACAACCACAAAATACAGGGCAGATTTTCATAACGTATCCTCGTCTTCTTTTCCTTGCTCTCAGTTTATTGACGGGCTTCTTTTGCCCCCAAGAGTCGAGCCTTCAAGCCCACTTTTTTTAGGACAGTTGGCCCATTAGAACCTTTCCTGTTAAAGGAAAAGGTTATTGTTATGAACATTTTTTGTAGTCCACAAGCTGAAGATGCTTTCATTCCATCAAACCCACTGCAGAAGGACAAGTTAGAGCAAGATGTGCTTGTAGTGAAGAGTCTTGTAAAAACGAAATTCTATAAAAATATATGTAAGATGAAGCTTTTGTAACAAGGAATCACATCTTTTCTCGAAAATATATTTTGTTCTCATGTAATATTATAGTAAGACCAGGTTAATAATGATAATTCCTCTTTCTTTCATTTTTCTTTTACTTTTATATTTTTCGTTTTGTTCCCTTAACTTTGTTTATGTCAAAATTCTTATATTCACCAAGAAGTATATAATTATGTTCTTCAACACTCAAAAATAAACAATAAATAATAATTATGTTACTTGAGGGGGGTGGAAAGACATTCCCAATATTTTTCTCTTTGACAAGATTTAGTTGAGCAGCAAGGGATCATTTTATTAATAATATCCACTCGTACGTTTGAGATTGGAAAAGGTTCAGCCAAAACCGGCCCAACAATATTGGCCAACACAATGCAACTGCACTCAGCTCTACCGAACCTTGGCAAGTCTATACTTACATTTACATATGGTGTCAGGATTTATATCTTGCTCACCTTCTACAGAAGATCAGACATTTGAGATTGCACTCATCTTAAAAATGTCTTCAACCCATAATTGGAATTCAAGACATGTCTCTTAAGTTCGACAAAAGGCAGCTGCAACAGACCAAAACATGTCGGGGAAGTTCGGCACCTGTCCAACCGTGGACCTTCCACACTAATTGCCGCCCATATTTCCCAAGCATACATATTTCAACTGTAATCATCATATGAAAACATGTCTCAGAATAAAAGCATTACAGGTGTACAGATATACGTATATTTGCAATTGTGACTTCTGTCTAAACAACCAAACGTCCAGCTAACATATACACTATAGTGAATAAGCAGGAGCTGACTGTCAGTGCAATGTTAATGGAGTTGACTATGAGTTATTTAATGACAACTATGACAAACTGTTAAACAACAATGAATGCTGGGGATCATGATGTAGTTGTCAATAATAGGGTTCATGGGGGATGGTTTGAACTTTGAAAGGTAGGAGACGATGATTCTTGTGAAAAGGATCATTAGTGGTACTACCCAACTCATTCAAGGAGGAGGATCCACTTTTCTGTCTAGTATTTTCATCCCAAAATAAGAATAATTAGTACCTCTGTAATTCACGTCTAATTTTTTGTTGTAATATTTGAAAAGGGAAAGAACACATGCATAAGTACATCAATGAAAAAGTAAAAAAAGTTTTCCCCATCGAAGAGCCAATTAGATAGTTAATTAGTAGCAACTTACTGATAATTAATGAATACTATTTAGTGCACCTGCACATAGATGCAGGAAACCCCCGAACCAAAACCCATCTGGGCACCCAAACAAAAAAAGAGCAATTCAAATGTCGAAGATTGCAATAAAAGGGCCATTAAGCTTACTTCTAGGTATTCATCCATCCCATATTTGGACCCTTCCCGTCCAAGACCAGACTGCTTTACACCTCCAAATGGAGCCACCTGCATTGAATAAATATGTGAGTTGCTATCTACAATTATGTTTTAGTCTCTCCATAGGTACAGGAGGAAACCAACCTCTGTCGAAATTACGCCTTCATTGACACCAACAAGTCCATATTCAAGAGCTTCAGCCACTCGCCATGATCGTTGGATGTTGTTTGTAAATACGTATGCAGCTAAGCCTACAAAAAGTAGTCAGGAAACCAGCCAACTACGAATGAAAAAATTATAACATTTTGAATCAATATTCCAACTATTCTAGACACGTAGTAAGGATGGAATCCTTATGATTCATACACAAGTGAGAAAGAGAAAGAGGATTTTTTTTTTCCACTTTTGATGGTTTGAATTCGAGGAATTAACATGTAAAAATGTCCTGAGAAGAACCTGCATTGGTGTCGTTGGCAAGGTGGATAGCTTCATCCTCAGTTTTGAACCGCAGCAGGGGTGCCACAGGTCCAAATACTTCCTCTCTGACAGAAAATAAAACGCTCGAGTGCATAAGAACTTACAACCAAAGTCCATAATGTTAAAAGATCTAAGAAAAATATTTTTAATCATCCAAGCAGATAAAAATTTCCAGATTCACGAGTATCCAGTATTACATAAGCAAGATAGACAAATTTGAAAGCAGTTACCACTGAAGTCGTAGCAAAAACTTTTTGGGTTTGATAAGAATTAATGACATTCAAAAAACATAAGCTAGTTTGTTAACTGAAGACATATAAGGAAAACCCTACGGCAGAACTCCATTGAGAAACCGTGATGCGGTAATGAATGCACTGGAAGACATGGATATGCATGCCAGTCTAATAAATTATTTTCAATTGATCCACTAATTGAATACACACTATTTTTTAAGAAAAGCCGCAATAGAAATATCAATTTGAATTTTCCTTGACAAAAAATACAAGGATGCTGAAAATCGTGATCTAAGGTTTGGTAGGTATAAATGCTTCACATACAACAAGTATCAGCTCTTAGAATTTATTTTCAGGCACATTTTTGCTATCTTTTCCATTTTTCAAGCATAAACAACCGCCATGGTAATGACTCAAAGCCAAATGAACTTAGCAGGTTTTGTTTGGTCTAAAATTCCCAGTCTTGTTTGGGTATGAATCAGGTTGATCCATCTTTCATGCTGAATAAATCTTATTTGAGATTACTTGCCCATATCCATTATTTAGCTGCATCAGAAAGGAAGGTCCAATATTCCAACAAAATGTTTGACACAATAAATGAAAGATATTATTGGGTCACTTTGTCAATTTTAATTGGTAACCATGTCATGTTATCTACACAAAATTCCAGTTTGGTAGAACTGGAACGCAGACATAAGTAACAGATCATGTCCAACTTGAGACATTATTTGCTTACTTCCTTCTTGAAACTTGTCCATGAAGTTAAAAGATTGATTCTATTGAATATGCATGCACAGGAATAACTGCAAGCACCTCACCTACGATATAGAGCATGAAAGCATAACAATGATCATAATCTAAAGTTTTTTAAATAACCATTTACCTTGACAAAAGCATATCACTCTTGACATCACTGATAACAGTAGGCTCATAAAAATTCATTCCAAGACTATGCCTTTTACCTCCGACCATGACATTGGCTCCCTTCAAAAAAATTGAATTAGTGACATGCATAGAGCAATTGTTTTACAAGAAGAAAAAAATAAGCAGTTGTATGCATTTCCTGAATTAAGCTGGAAACATACAACACTAAAACATTTGAGTAAAAAGGAAAACCAAAGTATTGTAACAAATGACCGTCATACCCACCTTCAATTTGGCAGCCAAGTTTTGTTTTTTGTTTCCACAATTCAGTTATCAGTGCTAAGGGATGGAAAAGGAAAGATTATGATTAGAAGACCATGTTCCAAAGATTGGAAAAAGATCTAATCGGTTTTTAAAGGTTTTTTATTTGGTAGCTGCATTCTAAAAGTCATGCACTATCCCAAATAACTCTGATTCTGGCACTCCCTTTATTAGAGAAGCTGAGTATATCATCTGGATATGCCAAAAATCAAATATGTTACTGTAACTTCTATGTATAGGGTTCATTTCCTGTTGTGTGATCATAGATTTCCTCTTTCTCAAACCCACCCCATGGCACCATAGCATGTTGGAAATAAGGCCAAAGATGAAAACTAGCATGAAGACACTTTCTTCTGCCAAAGGATGAACAAGCCCCAAACCCATTATTGGCCTGAGTCAAAGAACCACTACCATCTAAAGATCATTCCAATTAGCACCATGCCACACTAATTTCAAAGTAAGCATCCTTCCCTCATAACTAGACAATTAAATTCCATAATAGGTACTCAAGGATGTAAAGATAATCTTATAATGCCAATAAGAAGTGAGATCTTCCAGCTAAGAAATCAATAAATTCAACAGCATAGCAGAGAGGATATACCTTTGAGATTGCATCTTGAAGAAATGATTCAACCTGTAAGCCAGGAGTGGACCAAGAAATCGAGAATTCACATAAGTGCTGCAAGATGGCAATATAAAGCACATTGGAAACTGGAAAAATTGAAAGCAAGCTTACCTTTTGCACTGCAGCTTCATTGATTAGTGGACCCTGTGATGAAAGGAATGTTACAGTAAGAGCTAATTTTTTACTTATATCTCATTGACGGAAATAGAGCACAAAAGAAATATCTAAGCATAGTGCCATAGTAAACGTTATTGGTATAGGAACGTCTCACATGATACAGAATATAAACAGTTCAACATTGAAGATCACATCAAATTACACATTATTTTTATTACCAAGTGACTAATGGAATCCTAACAGAAATTCCTGCAGAAAACAACGACAAATGGTACCTGGACCACACCCTCAGTGAAGCCATGCCCAACTTGGAGATTTTGAACAGCTTTGGAAAATGCATTAGCAAATTTCTCATATATACCTACAAAGGAAACCTATTAAACACACAAAGGAAAGGAAATAGTATATCTGGAAGGAGAAACAGTTTAGATCAAGCAGTGGAAATACTTTATATGCATTAGTGAACCAGAACATGTATTAAAATTTGCGTTTAGTTGGCAAAGAATAAAATAGAATGAAGTAATATGATTGCATTTTATGAGAATTAAAAAAGAACACATGCAGCCATCTCTGAACCATAACTAATCTACCCTATGGTTCCATATATCATCAGACATCTGAAATCAAAATATAAATCTTCAAGCAAAATTAATCCAATAGTCATAAAAAATTTACTAAGAATCTTAACTTTGACGTTTTAGCTCTTCAGGACAAAATGGACCTGAAACACCATTTGCCACTCAGACTAAAAGTCTTTACACATTTCTAGTCCAATTATGGCAGATCAAATAAGATTGGTATACCCATTTCTTTCACTATATTGATCCTTGATCCTCTCCCTCTAGAGTATGTACAAGGCTCATAAAAGCAGCTTCAATCGGTGTAAATAGTTGCATCTACAAAATCTCGAGGTTAACTGAGGCATTGTCCATGACATTATCTGCTATTACCCAGAGGTATATACATCCCACAGGATATAAGTTCAACAGTCATGCAACTTCAGTCATCTTTTATTTTTCTTTCAACTGAAATAAGAGAAGCATACAGTACAAAGCCACCACTATATGTATTTGGAATCTTTCTTTATTTATATCTGGTCCCATTAGGCCATTACTCACACGTCTTTGGTTTCTTTAGGTTCACTGAAAATCCATATCAGAGGCAGTGTTAAAGAATGGTCTCACATAGGTCAGGTTTGAGTTTGACAAAGGATTAAAGCCCTAATTGGGCATCTCCAAATATCAGAAGTTAAATGTTCTCCAAAATCTCAATTGTTATTGCAACTTCATTACATAGTCTAACAATGGGAACTAAATTGCTACAGTTTCTTAGAGTGAAGTTAGCAACAAGCTTAAAATATTTATTTCTGACACCCAATTTAATACTTGAATCTCCACAAAAAACTGAAAGTTCCTCCGCATTCAACATTCCACAGAAAGGTCAATATCAAGTGAACAGAAAATTATCATTAAACAGGTAAATTAAATCTCTGAATAGAATGTTTCAATCTCTACCTTCTTGCACAATAACTCTATTTGCACAAACACATGTCTGTCCACTATTACGGAACTTTGCTGCAAGCTGCAATAAGGAATGACAATTCTTTAGTAATCAATCAACAGAAGGATATGACTACCAAACCAAAGAGTAAAAGTGAAGGATAAATAACATATAGTAGAACCATGATAACAAACCCCTAATTTTTTTTTTAAAGAAAATGGAGAGAAAAAAATTTAACAGCCACCAAAAAGTCCCAATGCTAGAGAGCCCTACCGAACAGAAGCTCCAACCATAAATTTTAGCAGCAAAATGAACATCCTTTTGAAAATTACTACAGACAGAGTATTAAATTAACAAAAGCAGTGATTAAGCCATATAAAAGGCTTTCACCAATATATATGTCAAAAATGTTCTTTTTCAATTAAGTAATGATGCTATTTCTTGGAGGAGAATAAAAGCCAGGAGTCATGGCGAGTGTGAAGTACACACTGAAATTTCATTTATGACCAAACTTCTTCGCAGAGCCAAACTCCTAAGGTAGGGTTCTTAGACACATCTCCGATTGCACAAACACCAACGTCATTTATGGCCCTAGGTGCATCACGACAGGAACATGCTGTTTTCTAAAGTTATGTGAAACTCACATAAATAAGTACAAGCATAGATTCTGTTTTCATGAGATCCAAACTTCATTCAAATTGAAGATAATATTCAAAAAGCCATGTAAAGCAAAACAATCGATATGCAGCCTGTTGCACCCAGACCCCCTAGGTTTTAGTTAATGAACAAAAAACTATTGACTAGAAGACCACGATAAATCTCACAAGAATAATTTCCTTCAATCAAAGGCAAAATCATCAATCCACAACTACAACATTGCTCTGCTAAAGGATTCCCACAATACTCAAAACTCCATCAATATTAACTAGAGTTGTACGTAATAAATTAGAGAATTCTATACTAAAAATGAGTGACATTGTCTCTTGGAATTAGACCAAAGCTACCACAAAAACTTTAAGTTCAACTCATCTCAATCAAAAGGATCCAAACTAAACAAGAATGTCGCTGTTCAATTAAACAATAAAGTCCTAAGCACTCAGTGACAGAAAGTCCAAAGTCCGCAACCATGGTAAGCAAGAAAACTTCGTTCCAGAGGCCAGGCTCTAAAATTAAAAAAGAGTACATAAAAAGAAAACAAAGCCAAAACCAGTAAGTGAGGTAGATACACAATAGGTTAGGGAAAATGTGCGTTTCATAACTTCTCCAAATAGTACTCTATGAAACTTGATAACATTACAAAATGACCTGTAGCAGATATCCAATACAAATATAAAACAGAAAATCCATATCTAGGCAACATGCCATAGTACATAGCAGGGATTACTCAAATGAAACAAGTTGTCACAAATTGAGAAGCCAAACAACCAACGTCAGTAACAGAACCCAAAGACAGCAGAAGCCAAACTTGAAAAAGATATACTTGAAGTCATTTATGCTAACCTCCTAGACATTGAAGATCTGCTTGTTTTCTTTTCATGCAGTCTATTTTACATCAACTGCTACGGACTTCCAAAAACAAACTTATGAATGATGAACAAACATTCCTCTCAACAGGTTTATACCTCAATAACCCACTGGGCTTGACCCCATAAACACTTAAAAACCTAAATGCTAAGCCCATAACTGACTTACATCAATAGAAAATAGGAGTAGATGATCCACTGATTCACCACTAGCCTTAAAAATACAGCTCCCACGCGCTCAAGCAACAACATTCTCATTGATGTTAAAGTCAAATCCAGATAAAAGACTTTTTAGAGCAAAGATTAGGGGTTGACTAATTGCAATTTGAAGGATAATTTGAAAGTTCCATACCCACTCCATAGACATATGATCTCATGCTATAATTGTAATAGAACAAACCACACTGTGACAAATACATGTAGAAAAATCTATCTACTTACAGCTCCTTTAACAGCCACATCCAGGTCAGCATCATCAAACACTATGCAGGGTGCATTGCCACCAAGTTCCAGAGATACCTGGAAAAATCAAGAAGAAAATTATCCACATTGTGATTTCCAGAGCCCTCAATCTTTCAGCACATGCACTCTTTTCACATCTTGTGCACACCTTTTTAACAGTGTTAGCGGCACCAGCCATCAACTTCTTTCCAACTGCTGTTGAGCCCGTGAATGTGATCTTTCTTACCTGGATAAGTTCAACAAAACATCAGCAAATAATGCTGCATTATTTTTCTATCCAGTTATCCCTATCTGCATATCATATCATAATAACACATGGAGAGAAGATAAGGGCACATTTAAAAGGTGTCAAAACCTGCGTACTCGCCAGCAGTGAATCCCCAATATCAGGAGCGTTTCCCATTACCACATTGACAACACCCTAAACAATAAAAGATCAACAACACTAAGAAACAAATTCGAAAAAATAAATAAATAGAAATAAATGGCCTAGAACTATCACAACAAATTGCCAAAATCAGCCCAAACAAATCCATCTTGTCATTAGGCATCTCTTGTTTTGGAATTTAAACTTGGGATTTGGACCAGCCTAGGAAATTCCTACACAGGCTCAACTACAACTAATGTAGGACCAATGCCTCTAAAACCCGGGCTTAATCCATGGTTTACACTTAGCTCTTGATGTAAGTCTTCTAAAAATTGGAACCATGCCATTTTAAATATGTTCATGGTGAAAGTAAATATGTTCATGGTGAAAGATCACTTTAGATTATTGCCTCTAATGTAACATTTGAAAACCAGTAATAATAGCAACCTGAAGCACTACAGCAAACTGAAGACAGGTAGGTGTAAAGAATAGCCCAAGCCACTTAGGGCCAAGGCTTACATTTCAGATTGAACCTGAGACGAGAAAACTCCCTATTTTGCATCCATAGCCGAAACATATATACTTCTTGAATTTATATGAAAAATGTAGATCTTTCAAATGGCAAAAACTGCACAGTTTCTGCAATCTAACAGTTATTGCCCCCATTAGGTAATTGGCAGTTATCATAGTTCAACTGACATCATAGCAATGATAAAGAGATACTCCCCTATACATCTATAAATCTCAACGATCCACACCTCAAAATAACTGGTAACTACCACTGGAGTAACTCATACCCCAAAATTTTTGTTTCCAGAACTACACCCTCAACCTATAATAACATCTGATGCCAAATTGTCATGGTTTCAACTTACTAGGCCCAAAGAGATGGCAAACTTATGCCATTACCCAAAAGAAAAAGAACTAATGTGCGGTGCTTCTATGTTTATGTCATCCACATAACAAACATGCAGGCAGATAATAAGTTACCGGTGGTATTCCAGCCTGAAGAGAGAGCTCGGCTGCTGCTAAAGCAGTGAGAGGTGTAAGCTCAGAGGGTTTTATGACCACCGTACAACCACATGCAAGTGCAGGACCGACCTGATACAAGCAAGAGAAAAAGCAGGCGATTTTGAAAAGTCATATACATTCGTTAAGAATCATTTGCTTCTATAAGCACCATACACCATGCAACAGAGGATATCAGGCTACTAATCCTAAATTGAACAAACCTTCCGAGTAATCATTGCCAAGGGAAAGTTCCAGGGTGCAATTGCACCAACAACACCTACAGGCTGCATAATAAAAGCCCGTATATGAAAGTCTTGAATTAGACATCTAATAAAATAATTGGCATTCATATATTGCGTAAAGTAAAATCAAGAAACAGCAAAATATGGTCTTGCTGTCAACCAAAGCACATATGCTGTTGCTATCATCAAAGGTCATGGGACTCCCAGTGTTAGAAGACAAATGAAAGATAATTGATCATGCAAAAAGAACCTAAAACAAAAAATTAGGGTGAATACTGTTAATTACTCTCTCAACAATACACAGGGGACTTATAAAGATGAAAAGAATATTATTTCCATGCTTCCAAGGTTGGTGAGAAGAGGTAATCCTTTTTAAACTATGAATCTACTTTTCTGAAAGGTCCTATACGTTTTAGGTTATATTGATATTTTATATGTTTATATTTATCTTATTGAGGGTATTACATAATTATAACTTATCCTTGACAAATATTCAAAGACGAGTTTTGGACCCTAATTCTAGATTTCCTCCCTCTCATTGCTACTCTCTCTTCCATCTTCCACCTTATTGTAACTTCTCATCTTTGAGTGTCACATCATGGCAGAAATTTGGGAATCAAAATTATAACTCTACAATTTATCCCATATTTCAATTAAATATGTACCAAACTCCGCTTAATGAGGAAAATTGGAGACCATAGATAAGGGGTACTAGAACATTATCATTAAATCACTATAATTTGTAAATTTTACATCAATTTGAACTTTTTAAAGCTATTGATGATTTGACAAAACGGAAACCAAGAACACCAGCTTATGGATTCACAGGCATTTCAGCATAGCAGCTTCACCTACTAGACCAGAATCCTTAACATAGTAGTGACACGCATTACCCTTTTTTGACCCCACGTGTTCATTAAGACCACCACCTTTACATTGTCCAATAAGCTTAACTTAAGCAAGGAAGGAACATGTTGTATATATATGACCAAGTTTGACTACTAGCCAAAAGGCTTCTGTTCTGAAGACCAATGACATAGAACGTAAAATATTCTTGAAAAAGAGAGACAGAGACAGAGAGAAAATTAATCAGATCACCTGCTTTAAGACAAACAACCTGCGATCACCTAGAGGTGATGGAATTATATCACCATATACACGCTTGGCTTCTTCCGCAGAGAACTCAATAAAACCAGCCCCGTAGTTAATCTGTCAATTGATTCAATCACATAAAATGTTGCAAATAATAGGTCACATGTGCAGCCCAAAAATAACAATTCAATAATGACAACGGGAAGATATGGGGCCAAAGGCCAATGATCATAGCTTAAAGAAAGAATTCAATTAGAATACCTCGCCCAGTGCTTCTTTCAGAGGTTTCCCTTGCTCTAAGGTTATAAGTTGTCCAAGCTCTTCTTTGTGGGCAATTAATAAATCATACCTTGAAATCCATGATAAAAGCTGATGAAAATTCAGACTATATAGTTTCTAGGCCAGATTTGTGTATGGAGACCAATAGATCATTTAAAATTTTATTATAAACAGACCGACAAGATTTGCAAGATAGAGAATGTACCATTTCCTCAGATATCTGCTCCTCTCAGCAGCGGTAAGTTTGCTCCAAGCTACACAATAGCATAAGCATAGGTACTTTATATCAGAGACAATAGCATAAGCACAGGTATGTTATATCAGAGAATAATTTCGAGAATATATTAGTCACAACATGGTGAAAACTACCAAGAGCAACATCCTTCTATTACATGTGTGCATAAGAAATTACCCACAACATTGACATGCATGTACACATGCACACAAGCATCAAACAACACACACACGGAATAAGAGAGAGACAAAGGGAGGACTGATTGTCATAATTACATTATATGAAATAAATCTATTCGGCACAATATCAACTCTTACAAATAACAAAATTAGCATTCAATTTAAGCCTCTTCCCAATACTGTTGACAATCAAATCACACAATTCTGACGCATGAAGTTTAAAATCTAGAGGTATGGCATGCAGGGGAAAGGTTACTAAATAATTATGCTTTGGGAAAGAAGGACATTGGAGAAAGTTTCAATTTACATTCTAAATATTATTTGCATTTGCTCTACTGTGTCCAAACCAGTATCAGATTCAAAAAATTCATCAGTTTGACACCAATCTATCAGGCAATGGTACATTAAATGGGTACTAGTATTTTTGTTGCTAGACTATAGAAAGAAGCAAACAGTCAATTAGCTTAACAACTTTCCAATATACAGAAATATATGTCTATCACATTGCAGGACCACCGCTAAGACCATACTCAGTGCAATGTCAATAAAATGTTAAAGCCAAACTCTAATTCCGTCACAAATCCATTCTTGGACCCTAGTTTTAACTAAAAGCTACACTCTACTTCACAATCAAGCAGGAATAAATATATAAATTGACAGGTTCGTCTGACACCTATAACTCATGTGCCTAAAACCAGTAATGTTCTCCCTTTTCTTTGCAATTTTTCTTAATCCTCCTCCATCTCCCAAGCTCTATGCTGCAGGGGAACACTGCAGGGGTGGTTATACCTTACCATATCCACCTATCTGTACAAGTTAACTAGAATTTTGTAGACAAAGAGACAAGCAGAATACAAAACAAACAGTGTGGATCAATTTTAAGGTTTCATACGATAAAACGCGTCATATGCTGAGGATATTGCATCGTTTGTCTCCCTGCCGCCCATGCATGCGACGTCTGCTATAACTTCACCGGTTGCTGGATTTTGGACCTGCCTTGACATAAAACAGTCGTGATGTTTGTAAAGATCGACCCCCGGGAATAAAAGGAAATTCATGACCCAAATGTTTTGTTTTCTGGCAGACCTTGATAGTCTTCTTATCATATGCATCAACCCATTTGCCTCCAATAAGCCCCTGAGTCCGCAATAACCCCAACTTACTGAGCCGAGCAGCAACGCTCTGCGCATCCGTGCTTATCTGACATCCAAAATCCTCGTTAGAGATTGCATCTAAAAACTAAAACTTTAATTCGGGAACAGTAGTATTGTTAGGACTGTGATTAGAGTGGACTAATTAAGAGGTTTCAACACAGATATGCAATACGGATATACGGATTCAGATAGAGGGGAAAGATGAGAAGCCCTGCCTCGCGACGGAGGAGAGCAACGGATGCACGCACGGAAGCCATGGTTGAGGACCGCGACATAAGCTTGATGAATTGGCTAATATGCGCTGCTCTCATGTTTGGTTGCTTCTCTCTGTCTCCACAGTCAAACAGCAACAAGATCACTAGTAGAGTCTCTCTGTGTATCTCTCTCAGTTGTACTCGAGATTGTCTTCGAATTTATACGCGACAAAACAGAAATAGATAAATATATCTTGGTATTTTAATTTTATTAAAAATTAGTACTCGAGAGAAAGTTCGAGGCCGGCGGCTCAGTGCCATCTGGGAGATCCTGGTTGGGTTCGTTCACATGCTGCAGATAAGATGAAACAGGGGAGTCGGCAAAGTTGACGCAGGAGCAGGCGTAGGAAGTGGTCTAACATGGCAGAATCAGTTTTATTTTCATGAGAATGAAGTCGAGTAAATAGCTATAAGAACACCCAACTTGTAAACTGCAAACAAGGATTTGCAATCTGTTCCTTCAGAATCAGAGAAAGTAATGGAATGCTCAGAATAGCTTTCTGGCAATTCCCTGGATTTGGAGGTCTGGTGTCCCTCGAACGACACCTTCCTTTGTAAATTTTCATATTTTCAGTGTGTCTATCATGATAAGAAGAAAGAAGAAGATTATTCCTTTTCTCTTGGAGGATCGCAGCAGTTGCAGACAGCGGCTCGTAGAATTTTCACCATTTGGGGTGCCTCAGCTTAAACACAGTTCATTGATCAACAACATTTACACTCACGACATTGTTCTTTGTGGCAAGATTTAGTTCAGCATCAAGGGGTCATTTTATAGATAATATCCACTCGTACGTTTGAGATTGCAAAAGGTTCAGCCAAAACTGGCTCAACAATATTGGCCAACACAAGATTTGAGATTGCACTCATCTTGAAAGCTGTATTCAATTTTAAGCTAAATGACCAACTTTGCAACCCATAATTGGAATTCAAGACATTTCTCTTACAAGTTCTATAGAAGGCAGCAGCAACAGATCAAAACATGTTGGGAAGCTCCGCAGCTCTCCAACCGCAGACCTTCCACACTAATTGCTGCTCATATTGCCCAAGCATACATATTCCAACTGTAATCATCATATGAAAACATGCCTCAGAATAAAAGCATTACAGGTGTACGGATATTCATATACTCAATTGTGACTTCGGTCTAAACAACCAAACGTCCATCCAACATATACAGTATATTGAATGAGTAGATAATCCACCAAGAACTTCACTAGGGTGAAAAGCTAGGGGACTCTGGCAGGTGACTACTGGCAGTACAATGTTAATGGACTTGACTATGAGCTGTTTAATGGAAACTATGACAGAAACTGTTGAACAACAATGAATGTTGGGGACCATTAGTGGTATCATTAGTGGGAGAGGTAGATTCTTGTGAAAAGATCATCAGTGGTCTCACCCAACCTTTTCAAGGAGGAGGATCCGCTTTCTTGTCTAGTATTTTGATCCTTGAATGAGAAAAGTAATTCACTTCTAATTTCTTTGTTGTAACATTTGAAAAGAAACAGAACACATGCATATACATCAGTTTTCTTTTCTTTTCTTTACTTTAGAATGAAAAAGTAAAAGAGGTTTTCCCCCATTGAAGAGCCAATTGGATAATTACACAATAATTAGCAACTTACTGATAATTAATGAATATTATTGAGGGGTGCACCTGCACATAGATGCAGGAACACCCAAACCGAAACCCATCTGAGCACCCAAACAAAAAAGGAGCAATTCAAATGTCGAAGATTGCATTAAAAAGCCTATTAAGCTTACTTCTAGGTAGTCATCCATCCCATATTTGGAACCTTCCCGTCCAAGACCAGACTACTTTATACCTCCAAATGGAGCCACCTGCATTGAAATGAATATGTGAGTTTCTATCTATAATTATGTTTTAGTCTCTCCATAGGTTCAGGAGGAGACCAGCCTCTGTCGAAATTATGCCTTCATTGACACCAAGAAGTCCATATTCAAGAGCTTCAGCCACTCGCCATGACCGTTAGATGTTGTTTGTAAATATGAATGCAGCTAAGCCTACAAAAAGTAGTCATATAACCAGCAACTATGAATGAAAAAAATTTAATATTTGAATCAATATTCCAACTATTCTAGAAAGCTAGTAAGGATGGAATCCCTATGACCCATACACGAGCCAGAAAGTGAAAGCGGACTTTTTTCCTTTTGAACTCGAGAAATTAGAACGTAAAAATGTCCAGAGAAGAACCTGCATTGGTGTCGTTGGCAAGCCAGTCAGCTTCATCCTCGGTTTTGAACCGCAGCAGGGGTGCCACAGGTCCAAATACTTCCTCTTTGACACAAAATAAAACGCTCAAGTGAATAAAAACTTACAACCAAAGTCCATAATATTAAAAGATCTACGAGAAATTTTTTTAAGCATCCAAGCATATAAAAATTTCCAGATTCACGAGCATTTAGTATCACTGACTTGGATCCACTCAAGGCCCAATAATACGAGGTTCTTTGTCAAAGAGTTAGAAAGTCTATATTATAATCAAATAGGTCTACAAGGGCAGAGGTGAAAAGCATCTCAAAAAGTCTCTAAAATATTTTCTATAATCTCTAAGATGGCTTAGAGTTTGATAATTAATGTTTAGAGTTTGCTAAATAGTCATTGGTCCTTAATTTTTTAGGATTTGTTTGTTGTCTCATATTATTCCATGATTTGTTAGACATTCTCTTAATTTTCAAGATTCCTAATTTGTTGGAATCTTCGTGTTTGTTTGTTGTCTCATATTATTTCATGATTTGTTATAAATTCTCTATATTGAAACATAACTCAGTCACTAACCTAGGCTTTGATACTACTTGAGCTCTGTATAAGGATATGAAAGAGTTGTCGTCTTTTGTGAGTTTTAGGGCTTTTTCTTGTGAAGAAAGCTATCTTTGGGTAAGAAGATGGAAAAAAAAGAAAATAAAAAGTTACTAAAATACATTCCAAGACGTAAAGGCGGAGCTACCAATGAAAAATCAGATAAATAAAGTAAATATTGAAAAGCAAATGTTGAAAACAACTCAATGTTTTTTATTCTTTGCAAAAAAATAAGTTCAGTTACCATTGAAAAGATGCTCCTGAAAATACACAAGGATTCTAATAAATTAGGGATCTTGAAAATTAAGAAAATCTCTAACATGGAATAATATGGGACAACAAATAAACCCTAAAAAATTAAAGACTTAATGACTATTTACTATTTAGCAAACTCCTAACTTTAATTATCAAACCTTAAGCCATCTCGGAGACTCTAGAGAATATTCTAAAAACTTCTTAAGATGCTTTTCAACCTCGCCTGAACTCCTTGGATCATAGTGTGAACTCTCAACTTTTTTACATAGGAACTTGTAATATTAGGCTTTGAATGTACATCAATTACATGAGCAAGATAGACAAAATCAAAAGTAGTTGCCACTTAAATTATAGCATAGACTTTCTAGGTTCTACCAGCATTAATGATATACAAAATAAATAAATAAATAAATAAGCTACTTTGTTAACGGATAACATATAACTCTATTTGCACAAACACATGCCTTTCCATTATTACGGAACTTTGATTCAAGCTGCAACTCCAATTCTTTTTACTTCAAGCTGTAATTACAATTCTTTAGTAAACCAATCCAAAGAAGGATATGAGTGCCAAACCAAGGAGTAAGAGTGAAGGATAAATACTTTATAGAAAGAAAATGATAACAAGAACCCAAAACATTTTTAAAGAAAATGGAGAAAAAAATTTTAACAGCCACCAAAAGGTTTCAATGCTAGATAGACCTATCAGACAAAAGCTGCAACCATAAATTTTAGCAGCAAAAGAAGTAAAGATTACTAAATTACATAGTCTCAATGATTAAAAAAAAAAAAGAAACTCAGAGCTTTCCAAGTATTAAACAGAAAACCCATTCCACAAACAGTATTTCATATCATAGATTAAATTTTTGTATTGATTAGTAATCACAACACTTATTAGAAAAGAGAAGAAACTTCGAGTAACTACAAGTGATTCTCCTAAAATTTACATATGAAGGTCACTGCCACAGGCGGCCATTGGTTATACAAATTTGAACTTATGCTAAGCTCCTAGACATTGACGGTCTGCTTGTTTTCTTTTCATGCAGTCTGTATTACATCAATTGCTACGGGACTTGCAGAGACAAACTTATGAATGATAGTCAAACATCCCTCTCAACAGATTTATATCTCAATATCGGATTCATCTTCGATGCCTTAGGCAAAGCTCCAGCCAGAGCGCAGAAACGTCGTAATTTCTCGAAATGGTGGGCAAAACTCAGCTCACATCTTCTCGGCTTCCCTCTGCTTTTGCTGTCCGATCATCATCGTCTTCTTCAAGAGCTGCGTTAAGAGGTAAACTTTACTCTTCATTTCCAGATCCAAATGAAGCCACAACTCCTAAACCCAACTATTCGCAAGAATGTCACAGCACCCACAAACCCTCGTCTTCGACTCCCAAATCTGCATCGAGGGAGTCCCTTCCGGTTGTTGCTCTCCAAACCCAATTTTTGGAAGTTAATTGCAGGGCCGGTAAGGTCAACGTCCATGAAGCATTGCACTTCTTCCATCACATGCTCCATTCGCAACCACCTCTGCCGATCTCATCGTTCAATCGTTTATTTGGTGCACTTGCTAGGAGTAATCATTACTCCAGTGTAATTTCCCTCTATAAAAGGATGAATTCCGCTGGGTTGTTGCCCGATTTCATTACTTTGAATATTTTGCTTAATTGCTTTTGCAATGTCAATCGGGTTTCAGACGGTTTTGTGGTTATGGGGAGTCTTTGGACGAGAGGTTGTAGTCCAAATACTGTGACTTATACATCTCTGATTAAAGGTTTGTGTGAGGAGAATAGAGTCAATGAGGCAATCGGGTTGTTCAAGAAAATGGATAAATTGGGTTGTAGTCCCGATACTATGGCTTACACATCTCTGATTAATGGTTTGTGTAAGGGGAATAGAGTTGATGAGGCATTTGTGTTGTTCAAGAAAATGGATAAATTGGGTTGTAGTCCAAATATTATGACTTACACATCTATGATTAATGGTTTGTGTAAGGGGAATAGACTTGATGATGCACTTTGGTTGTTCAAGAAAATGGATGAATTGGGTTGTAGTCCAAATACTGTGACTTATAATTCTCTAATTAATGGTTTGTGTGCGGTGAATGGAGTTGATGAGGCACTCGTATTGTTCAAGGAAATGGATAAATTGGGTTGTAGTCCAGATGTTGTGACTTATAATTCTCTAATTAATGGTTTGTGTAAGGATAATAGAGTTGATGAGGTAATTGGGTTGTTCAAGAAAATGGACAAGTTGGGTTGTAGTCCAGATATTGTGACTTATACATCTTTGATTAATGGTTTGTGTAAGGGGAATAGAGTTGATGAGGCAATCGGGTTATTCAAGAAAATGGATAAATTGGGTTGTAGTCCAGATATTGTGACTTATACATCTTTGATTAATGGTTTATGTAAGTGGAATAGAGTTAATGAGGCACTTGGGTTGTTCAAGAAAATCGACAAATTGGGTTGTAGTCCAGATACTGTGACTTATAATTCTCTGATTAGTGGTTTGTGTAAGGAGAGTAGAGTTGATGAGGCACTCGGATTGTTCAAGAAAATGGACAAATTGGGTTGTAGTCCAGATATTGTGACTTATAATTCTATGATTAATGGTTTGTGTATGGAGAATAGAGTTTATGTGGCATTGGGATTGTTCAAGAAAATGGACAAATTGGGTTGTAATCCAGATACTGTGACTTATAATTCTCTAATTATTGGTTTGTGTGAGGCAAATAGAGTTGATGAGGCACTTGGATTGTTCAAGAATATGGACAAATTGGGTTGTAGTCCAAATACTGTGACTTATACATCTCTAATTAATGGTTTGTCTAAGAAGAATAGAGTTGATGAGTCAATCGGGTTGTTCAAGAAAATGGACAAGTTGGGTTGTAGTCCAGATATTGTGACTTATACATCTCTAATTAATGGTTTTTGTAAGGGGAATAGAGTTGATGAGGCACTTGGGTTGTTTAAGAAAATGGACAAATTGGGTTGTAGTCCAAATATTGTGACTTATAATTCTTTGATTAATGGTTTGTGTAAGGAAAATAGAGTTAATGAAGCACTCAAATTGTTCAAGGAAATGGACGAATTGGGTTGTAGTCCAGATATTGTGACTTATAATTCTTTGATTAATGGTTTTTGTAAGGGGAATAGAATTTATGTGGCACTCGGGTTATTCAAGAAAATGGACAAATTGGGTTGTAGTCCAGATATTGTGACTTATAATTCTTTGATTAATGGTTTGTGTGAGGAGAATAGAGTTGATGAGGCCCTTAGGTTATTCAAGAAAATGGATAAATTGGGTTGTAGTCCAGATGTTGTGACTTATACATCGCTAATTAATGGTTTGTATGAGTGTAATAAAGTTGATGAGGCACATGGGTTGTTAAAGGAAATGGACAAATTGGGTTATGGTTCAGATATTATGCCTTATAATTCTCTAATTAATGGTTTTTGTAAGGGGAATAGAGTTGACGAGGTGCTTGGGTTGTTCAAGAAAATTGACAAATTGAGTTGTAGTTCGGATACTATGACTTCTAATTCTTTGAGTAATGGTTTGTGTAAGGAGAATAAAGTTGATGAGGCACTTGGGTTGTTCAAGAAAGTGGACAAATTAGGTTGTAGTCCAAATAATGTGACTTATAATTCTTTGATTAATGATTTGTGTAAGGAGAATAGAGTTGATGAGGCAATTGGGTTGTTCATGAAAATGGATAAATTGGGTTGTTGTCCAGATACTGTAGCTTGTAATTCTTTGATTAATGGTTTGTGTAAGGAAAATAGAGTTGATGAGGCACTTGGGTTGTTCAAGAAAATGGACAAATTGGGTTGTAGTCTAGGTACTGTGAGTTATAATTCCCTGATTGATGGTTTGTGTGAGGCAAATAGAGTTGATGAGGCAATGGAGTTGTTCACAAAAATGACAAGTTTGGCTCTAGTGAACTCTATCTCTGATTTATGGTTTGTATGAGGAGAATTAAGTTAATAGGGCAACTGAGTTGTTAAATAAAAATGGACAAATTGGGTTGTAGTCAAGATATTGAAAGATACTGTGAACATTTGGATTTGCTACCGACATTTCCAGCGCAAAAGTGAGGATTGAAAGCTTATCTCCTTATTAAAGTCGGTTTGTAAAGAAGACTGCAAGTCCTTCGTTGAAAGGAGGCTCCATAGGAGTTTTACTGGAATAGTGAGACATTTCAACACCCTTTTTGGCAGCTACTTGGATGGCCAGTGGCGGGCTTCAGGAATTGAGAATTTCAAAGAGGTATTTACCTTTCCATGCGATTTTGTTGTCTTGAAGAGATACGCTAAGCTTGTAGATATGACATGCTTTCTAAATGGTGTTATTGGCCTTGAACTATCTAGACTTTTGGTCTAACTTATGCCTCGTAGTTTTCATTTGGTGGTGTGGTTTGAACTACAATATCATGAACATAATGGGAATGCAAACAAAATCTTAGTTTAAGAAAAAAAAAAAAAAAAACCTAAATGTTAAGGCCAGAACTGCCATACATTAATGGAACAAAAGAGTAGATGATCCACTGGTTCACCACTAGCTTTAAAAATATAACTCCAACACGCTCAAGCAACAACACGCTTAATCATGTTAAATTTAAAATCCAGATAAAGACTTTTTAGAGTAACGATTAGGGGTTGACTAAGTGCTATTTGGAGGATGATTTGAAAGTTCCATTCTCACTCCATATACATATGATCTCATGCTATAACTGTAGTGGAACAACCAGCACTGTGACAAATACATGTAGAAAATCTATCTACTTACAGCTCCTTTTACAGCCACATCCAGGTCAGCATCATCAAACACTATACAGGGTGCATTGCCACCAAGTTCCAGAGATACCTAGAAAAGTCAAGAAGGAAATTAGCCATATTGTGATTTCCAGAGCCCTCAATCTTTCAGCACATCTTGTGCACACCCTTTTAACAGTGTCAGCAGCACCCATCATCAACTTCTTTCCAATGATTTGGAAAAGGATCTTCTAATCGGTTTGTAATGGTTTTTGGTTTGGCAGCTGCATTCTCAAAGTCATGCACTATCCCAAATGATTCTGATTCTGACATTTCATTGATTAAAGAAGTTGAGTACATCATCTGGTTATATGCCTAAACTCAAAAATATGTTACTGTAACTTCTATGTATAGGGTTCATTTCCTGCTGTATGATCATAGATTTCGTATTTCTCCAACCCAACCTAGGGCACAATAGCATGTTGGAAATAAGGCCAAAGATGAAATCTATCATGAAGACCCTTTCTTCTGTCAAAGGATTAACAAGCCCCAGACCCATAATTGGCCAATATCATCTAAAGGTCCTTCCAATTAACACCATGCCACACTTGTTTCAGAGTAAGCATCCTTCTTTCATAAATAGAAACTCAATTCCATACTAGGTACTCACGGATGTAAAGATAGTCTTACAAGGACAATACGAAATGAGATCTTCCAGCTATGAAATCAATAAATCCAACAGCATAGGAGGGAGGAGAAACCTTTGAGATTGCATCTTGAAGAAATGATTCAACCTGTAAGGCAGGAACGGACCAAGTAATCGAGAATTCACATAGGTGACTGCAAGATGACAATATAAAGCACGTTGGGAACTGAAAAAATTGAAAGCAAGCTTACCTTTTGTACTGCAGCTTCATTGATTAGTGGACCCTGTGATGAAAGGAAAGTTTCATTGGGACCTAGTTCTTTGGTTATATCACATTGAGGGCAAAAGGGGACAAAAGAAATATCTAAAGTTAGTGCCATATTAAAACGATATTGGCATAGGAACGTCTTACGTGATACAGAATAGAAAACAGTTCAATATTGAAGGAATTGCATATCATTTATATTGCTTAGTGACTACTGAAAGCATAACAGAGATTCCTGCAGAAAACAATGCCAAATGCTACCTGGGCCACACCCTCAGTGAAGCCATGCCCAACTTGGAGACTTTGAACAGCTTTGGAAAATGCATTTGCAAATTTCTCATATATGCCTGCAAGGGAAACCTATTAACCACACAAATGATAGGAAACAGTATATCTGGAAGGAGAGCCAGTGTAGACCAAGCAGTGGAAATACTTTATATGCATTAATGAACCAGAACATGTATTAAAATTTGCATTAAGTTGTCAAAGAATAAAATAGAATCAAGTGTTATAATTGCATTTTATGATCAATTAGAATACCTCGCCCATTGCCTGTTTCAGAGGTTTTCCTTGCTCTAAGGTTATAAGTTGTCCAAGCTCTTCTATGTGGGGAATTCGTAAATCATACCTTGAAATTCATGATAAAAACTGATGAAAATTGATGGAATATAAAGTTTCTTTTCCATCTGTTCTTGAGAGGATTTATGTAAAATTTAATACAAACAGACCAACAAGATTTGCAAGATAGAGAATGTCCCATTTCCTCAGATATCTGCTCCTCTCAGCAGTGGTAAGTTTGCTCCAAGCTACACAATAGCATAAGCACAGGTATGTTATATCAGAGAATAATTTCGAGAATATATTAGTCACAACATGGTGAAAACTACCAAGAGCAACATCCTTCTATTACATGTATGCATAAGAAATTACCCACAACATTTACATGCATGTGCAGATGCACACAAGCATCTAGAAGTATGGTGATGCAGGGGAAAGGTTACTAAATAATTATGTTTCAGGAAACAAGGACATCGGCGAAGGTTTCAACTTTCATTCTAAGTATTATTTGTGTTTGCTCTATTGTGTCCAGCGGTCCTTTATCTTCCAGATCAATGAATTAGTGGTGTTACCCCATTACTAGCAATTCCCAGTATTGGATTGAACAAATTCCTCCTGCCCTGGCGGGGATCTGCTTTCACGGTGGCACGAGGGCCGAGCCCTCCCTAATATCTTTCCGACAGCCGTTGCTGCCCAACGTCCGCCGCCCTCTCCCCGTTTTTCAGCCTCATTTTTCCTTTATCTGATTTTTCCCTTGCGAGGGGTTTTTTTAGTTAAGCAATTTGTTTTGCTTTAATTGTCTTTACTTGTATTTGCTATCTTCCCTCGGAGAAATTAATCATGTAAGCTGTTTTTCTTTCCTCCCCTTAGAAGAGCTGATCATAAAGGCTGTTTTTAGCCAAATTTGGTAAGGGCTAGATTTATGTCCTGCCTTCCCAAATTCAACAAAAGCTCAACAAATACACTGGAGGGCAGGGGCTTGTTCACCGAAACCAGTAACCACCTGTGCTGCCGCATAGACCTTTTTTTTTTTTTGGGTTTCCATACAAACAAAATGCAGGAGGTGGTTTTGGACAGAATATGGTAGGAGACTTTGGATAGGAGAACCTTACAAACTACGACAAGCTTCCACAGTGACCAACTCTATTAGGAGTTTTGAGAGGATGCAATTTAAGGTAAGCTCTAAAATTCCTAATTTTCCATAATCCTCATTTGTGGAGTGCTTTTTACTAGGGTTGAAAAAGGATAATTGAAGGGCAGTATTGATCTTAGGTCCACTTTCCTGAAACAAGCATTTAGTGCTAGCGCATGAGAACCAATGAAACCAATAAACCCACTGAGCAATGAACTAGAGATCATATCTTCAAGGGAATCAACTACATTGACAAACCATAGGCTACTCATACTACGCATTGACAAGACAAAAACACGAAGTGTGATTGGAACCAGCCAAGCCCACTCTGCACTAAGGAACATACCAACCGAAGCACAGGCTCCAACTGTGCATGCAACACCAGTGTTGCAAGCCTTTATTCAAGTGCACCCACAATCCAACGAGTTAAAAGGAAAGTTTATAATCACATCTGGACATATGCAGAGGACAAACAAAAAACAAGCTGACCGTGGGAAGCAGGTTATGATTGACAGAGAAAGATGTTCTGACTTGGCAAGCTCTCAAGCTAATGTGACCATGCCGGCCCCTTGGACTGGACAGGAGGAAACTTCCTCCCACCACCATCTCATTATAGGAAAGGTGACGTCGGCTCTAAGGCAACACAAACTTGGGGAGGAAGTTAGTCAAGCTGCCAAACAAGACAAGAAGGTTGGTGCCACCCAAATGTCAAATGACAACACCGTTCCTCACCACTTTGTCTAGTGTCCATGATGTTTTTCTCTTGTGCATAGAGAGACTATATACGAGCACGTGACTTTAGTTAAGCAACCCAACGCACCATTTTGGCAAGGGATTGGAGAAGAAGAAAAAAGAAGCAGGCCCACAGGGGAAGGCAGTAGAGACAAAAAGTAGAAACAGAAAGTGTAATTGTAGACTTAGATTAGATTGGCTTCTCCCCTAAGGGGCCCTGTAGTGTAGTTAGTAGTTTGGTTGCTGAATGTTATTGGTTGTAATCAAGGAACAATAATTAAAGTAGAGGGGATATTATCCATATTTCCTCTAAGTTATGAGTTCTTTTATTACTCTCGGACTGGGCATTACACATTGATGCCATGAATGAGTGCATCAGAAACATTGAAATAAAGTGGCAGAAGCTAGGTGTAGCCAATGTTTGTGTAGCGACGAAAGAAGAAGAAGATTGGGACGCCCAAAGGCCTTCTTTTCTTATTCTCACAAATCATAAAAAATGTGATACTTGATGACACAAATGTAGAAGTAAATCCTATACATGCGTAAGTATGGTATAACAAGTGAACATAAACAAGAAATGGATTGGCTCAATGCATACCCATAGCCCAACAACACATGTATCAACAAAATCAACACATGAAGCCTAATAGGCTAATTATCTAATTTTCTCTTCCAGTGATTTTTGTGCACATGTATGGTATACAGTATATCTTCATCGAAATTAATAGCCGAACTTGAGCCAATGTATAACTTCGAAATATTTTTGTAATTTATATGTATGAATTTGGAAGTGTAAATGTTATTGATATGGCAATTTAGGAAGGTAAAATATAAATTATCTAAAAAGAAAATGATAATGACATAGAGAAAAGAAAGAAAACTCTTACATAAAAGAACCCATTGTTTTGTTGGTATGAAAAATAACAACCATGCCACATGGAATGAATAATCAAGAGTTGGTCGTCCTTGTGGTACCATGATATAAGGAAAGGCCACTCCTTTATTTATTTAGTTTTTCTTATGTATAATATATTATGAAAATGGCACATAATATACAATAGATAAAAATGTAAAAGTTGGTGCTATCAATTTAGCTATGGTGATTTAACACAATCAATTAACTAAATTGCATGTACCAACAAAATTTGTTTCACGATATCAATTTCAATAATTGAGTTTCCATTTTTGATAACTAAATGTTAGAAGTTTTAAACTCTGTGAGCCATGAATTCATTCCACATAGTTGAGAAACTCAAACTCAATCTTATGCTAGGACTTTGTACAACGACGATTTTGGTATAGGCTTAGGCCCATATTAAACATCCTAATTTGAATGAAAAAAAAAACCCTCCAAAACCCTTTCCCTCTCGTTTAAAATCTTAGATATCAAACATCACATACTTAGAAAGTAGATTATTTATTTTATTTGGGATTCTTTAAGGATTTAAGACTTATCTTCCTTCATCTGAACTTCCCAATATTTTTAAAGGAGCGGCCATGGCCTTCTACCCTCCTCCGCCCGGCGTTAGATTCAGTAAAAGTCGTGCTGACCAAATTCAGGAGGTGACATAAGTTTCTAGAATATTCCAGTAATGACTTTAACCCCCGTTTTTCATGCCGGCACAAAACGTGGGCACGGGGAGTTTCAAATATGGGCAGCGGAGAGTAATTTAATATAAGTGGAATTATCATTATATAAATAAGATTCTCATATATTTTTTAATAATATAAAATTTATTAGTCAAATTGTTAAAAGATTTAAAATCCAATTTAAAAACTAACTAAATAATTAAAAGGATGTTCCCTTTAACTAAGTTTAACTATAAATAATTATAATTTCGATGAGTACAGTATAAAAGTTTTATATTAAAAAATAATATCATTGAATCGAAATTTATATATATATAATACTCCAATCTTTAAATTAACTTTTAAATAAGTTTCTTCACCTTTTAATATACTTTTAGCATTAAGTTATAAGGGATTATCTTAGTTGGAAGCACTATTCAATTAAGTTACAAAATTGATTTTTTATAAATTATGTTACGAAATACTAATTCAAAATCTATACGCAGCGTTACAATTTGTCGCGAGTCTTAAATATTATTTTCAGTTAATTTAAGGTTGTAATCTACGTTTTACAAAAAATTGAGGTTGGTTGATCGGTCGTTGACTAAGGTGGTCATGCCCCACCCGATTACTCGATGAAAGCGAGGAAAGTCGTTTGGAAATTTAGGCTATTATTAGGGGCAATTTTAGTATTTCGTAGATCCCAAATACGCAAGTAGACTTACCTTAGGATTTGTGGAAGTAAACCGACTCTACATAAATTAAATATATCTTTCCTTAATAATAAAGTTTTAATTTCTGCACTTTTTTATCTGTTCATTATGAATTTTGAAGTCCATTCAAACGTTATTAATATTTGGTAACTTGAGATGTGGATAACTTTTACCATATGATCCTTATACAAATTGTTTCTAACTTATGATTTGTGTAATGATTTATCAATTAAGTGGTTTTAAAAGTCAAAAAATATACTGTTAAAAAATTACATATAGTATAGAATCCCACTCAAAAAATAAAATCATTGAGGTAAAATTTAAATTAAAAAAATTATTTCACTTTTTAATTGATTTATTAACTTGCATTTAAATTCGTTCATTTAGGTCTTAAACTCAAACTTTACAGTTAAAATTCTCATTAGCTGACAACTAAATTGACAGATTAGGTGACATATATGAAAAAATATGTATTCCTCTAACTATTATCCTAACTTTCTAATTAAGCTAAACTTGATAATTTAAGGGTTTCTAGTTATTCGTTTGATGTGATATTGAGTTCAATAGTATTCAATATATAGAAAAAAAATTAATTTTTTTATTGCAACTTGCATCCAAATTCACTCATCAAATTTTACTATTATAACTCCTACTAGCCGACAACTGAATTAGTAGATTAGGAGACAAATATGAAGAAATATGTACTTCTCTAACTCTTATCTTAATTTTCAAGTTAACCAAACTTGATAATCTAAGGGGTTTCTACTTATTCCTTACACTGTCGTATTAATAGTGAAAAGTAAATTACGCTTCTTACTGAGTCCAGAGTCCAAGCCGCGTTTGTGCTGCGCCTCTGTTTGACCGCTGATTGGTTCTTCCTTCTCTCTTTGGAGAGCGGGTGAGACATACAAAGCAAGACCAGTCCCTTCTACTCCTTGAAAAGTCAAACAATTCGAAAAACCAAAAGCCTCCCTACATCGCAACAACTACAACAAGAAGAAGGAGAACCATTACCTTGGTGTTTCTCTCTTTCTCTCTCTCTCTTTGTGGGCAAATCTCAAAGCTTTTGGTTCTAATTGACTCTCCTTTAAGCGGTGTTGGGTTTTTCTTGGTTCAATCTGTTGTTAAGTGGAGAAAACTTGAGTCTTGTCTGTGATGAGTTCGCATACGGCGTCATCGAGCTCAGCAGGTGCTGGATCGGCAGATTCGTCAGCTCCCAGGAGGAATTCCAAGCGACCCAAGTGTAATTTTATCTGAAAAGCTTTCGCTTTCGGGGTTTCTTTCTTTACTTTTTCTCGGGTGGGGGTTGGGGGAGCTACTTTGAGTTGTTTCGATGAGTACTCTCTTGCAAATTTATTGAGTACTATTCGTTGTTTGCTTGGTTCCTCTTTGATTAAGTGTTTTTTTTTTATAATATTTTTTTTTTTTAGTTCCAAAACTTTACTAATATGTTTTTGAGAATTATTCGGAGGTACCCGGATGAAACCTTTTTGGTTTTTGTGCTTTATGTGCTGTTATATTCTTTCTGATCAGTCTGATTGTGGTATTGCCCCCTGTTTGGCCAATTTGTATATATCCGAGATCTTGGGTGTGCGTTTGCTTGTTAAATTAAAGATATTCTGTTTCGGATCAGAAATATGAGGTTTGATGTTTAAATTCCTTTTGGAATGATCTTTCATATTTTTTACATATTTAAATTTCTTCTTGACAGGTTTTGTAAGTTTTAATCACGGTTATTTTAGATTTATGCTTCATATTTTTCTTTTGTATTCTAACATGTAGTTGACTTTGTGTTTAGTTGCAACCTTACTGTAGTGTAGGAGTTTGGTAATGATAAATTCTCGAAAACACACTGCAAGGTTATCCGACATGTGCTAGCCTACAGCTAGATGTGGTTTCACCTCGGAAGTCTTCCACCTGTTTTCGATCTCAGAATTTTGATATGTTCAACTATTTGTCTGTGTAGCATGTTTAAAAATTTAGATGTTTATTACTAGATTGTTGCAAATGTTCATCAAGAGATTAAATTATCAGTCTGTTTATGGTTAAATGTGCTTGTGATTGTTGATGATGATGCTTATCAGTGTTTATGGTTAAATGTGCTTGTCTTGATAGATGCCTTTGACCTGGGTTGTAAAATGAGTTGGTTTTTGAAAGTTAAATCAAACTAATGAAACTTCACGCAAGGATGACAACTTGAATGGCTTAACTGCTAAGCACACCTTTGCTACTTTTCTAAGAGGGGTATGAGATAAAATTCTGGTCCAGTTTTGGGCTTGGTTTTGAACTGAAGATAATGTCTGGATTGTTCAGTGTCATACGATCAAATATCTTGGGAGGAAATCGACATCTTGCCTAGATACAATTTGACCTAATAAATGAAGGCAAGCATATTTTAGGCAGTGCCAAAAGTGGCAACCGTGTCAGATGACTTAGTTAATCGGAATTAGATATCTTTTGGAGTACATTCTTATCATCAAATTCAGTTATTATTTTAGTATCCTTTTTGGTTTATTTAGTACTTTTTGATGGAGTTAGGGTTGTGATAGAGTTGGAGTTTCTAGTAGTAGGTGTGTTAATGTGGCAAGAGGAAGCGTCTTCCTTAGCCTTTTCTTGGTTGTGGATTTTTATTAAATTGATCATTCCCCCCCTTCCCCTTCCACACAACCCCCTAACCGGCCCCCTCCCTCAACACACACACACCAAAGAAGAAAAAGAAAAAAAACCCAAGTCTATACTGTCAGAGTTTGAACTTTATCTTCTTCTTTTCATGGGCTCTTTTGGGGTTTAGTATTTTGACAACCTCATACTCTTCCATTATCCTATATGCCGTATGAGTTAGGTATTTATGTTGATGCTTCTTTGGAGTTTCTGCTGATTATATCCTGAGCAAGTGGTTTACAAATCCTTTGAAACTTTGTTGAATTTTAGTGGACTAAAGAGAATTTTCCTTTTTAAAATTTTCAGATTCTAAGTTTACTCAGCAAGAACTTCCAGCATGCAAGCCAATTCTCACTCCAAGATGGGTAAGCTTTATAATTGCTTATTTTTAATATTTCCCTAATGTTATTAGTATGCGTGGCAAAAGAAATTAATATAAATCGCTTTCTCTTTCTCTTTGTGCAGGTGATTTCGGCATTCCTTCTTGTCAGCGTTATCTTCATTCCAATTGGAGTTGTTTCCTTGTTTGCTTCCCGAGATGTATGTTAAAACATGATCCATTGTTTTTGCTATTTCTAGTTCCAGAAATAGTTACTCAGAATTATTGTATATCAGGTTGTCGAAATTGTTGATCGTTATGAACTGGAATGCGTGCCAAAGGCCAATCAAAGTGATATGGTCAAATACATACAGACCCCTGGAGATAAAATATGCAAAAGAACTCTAAATGTAAGAATCCTCTGGAGCAAATCTCATTTATTCTTGTTGTTGTATGTTAAAGAGATCATTACTTTGGGTAATTTCTTTTTTTGAGACCATGGCATAATATGTTGAAACACAACTCAGTACAAAATTTTAAGCCTATGGATTTGGAAGCAATTATGGAATATTAACTATTCACACTTATAAAAGCTCTCCAAATGTGGGACTTCTTTCCCCATTTACATTGTATATCTAACAATCACCCATTTGCTTGTGTGTATACCTTCACATAACTATGCTCTTCTTCTCATGGAAGAACTATTAATCATATGGGCCATTTTTAGGACCATTTGTGTGGGTTTTTATAGGTTCCATGTGTTCTCTCTTTGCTTCAACTGTGAAAGGGACAAATCCTAGACACATCTGCTACATCATGCATAATTTGATACTCCTTTTTTATTTTTTATTTTTATTTTATTCCATTTACATTTTTTTATTCTCTTGCCACAGCTATAATTAATTGCTTTGCAGCTGTAGTGGTTGTGGCATGGGATCTTTGAAGCTACTGTGACATCTATTGATATCAGTTTCTTATATATTCTGCTTTTAATTTGATAGAAATATGGTGTGTTTTTATAAAAAGATAGTCATTTAACTCCCAAGGTTACAAAATTGATGGACTTATTATTATTATTTGTGTTTTATTTTACTTTTTCTTTGAAGGTATCAAAGCGAATGAAGCAGCCAATATATGTGTACTATCAGCTTGATAACTTCTATCAGAATCATCGGAGGTACACATCCTCTGCCTTTTCCATCTTAGGGATATGCTTAATGTGATTAATTAAAGAAGATATTTATTGAATTAGATGAGCCAAATTTATTTGTGTCCATGAGACCTTTGTCCACTTAAAGTTGAGAAAATTACTGATAGACCCGGAACATGGTTTTGGTGTCCACACAGATGACATGTTGTCCGGTTGCTTGTCTGTTCTGGGGCCTCAGACAGTGACCTTTTGAAGGATTACTGGAAAAATTCTTATTGATAGTTATCTTATGATTTTAAAACACAACATTGTGGCAGCTCTTTTGGTAGTTATACTGACTGCAACTTGCACTGCAGGAAGGTTTTTCAATTCATTTACTTTTGAAGTAGCACAGGAGAATATGTATCTTGTCAACTATTTGTTTATGTGTGTGTGTGTGTGTGTGCGTGTGCTTGTGGGCATACATGTGTTTTGAAGTCAATGCAAGCGATATATTTCAACAATAGCTTGTTGTCATTGACAGATTAGACATGACTTATGCTGTCCATGGTCTCATATATTGGCTCCATTTTCTTCATAGAAAACTTAGCCCATGTTTGTGAATGGGATAATTTGAGCCAATGGTCATATTTCATGAAAATGATATTTCATGGATTTCAGATCGTATTGTGGTGTGCTATATGTCGGATTCGGGAATTAGGGTACTTTTATGTGCTGTAATGATCTCATATGTTGCCAGTACTTTTGGACACCATCTATCTTTTGTTTACATGGTTCCCATTATCTTTGATACTTGATCTTTATTTGAGTTCATTTTTTGTCACAAGTAGAGGTTTCATCAAGCATGCTCCATGACTTTGTACAGGTATGTGAAGAGCCGAAGTGATGCACAGTTGAGAGATCCGAATAGTATTAACGACTATAGCACTTGTAAACCAGAATCAACTATAGGCAATGGGAGTGCTATTGTGCCTTGTGGTCTCATAGCTTGGAGCTTGTTCAATGATACTTATAGCTTCTCCCGCAACAATGAGAACTTGACTGTGAACAAGAAGGATATTGCATGGAAGAGTGATAGGGAGCACAAGTTTGGCAGCAATGTCTATCCAAAAAACTTTCAGACTGGACCTCTTATAGGCGGTGCATCGCTTAATACATCAATACCAGTAAGCCTTTCATTTTTTTTTTCTTTTTAATATTACAACACACACACTTAACTCACATATGTGGAGTATCAAACCTTAGACCTTATGGTTAGGATCCCTACTAGTTCACCATTAAGCTAGCTAGCTAAGTGACCAATAAGCCTTTCATGACTTCTCACCTAGTAGAATTCAGTATGACTATGATAACCATTGTGCATAATAGTAGACACTTTACCGAAATGCTGTATTGGAATGAAAGATAGTTTGTTAAAATGAATCTATATGCTGGGACCTGACAAGCAAATTTCCCAAACTACCAAATTATCTCAGTTCCTAAACTTTAATATAGCTCAAATCTAAATATGAGGAAAAGAAGAAAGAAAACTATGGTGCAAACAATGCCAAGAAACAATGGGCTGAGCTATATTATCTTGAGGTTTTGTGAAGAAATTATGTTGCCCAAAAAATAATAGAAAAAAGGAAAAAAGTTAAAAGAGAATGGTGTCTATAGAAATCTGTAGGGTTCTATTCTTGGTGCCTAAACCCTTTTCTTTGCTGCCAAACTCCTATAACTGACCATTGGAGGCATATGTCCGCTGGCTGCTGAAGAGTTTTGGAGACAAATGAACAACTGTCTCTCCATCTTACCACATAGAGTACCAGCTGGTGGCCAAGTGACCTCTTCTAACCAATTTTTACCTATTAAGAGTCCTCACTAAATTTGGTGTTTTATGTGACCTTTAGTCTTGAGGTTGCTTCAGTAAATGAGGCAGGTGGCTAACTTTGTCAGATATGTTTTGTATTAACAGTTAAGTCAGCAGGAGGACCTGATTGTATGGATGAGAACTGCTGCTCTTCCAACTTTCAGAAAGTTGTATGGGAGGATAGAGGTGGATCTCGAGCCAAATGATGTCATACAAGTGACACTGAAGAACAACTATAATACATACAGTTTCAATGGCAAGAAGAAGCTTGTGCTTTCTACCACTAGTTGGCTTGGCGGGAAGAATGACTTTCTTGGGATTGCTTATCTCACAGTTGGCGGGTTGTGCTTCTTTTTGGCTTTGACTTTCTCTATAGTATATCTTGTTAAGCCAAGGTAATTTTCTCAACCGAAAACTTGAACTAGTCTTAAGATTTACCTGTCTCCGTAATAGTGGGGCTTTTGATTGGTAACATCATGTGAGCTTTCCTCTTTTGTGGTGCTTGTGATTTCTTCTGCATGTTTCTAACCTCTCTGTAGGGAAAGATTTAGGTTCCACCAATGTTTCATACTTTATTGCCTTAGTGTCCAAGTTTGTGCAGGCATAAATTGGGTAATTGGCAAAATGGTCAAATAGAGAGTGAACTTTTGGCTGCATTTCCAATTCAATTGCAAAAGCATTTGGAAATGGAATTATGATCATGGAACTTATGTGGATTCTAGATAGTTATTACATAATTTAATCGGTGAGCCAAATGTAGACGGATAATAGTTTTCTTTCTTTTACTTGCCTGTTTAATTTATTTTTCCTTCGAAACTGTCTGTAATGTAAGAATTGATCATATTATCTAATCTAAAATGTTTGAAATACTTGTATCGAATTTTACTTTAGAAGTCATTAAATAGTTACAGTTGATAAAGTAACAATTTTTTGAAAGTTAAACATAGATATTGGTGTCAAACAGCATTTCAACTGGGCATCTAATCCTACTATCATGATTGATTTTAGAATATTTACGTAGATCGTCTATCTCCTACCGTATTTTGTGACCAGTATGGAGTGCATGTTCAGTGAGTTTTAGGTGTGTATAGAACTAGGTATTGGGCATTCTTAGTGCCTATCCTTTGTTGCAAGAGTGATTGGTTTGTATCACCTCAAATGACTTACCCCTCATGTCGTCTCATTTCTTCCACTTATTGGCTAGTTTATCCTTTTCCATTTCTTCGTAAGGCCTTCATTTTCTGTAGCATATTCATTTCTGTTTCTGTCATATAGACATGTTGCTCTTTTTTATCTTGACAAGTTTCCAGATGATGCTCTAGAGGATCTTCACGTTGTTGCCCTTTTTCCAAATTTAAGAAATAGCCCTGTTATTTTTGCCATCACTCTAATTCTTCCAAATATTGAAGTGATAGAATGGACTACAGAAGTCTCTGTAAGCATCTAGTTCAGTCAATTTGAGTGGGCTGTTTTTGTGGAGAAATGGTGTTGGAGGCACAAAAAGTTGTCGTGTAGAAAGCTTTACCCTAGGGTGTCCTAGGCAAAAGTGTTAATACGAATCAGAAGTGATAGTTGGATAATGATGCCACGTAACTAATGTTTCTTGTTTACTGTCTATATGCAGGAAACTTGGAGATACCAATTACTTGTCATGGAACAGAACACCAGCAGGGCACTGATAAAGTTTCTGGACTTCAAAGGGTGGCTTCTCTCTAGCATTTCGCTGTGGATAAGTTTACAAAATGTAATTTTATGTGTACTTCATCCTGATATTGTTGATAAATTCTCAATACAAAAGATGCAACCAAATGTGAACGAATCTGTATCTCGGTTTGTTTGGCATTTGAAATCATATTTTCATTCTGTTTATTCACTCAAATTTTTTCCATTCGGGGCTTATGCGTCCTAAAGAAGCCCTCATGCTCATAGGAATATGCATTAACAAATCTTAGACAGATATCTATACCTTTAGGAGATTGGATCTCTTTCCTTTTCTCGGGTATCGGTAACCAAGCAGGCTCTACCACTTTGTGTTGATTGCTGTCGTCAAGTCGAGTTCCAGGTCTGTAGATACAGCTGTTTGCTCTCCATATCACATGGAAACTGAAATTATAAGTCGTCGGGGGTGCTGTTGTTCGACTCTTTTGCAGTATGAGATTGTTCTTTACTCTTGCGAAGGACCAGGGCTCTATGCATGAAATATGATGCCTATGCGAGTTTTCGAATATTTTGAATTTCAGCAAATTCCGGCACATGAAAGTGAAATTTGAAAGGATGTTTTGATCCTTTGTTATTGCTTTTGTGAGAACGATAAACGTATATTTTGTATAATTCTAAAACTGGCATTTGAACACAAAACCCAGTTTTTTCCATTGCATGATAACTTTGTAGAGATTTTTGATTTTTTTTTTTTTTTTTCAGTTCAAGCTAATGCCAACTCACATTATTCTTAGGAAAACGTTGTGAATTTGAATTTGTCTATTTTCTTTGTTATTACAAAGTGAAAGCAAATAAAACACATTTGCAAAAAGTATTTTTTTTTTTTAATATTACAAGACACACATCTAATTCATACACATAAAGTGTTGAATCATAGATCTCACGGTTGATATCTTTATTAATTCACTGTTGAGCTAGTTGACTAAGTATACTAGACATTATGTGCACATAATGTGAAATTCTAAACTTCACAATTAAAATTTTTACTAACTCATTACTAAGCTAGCTGGGTAAGTGACCAGAAAGAGTTTACCAAAGACTACATTAGTGGGGGTTTTAATCCTTTTTCTAAGTTATTGGGGGAATATTAGGCATTAGTCAATATCACCCTCAGCCCGCCACCACCGTGGGGCCGCCGTGGGCCTAGTTACGTTTTTTTGGGCTCGGTTCCTTGGCAAAATCCGGGTACCGCTCCGCTTTAGGAAAAAAAAAAAAAGAAAGAAAGAAAAATTACTTGTTTCCGTCGTCTTCTATAAATTTGTCAAGGAAGGTCCCCAGCGTAAGCGCCTGTCCGAGTTCCGTTTTCTCTGAAGCTTCTTCACATAAAGCAAGACTGAAGAGGTAGGCCATCCCCATGAACCTCTAACATAATTTGCCATCCTCTCTCGCTCTGCCCCTCTCGCTGGTCCTTCTTTCCTTGTGAATTTTGCCTCGTATGATTCTGTTAACTGAATCAGATCTTTAACTTTGATAGCTGATGCTTGATGTGGAAATGTTGATAGATTTTACACTTCTATCTCCGGATTTTCTTGTTTCTGTGCCGCCATTATTGCTTTTTTTCTTCTTCTTCTTGATTTGATTATCAAGCCGGTTAGATGAGTCGTCTCTTTGTAGTTTATCCAAAACATCTGAGAAGGAAAGCAAAATTGGATTCCGGTTCCCCTATTACTAATTTTGGGGTGTTAGTGCTAGTGTTTGTTCTCTTGTCTAGAAATCGGATTTGATCTGTTTTGATCCGTTTCCGAGGTGTAACTAGCAAGTAGAAGAAGCGTTAGTATCGGATCACTTTTTGGTTGGAGAAAATAGCTTATTCCAACTTACTTAGTCTGATTGCTGATTGTATTTCCTATTACTGGGCGGCATTAGTTTCGGTTTTAGCTGTATATCTTATCCTACTTCAAAAACTATTGTGTTGATCCGAAGACGATCGCTCTTCTGGTGTCAGTTTGTGTAATGTTCATTAGATCGACCATTCCTGGGGTTCAGTATATCATATGCGGTTATCTCCCGTGGTTATAGTTTCCGATTAAGTCCGTAGTTGCTTAAGCATGTCCATTTCAAGTTCTAGTTGCCTTATGAGTACCCTGGATCAATATACTTGTAATGCTCGAAAGGATGTCAGCAAATGTTAAAAATTATGTTTGCTACATTGTAAATTGGTTAGAAATGGGTAAGACCTGTATAATATTATCCAGATCTTGTCTTGCAAGTGGCTTCATGAACTGCTTTATGCATTTTAAGTTGCAAATCTGTGGTTTTCCCAAAGGAAAAATTTACCTTCCTTTACTTTTATTTTCATTTTTCATTTTTTGAAGATTGGTTGAATTGTATCTTCGGAGAAGCATAGAAACGATATACTAATTTCTCTTGCATTGGGTTGTAGAAGGTGACTTTACATAACAGAAATCCTAGTAGGCTTCAACCAGTTTAGTCTATTTAATTCTGTTATCAACTGGGGTATATTTTGCACCAGTTTAGTTGTTTCTACTATCGCGTAAAGATTTTCTTTGCCTTTGGTCCTAGTTTCAGTCTGGTCAATCTTATTCTTAGAACTTAGTGTTGTAATTTACAGGAAAGCATGGCATCCAATAGGGGTCAAGGTGGAATCCAACAATTGCTGGCTGCAGAGCAAGAAGCTCAACACATAGTCAATGCTGCTAGAAGTGGTAATCTAACTTTTCGTTATCCAAATTTTCACATATCTTAATGCTACATGTATCTTGTTCCTCGGTTATACGTTATCTATCTATTTCTACTTTTGTACAGTCTGAACACATGTTTGATGTATGAGCAATGCTTGTTGGATGACTTAAATAATAAAAGTGTGTTCTTTGCTGTACTGGCTTTTGCTTTTCATGTGGAAGGATAATTTGTAGTTTAGGCATGAGTAAATGCATTTCCTCAGGCAAGATTGGACATCTGTATAGTTATGTTTCTGCCTTTTTGTTCTTTTTCTCCTTCGTCGTTATGACCCTGCTTTCCTGAGATCTGATTCTTTCTTTTCTTGGGACCTTTTTTTCCTGCAATTAGCAAAAACGGCTAGGCTGAAACAAGCCAAGGAAGAGGCTGAAAAGGAGATAGCTGAATTTCGGGCCCAAATGGAGCAGGAGTTCCAGAGGAAACTTGCAGAGGTTTGTATGTGTTATTGAAACTGAGTCATAGTGTTCTATTTGCCCTGGTGGTTAAACTTGATTCGTGGTGGTAACTAGGTTGAGCATTCTGAGTTCTTTTGTGGCTTGTAAAATAAAACAAAAATAAAGAACGAAATTGACTCATTTTTCTTATTTTCATGTATGTCTTGAGATCCTTGATGGGAGTGAAAACTTCAAATTATGAAATCTGCATGGGTTTCTAAATCCTGCTCTTTTTTCTTCACTCTCTTCCTTTCTCATTTCTCTTTTCTTCCATAACAGAGCAGTGGAGATTCAGGTGCAAATGTTAAGCGGCTGGAACAAGAGACAGATGCGAAGATCCAGCACCTGAAAATAGAAGCTGCTAGAATATCACATGATGTTGTTAATATGCTTCTGAAGCATGTGACGACTGTGAAGAATTAGGTCAAAGCATGGTAAAGGTGTTATTGCAAACTCCTGAATCTTATTTGCTTCGAACCCGTTCATCCTGAACCTTAGATTTCCTGCGTACTGTGGATAGGATTCTTGTTCTGGTATTTGTTATGTTGTGTACCATACTTAATCTGATGAATAAAATTATGTTTCCTCTGTCATAACGAGCCCTTGAAGTAGCCATTGCTGGTTAGGCTGATTGGATTGGGTATAAATGACCACTTTTTAGTAAGAAGAAGAGATATAAGAATTACTTACTTGATTAACGTTGAAATAGAATTCAATTACACGTTTAGTGCTGCCAACATGCGTGTAGGTTTCGTTGCTTCAACTCCAATTCTCATCAGAGCACTTCTCAAGACATGTCATTTTGGTTGCCAATTTGGCATATCATTTTGGGTGGATTTTCCCATTCATTTTTACAGTGAGAGAAGGAAGTGGATAGAATTAGTTATGCACCTTCATAGAAAGTCAAGACTTTGTTAAGGGCACAATATCACCAATGGTATTTCCACGGCTAAATACACAGACGCAAAAATACATGATTGGATCACTAGCACGCGCTGCCTACAGCTAGGCTTTCACTACAGCTTACACGCCATTGTTGACATAGCATGGGCTTCACAAAACGGAGCACTTCTTCCCCATACGATTGTTCTATACTCTTGCGAGTACCAGAGCTTCATGCTTGATAACTTTGTAGATAGTTGAAAAAAAAAGAAAAAGACAAAAAGGTTGTCTTTTTTATCAATTCATGCTGATGCCGACTCACGTTACTCTTAGGAAAACGTTGGAAAGATATGCACCTTCCGGGTAGGATGGATCAGTAGGGTGATCACATGCCGCACCGGCCTGTCGTAGGACAGTGATCTTCCTTCCTGCCATTGATGCAGCACCCTGATCACAAAACCCAAGACGTTTGTCAAAGTATATTAGAGAATTGCCGTAGTCTCTTCCAATTAAAATGAAAAAATTACTGAAAAAATGGACTCATTGTATCACATTTATTATTGAAAAAAGGGATTCATTTATTTTCTTTGTTCCAGCAAAATGAAAGGAAAGAAAACATATCTTGAAAAAAGTTTACTAAGGACTACATTAAGAGGCGTTCTAATCCTTTTTATTCTTTTGCACCATAAAAACCCATATTGGTTCTTACCACAACATTATCAATGTACTCTCCCAACTTCTCAGTTTCTATTGTCATACCATTATGCCCCATTTGGCGACAACCAGATGGGGCATCAACCTACGTAACTCATCTTTTTCCTGATAAATCTCACCTTGGCAGACTGCCTACTGTGAAATCAAGTATTAGTTTCTTAAACAATGTTACACTACCAGGTCAAAATTTCTCTAAAATGTAGAACATAATGAATGAGAGAAAAAGAAAGACAGAAAGCTTATCTACAATACAGATTATAACACGTCATTCTTAGATAAAGAAATAAAGGTTCTGGAAAGATAATTACATATCAATATTTTCAGTCAGATAACACAATATAGGAAAGTTACTTGCCTGAAGAGTAGACAAGAACGTCCCACTCTGGGTCATAGCTCCTGAACATGAACAGGTCATGAGAAGTCCACCACTTCTTGTTAACCGCATTGCCAATGAGTTTAAAGTTCTGTACATGCCTTTTGCACTTTGTAAAACCTAAATCAGAAAGACACAATAAGCAGCAGCAAAACTCACAAGAAATAGGGAAAGCACTGACAGATGCATTGAGAAGTAAACCGCAGTTTGTCAACAAGGTCAAAAGGTATATGAAAGGTGTAAAACGAAAAAAGAAACCTGTCGAGCAGGAGGGCAAGGCGAGAAAATAAACAAAAAGCAATGTCAATTCAGTTTTACATAAGAATTAAAATCTTCTCGGGGAGGCAAAGGCCGATTCTGTTCAAACTCATAAAACTTAAAAACTACACATGGCCATAGACTTATATATGATCTACACTTGCAAGGTTCCTCGTACAGCTAGCCACTACAGAAAAGTTTCTCACTATATCTAAGAAACAGCTTAGAGCTTTGATACAGACTTCTACAAAAGAAAAGACAAATTCTTGACTAAACACTTAAAACTCGACTAATAAGACCTATAAACTTCACTTAGGAACTAGAAAAGTTACTCTGGAAGATAACAAAAGGGAAACAATAAACATCAAAACTCATAATTTGCAGATTGCACCCAGTCACCGAGACAGCTTGGAGTAAAATTGCCATAAATTCCTTTAAAAAGACTCCAAATTGCACACATCTGATGCATTGAAACTGGATATATAAACTGTCCAAATTCTTGGTAGGTCTATCGAGTATGTAAAGCTTTAACTTTCTTAGAAAAATGCCCCACAAAACGTGGACAGATGACTTTCTAAAAGCCAATTGTTTTGCGCCCCAAAATTGGTCTAGCAAAACCACCAAATCTTTGGGCTGCTTGTAGAAACACTGTCCTACATAGTTTCCTCTGTTGAGTTAGGATCACTTTCTTGCATAGATCGAGAAGGATCATATTTCTCACCTTAGGCTCTTTTTACCATGGAGAGAGAGAGAGAGAGAGAGAGAGAGAGAGAACAAAAATGAAAGACACTCAAGGGTTGTTTTTGGTTGTTGGACTTAATTTCTAAAACCTACAACTCCATAAATTGAGTCCCTTACATCCAAAAAAAGACTCAAACTAGGTAGGAATATTTAGTCCTCTTGCGATTACCCATTCCACAGTTCATTTTTCATTGAAAAAACACTTAAAAATGCATGTCAAAAAACCTTTCTTCGTGGTGCTAGTTTTGGGGGATCAACTATGACCAAGTCCCATGATTCATTTCTGGAAAGAGCAGCCTTCATAAATTCAGTTGCATCTTCTTTGAGAAATGATATTCTTTCTGGATCCATGTTGTTAAGAACAATATTTTCCTTAGCTAGCTCCAGGGCTGGTGATGATGTATCAATACCTGAAAGAGTACATATATTTTCAGGAAACTTATTTATTTTGAACAGGCATGCAATTTGAATGTCTCAAATAGACGCCAAAACTACATAAACTGTCATGGTCCAATTATGCTCTCAAGAATAACCACAGAGAAGGTTAAATGACAATGTAAGCCTCATTCACCTTGAACCTCCAAAAGCGATGCTCTACATACTAAAAATTATATGAAAAGTACGATGATTTGATGGGCAAGAAAACACGTTACATGTGTGCATTCATTATAAAGATTTAAAAACAACGAGCAGGGAATTTTCCAAAAATTTGATTGCAGGAACATTTCATTCAACATCTAATGCATATGCCACCTGCCCTATATTATCAATTATAGGCATAAAATTAAACCCCCCTTTCTGGGGCTTTTGGGGTGCTTTATCTTAGAAAGCTAAAGCTACCTGCATCTCCTCTTGTAAACCAAAAATGCTTCAACATTTTGCCAATTTTTTTAAGTAGCATTTAAGAATCAGCAAAGGGGTCATTTCTAGAGTAGCTGAGCTACTAAAAATCTGCATCCTCCAAAACTAGCCCTTATTCCAAGCATTCAGAAAGAATTTATTCAAAATACAAAACTGCAGAGATACAAACCTTTAAGCTGTTACAACTAGGTTTCCAGGTTCAATCATGAAATATCACAGACAAAAGGAAGACCAGAGCTACAGTGGAATAAGAATTGGAATTTCCAAAATAATGAATCAATTTTCAGTTCTGATTATATCTAGCTCTAAGATTTGCAAATAAATTCCTTTCTATGAATTAGCAGTCCAAATTGCAATCTTCTTCTCATTAAATTTTGATCTTTGCGTTCTTCATCAGCTTTTGCACACTACTTTTCAAATTTTATGCATACTGCCTAAATGCTATAGAGGTCAACAATGAAAAATGTTAAAAAAATCAAATTCAAAATAAAATAAAATAAAAAGAATCTTAACTAAGTAGTCTAATTATGCATTCAAGAAGTTAATCTCTAGTTAAGGGAATTTTTCCCATACGATGGCAAGGGATATCCCATAATAACAGAACTGAGCAAGAACAGACAAAGAAAAATGACCAAGTCAGAACTTATACCGGTGACACTTGCAGCACCCCCTCGTACTGCATTTAGAGCAAAGCCACCACTATAGCAGCAAATATCAAGAACTTTTTTACTGTCTGACACAGTTGATATGAACTGGCGGTTTTCACGCTGATCAGCATAAAATCCTGTCTTTTGACCCTCGAGTGAAATTGCATAAAAGATCCCATTTTCCAGAACCTAGCAAAACGAAATCGCAAATTGGCAAAAGATACTGTCAACCAACAGATATTATAGAGCACTAAAGGCACGAGACATAGCACAAGAAGCCAGAAGCCATCCTAGGGTCTATGCAAACTCAGATTGAGGAAACAAATATTACTGATGTATAAATTGAATGACCATGAAGCTGGCTATCGTTGGCTTAAAAGAACTTACAGAAGAATTATTATTCCTTTTGGTTTGATTCAAAATCTTATATGCCCTCAAAGCAAAATTCTTTAATCAGATGAGCCCAGCAGACAAAATGCCTCAAACTTTATGTGCCAACAAAATCATGACCTTACGCAAACGAAATATTGGATTCATTAAGGCAGAGACAATTGCAACAATGAATAGAGCTTTCAAATTTAGTTTTACCATTTCAGATCTCCAATAATAAAGAAATAGTAATATCAAAACTATGCGTAATTAGCTAAGATTTGGAAGGATAAACCCTCAAAACTAGCAGTTTTCTCTCCAGAAATATGGCTCCAATGCAGCAATGTTTTGGGCAAACTTCACAGTTCGAAGGCTCGTGTCATCAATAGGTGAGTAGTCGCAACTGCAACAATTGATTAATAAAAATGAGAAGAATCAGACTTGAGGAAAAGATGGGGTTTGGGGGTTGGTTTGGGAGAGGGGGATTTGTTGTTTGGAATTCTATGCACATTATGGTACATGTCATGATATAGTGCTATCAATGCTGATGTCTTCTAAGAAACAAACACAAATTTCCATGATTAATGTGAAGGAGGGTAATTCAGGGGGAATACTAGGTCTGTGGTGTACAATGGACCTTCAGCCTCAGGATTTACCCATTTATTCTTAATCACCCAGATTGCACAGTTCGCTTATTAGAACAATTTGACTTGAGCAATACACAGTGTTTCATGGGATTTCATACCTTTATTCTTCCAGGACAAGCAGATGGAGACATTTCCTTCAAATCAGAAAAATTGATTCCTTCTTCCTTCAAAATTTCAACAGATGGTCTCCAGTTTATATGATTAATTTCATCAATTCTACTGATGGCTTCCTCAATTTCTTGTTTGTACTTCTCGACCCAAGCAGCTGATGATGCTATTACAGCTACATCTCCAAAAACATCAACTATTAATCCAGACAATCTGAGACAAAACACTGACACCCAATAAGTGTACTAGCACATCCAAAGACAATTCAATGTAATAAGAGGAATAAAATGTTGAAAAACTATTCCACTTAGATGTAGGACACAACTATGGGGCTGGTTTAGCTTCCATTGATTTGCAAGGTATATATGCTTGACTGAGCTTGCATTCTTTTATATAAATGGTTTGTAAATCTCTATACATCTATCAGTCAACTGCCCAACACAATTCACTTTCTGAAGGAGCCAAAACCAAAAACTTGCTTCGTTTATAGGAAATTGGGACTATAACTGGGGTAATGTTAGCAAGCAGGGCGCATCTATGAATTAATGATATTAAAAATATGTAACATTTTATTCAACGAGTAAGAGACAACAATAAATATTTCAAATAAAGGTCTATACCTGTCTCCTTCACTATTTACAAGACGATATGCATTGGTATTGGCTGAGGGAAGCCCCAAAGCCTTACGTAACTGTCTAGCCGCATCAATTCTTTCTTCAAGCAGTTTCTCCATGTTGAATGAAAATGATGGATCTCTATATCATATAGGTTATCAGCTCAACATCCTTGTGTAGAAGATAAAACTGAACTGGAAACTCCTTTTTAAGGAAATACCTTGTTGCTTCCTCTTCAAGCTGCATAAGCCGCACACAGAACATGGAGACTGAATTATACAATCCCCACCCAATTGGTTTCTCTGTCCCATCAGCTACCAATACGATATCTCCAGTCCTAGGAGGTGGTCTGCCAATTACTCTATCAACTGCTCCACTGTACACCATTGGGCTACCATTCTTAAAGAGTTGTGTCTTCCCCTTCTTTAACACAACCTTTGCAACACCTACAAAATTCAAACCATAACAAAAAGGTTTTAAACTAAAATGATAACAACCTTCCTAAGTAAGAGCGTCCCACATAAACTTTTATTGAAGCTCGACAGAGCCAAATGAACGCAATGACACTGTAACTAGAGGTTTAGTAACGACCTCACTGTTATATTTAGAAGGTAGATATGTTAGGAAAACAGAAATCACGCTACCAACAATACTTATGGGTTTTAAGGGCAAGAATGCTTACGAAAGAAGTCTCTCAAAATAAACATGAATATACAAAACAATCAGAACTCAAATAGAAAACAGAAAAAAGAGAAAAATAAAAGAAAAAGAGGATAAGTTTCAAGAGTGTCATGGAATTGCATTGTTTAGTAATCTTTAAGATAGCTTCTAAAGCTCCAATGGTACAGACACGTTAGCATCAAAGATAAATGAGAAAAAAGCATAACACATCACAACCGCTAGAAGATCAATTAAGATAAAATAACAAAGGATGATATATTCATAATCACTTGTGCAAAACTAGTTGCAAGTGTAAAAGAACTAAGAATTTTCTTTTCAGAGAGTGCTTTGCGATATCTGAACTTAGCCTTGCTCTCAATTCAAATCTTTTGTTGTTTACAATATTGATTGTATTGGCCAATGGACCGCTTTAGTAAATTGCCTTAACTTACGGCCTCCCTCCTTTCTTTGGTATTATTCTTCCAGTTCTTCCGCTATTCAGGCTTCAGAACAACTCCATTCAAGTAGATGGGCGTCACAAGAAAGCTAACCGATCGTAACTACACAGACGCACTTCTGTAACCAGTTATACAATAGACGGAAAAGTATAACTTCACAAACATGTTCCATTTTCCACTAACCCATTTCATCCCGTCATTGCAGAAGCAAGTTTAAACACTAAAATTCGTGGCTTTACATCCACTAAAATTGCGAACTTGGACACAAAGAAACAATACGGGATGGATAAATGACGAAGCGCGCTGACACATACACACACCTTTGGGCTGAGAAGAAGCAATTTCTTGAAGAGTGGCAGTGCTTGGTAGCGAAGAAAAGGATAGAGATTTTATCAGGCGCGCGGGAATCTGCTGCATGATTCTGACCACAAAGAAAATGAGCTTCTGCGCACTGCCTTACCCTTTTTCCATGATTATATAGTCATCCCATTGAGTTTTGATGCAGGTTTCGGCAGCCGAAGGGAGGCCCAGCAAGGTTTTGTCTTAGCAATGGAGTGAATTAAAGCGGCAAGTAACAATTAGACCTAACTACGGCCATTTTTTGTGAGATTTCAGTGAAGACCGGCTTGGACGCTTGTAAGATCTATTATGCACTTGATTATCCCGGAGGCAGAATTGAGCTGGCTTTTTCCAGTCCTCCCCTTTCAAAGCAACGTGTCAATAGTCCAAATTTATATACAAGCATTCCTTATCCGCTTATTTTTAGATATTGATATGTAAAGCAGGTAAAATGGTTCTATTTCTACTACATTTGTGGGTTTTATAGTGTTAATTTTGATTTTTGTTGCCTCGGTGCAGTGAATTATAGTGGACAATCCATTATGAGATGCTTTGCATGCACTAATAGAATAGTGTTTGCTTCTCTTGATAAAGGTAAAAAAAAGGTCTGAATGGCTTACTAAGTTTAAGAAAGAATTTAGTAGGTAAAATACTTCCTTTTGTAAACTTAATGTAAGTGTGTTTAAATTTAGAATTTATTTCATTCTTTCGATAACATCTAGATGTAATAAAATGTAAGTGCATTTTATCTTTCTCTTTCAAATTATTTTTGAATAACTCTCAAACATTTCTTTTCAAAAGTAAGTACTTTAGTCACTCTACCTTCAGCTCCAAAGTGGCTATAGAGTAAATTAATGAACCATCCATCAATTCATTGTTGGATTTATATATACAAAAAAAATTGGGCAATGATCTTCCCATTGTCCATAGTTGAATTTATCTTAAAAAGAACTATCTCACAAACTGTTCTTTTAAGGAGACAAGAAATCATGCTTACCATAGTAGAGCAATATGATAAGAACATACATTTGATTGAAGGATAATTCTTATTCACAATCTTAAAATATTATAATGGAAGAAAGAACCTTAATACTACTCAATGTACATAAAAAATAAATTCTCTCTTTTGAAGAAACAAAATAGATTACAATAAAGTTCTCACTTTATATGTCTCACATGTACAATACACTAGTAATTCGATATTATTTCTTAAAATTTAATTTCTAAATTTTCCTTGAATATGCACAATCAAGATGAACAGCATAATTACATAATGAACAATAATAAAATCATTGAGAAGAATTTCTTTTTTGCTCACAAATTAAGCAATAATATTCTCCAAAATTATCTTCAATCTTATCAGTGAGATTTAAAGGATGCTCATCATCTTTATGCCAAATTTGAAGAGGATAAGTGACACATTTCACACACAAGTTGAAGTTGCAAAAACCACATCTGAAGCAACGTTCCAATGCCTCGTTGCAAGCATCGCATTTTCCCTCGTCCAATTCTTCAAAAAAGAGGCTATGTTGATGACCTTTATGTGGTAGCTCTCTTCCAAGTAAAGAACATTGAATGTCAAGTACGTAATCAAAGTTACTCATCTCATCGTGAGCCTTCTCTTTCTTCCCCCCAAAACAAACAAGGCCAGTAAAAGTTTTCTTACAAAGGTTACACACTTGATCCTTAAAAGATAACCTTAAGAGGAGCGTGATTATTGTTTCTTCGACTAAAGGAGAATCAAACTTCAAGGGCAGCTTTGCACATCTTTCATGAAGAAAGAAACTACACTCCATACAATTGTAGAATGGGGGCGAAAATATATGGTCCATACACCCCATACATCGTTGACCATGCTGGGGTTGCTTGTTGTTAAGAAACAAGTTGTGTTGTGGATGACTAAAGTGATTTTCTATCACTTGAAGGCTCCTTGTTTTGTCCACCAACTGAGCTATATCGTTTAAGTCCATGAACTTATATGCACACCACAAGTGAGCAACATAGTGACAAATATCACAAATATAAGCTGCGTACCTTTCATCCACCAAACCCTCACAGAACCTACAATTGATCTTCCATGGCGAAAGAGAAAATGTGCAAGAAAGGGAATGATCGCATCCTTTTGTTTTGATAAGGTGTAGATATCTGTCAACACATCTCTTATGAATGAAGAGAGCAGTTCTCGCATATGAAGAGTGTTTCATCACTTTGCCGACCACAAGCTTGGCAAGTGAGCTGGCCCACATCCTTGGGATTAGTGCGGAATTTGTGTGGGTTGCAATTTTCAGCCCTAAGTAGGCAGAGGAGGGCACATTTGACATCGATCCCAGTCCTACACCCGTGGCAGTAGTAATAGATATTGCAAATTTTACCACAAAGTCCACAGTGTCCATCCGCCAAAGACAAGGAGAGCTCCCAATTACAATCCCGGTGAGCAGGGTGTTCTTTTTCTTCTAAGGCAAGGGGCACGTGAGCGCATGATTGATGAAGGCGAAAGTTTGTGAAGTTGGGAGTGAGGCATTTATATTAAGCAGAACCTGAACCTGAACCTGAGATTGGGTCGTCGCATAATGAACAAACAACTATTTTCTCATTATTCTCCATTTCCACCTCTTTTATCAACATCATGTGACATTGCACTTCAGTCAAATCAACCGTTGGCTTCATCTCCTGCGGGTGTGGGTGGGGTAGGCGGGCACATGCTTCATGGAGTATAAACTCACAATCATAATCATCATTGTTCACACATTTGTAAGTGGGACCCAGTCCTGATTGATGACATAGCACACAATTATTTATCAATTCCTTGCCATCATTTATCAGCTCCAACTCATGCCATGCCCGGTCGTACTTTTACACAGAAGAAGCAAAAGAAGCAGAAAACGTGGAAATGGTTAGCATTGAGAATTGAGAGCAACTTAGGTATATATGCAGTCACACCATCATTGGATGTGAAACATCAAGAAATATACTCAGGATTGGTCAATGATAATTGTTTGGTACTAATAAGGGAAGGCATTGGATGGACTCTTTTTTTTTTTTTTTAGGAGTGAAGCTCATAATTTTATATCGAGCCTTTGTCTTTTTAAGGACCAAAAGATTAATACAACTCATAGCTTTCCGTTAAAAGTTGCGTTGTATTACATTTTGCATTTAAATCATGGCACTTTCGAAATTTACAAGTAAAAAACAAATAAACAAACAATTATAAAATAAATCAAATTGACTACTATGATTACTTTTATAGGAACTATTTGGTAGATGTCCAAAAAGTAAAGCTTAATTAGATAAGACCATAATTAAATAATCACACAAAATATTATTTCATTTATCCAAGTCTTAAGTTTGTACCTCACAAAATTTATCATAGAAGCTTTCACCAATTTGATTCAACAACTCTATATCCTCTCTCTTCATCTTTTTTTGAAAGGAAGAAATTGAATAGGTACAAAATCGAAAATATTAAAAATAAAAAAGTTGTCATATAAATTGTATCTACTAATAACAACAATTATAATATTATCTACTATTAAGCTAACAAAACTTTGAAGTACATGTTTCATTCTATTACAATCCTAACAATTAAAAAAAAGAAGAAGACATAACATGAGAAAAAAAATAAAAGAAAGAATCACAAAAACTTGCTAGTTAATGAATAAAGAGTACATATAACACAAACCTGTTGTTCTTCTAATGAAAAAAATGCAAGTTTGTTGTCTTTTAACTTTACCAAAGATGAAACGTGTGCTTTGAAAGATGAAGCAAAATTTACAATGCTTCCAAAACTATGCCAACAATTCCATTTAAAGAGCCATGTGATTCCTTTATTCTTTCTTAGTTAATGTCTTTCTTTTTTCCTTCTCTTATTCCATCTTTTTTTTTTTTTTTTGCATATTTCTTTATTCCTTTCTTCTTCCTTTGACTATAATATTCTTTTGCTCATTCTTCATTTTTTATTTTTTTTTTTAAAATATTCTTTTACCTTTATTTTTCATATCTTCTTTCATTTCGTTGCCTCCCCATTCTCTTTTTCATACATGTGTCTTGAAGCTATTCTTTTGCTGTCACATCATTTTTTTTTCCTACAAAGAACACTTTCGAATGAAAACTTATTTTGTTGTCTTCAACTTACCCGTTAAAAACCAACTACAAAAATGTTTTGAGATTGTGAAATTATTAATATCACGTGGATGCTCATTTGGATAATGTCATTCAAATAAAACATTATGAGAGCCAAAACATTAATCTAATAATATGAAAATTCTTTTGAGAACCTTGCTATGTTGCCCTTCTCCTCTTAAACATGTTTCCTTATTCTCTTACTTTTTGCGCACTTTGTCTTTATTCCTTCCTTGCAAGCTTAGGTTACTTTTGTTCTTCAAATAAAATTTGTTCAACCATGATTGCACGTAAAACTAATCTCCTTCACTATTTAACAAGACGATATGCATTGGTATTGGCTGAGGGAAGCCTTTAAAGCCTTACGTAACTGTCTAGCCGCATCAATTCTTTCTTCAAGCAGTTTCTCCATGTTGAATGCAAATGATGGATCTCAATATCATATAGGTTATCAGCTCAACATCCTCGTGAAGAAGATATAACCGAACTAGAAACTCCTTTCTAAGGAAATAACTTGTTGCTTCCTCTTCAAGCTGTGCACACAGAACATGGAGACTGAATTATACGATCCCCACCCAATTGGTTTCTCTGTCCCATCAGCTACCAATACGATATCTCCAGTCCTGGGTGGTGGTCTACCAATTAACATGACTATATTAAGAAATCACGCCAACAAACTACTTATGGGTTTAAAGGGCAAGAATGCTCACGAAAGAAGTCTCTCAAAATAAACATAAATATACAAACAATCGGTATTCAAAAAGGAAACAGAGAAAAGAGAGAAAAAGAGGACAAGTTTCAGAGCGTCGTGGAATTGCATTGTTTAGCACTCTTTAATAGAGCTTCTAAAGCTCCAATGACAATTCATTAGAAAAATGTGTAACACATCACAACCACTGGAAGATCAATTAAGATAAAATAACTTAAGGTTGATATATTCATCATCACTAGTGCAAACTAGTTGCAAGTGTAAAAGAACATAGAATTTTCTTTTCATAGTGCTTTGCGATATCTGAACTTAGCCCTGCCCTCGATTCAAATCTTTTGTTGTCTACAATTTTGATTGTATTGGCCAAATGGACAGCTTTAGCAAATTGCCTTAACTTTCGGCCCCTCTCATTTCTTTGGTTTTATTCTTCCAGTTCTTCCGCTATTTAGGCTTCAGAACAACTCGATGAACAACTCCATTCAAATAGATGGGCGTCACAAACAAAGAGAAAATCTTTGGTTTCACACGACGGACTTCTGGGCTTTTCAACTTATCCCACCCTTGCTCAAGATTTCCGATGGACTTGGATTTTAGGCCCCTGAAACCGAACCCCACTCGATCATATGTCAATCAATTATTAAAAGGGGTGAATATCAAATAGCTTATTTGGGTTCAAACATTTGTCATTTGACTTCTCATTTTTAATTAATTATTAGAATTTATGAAATAATTAAGTTAAAGAGCATGATTGTAATATTTTATTACAAATAGGCATGTAAAAAATAAAATTTTTCCAATAAATAGAATTAATACAAAGAAACCTAGTGATTGAATCATGCCAAAGGCAGGCCTGACGAGGTTTTGTCTTAACAAGGGATTGAATTAAAGTGGCAAACAAGAAGAAAAAGAAGAATGAAGGACAACTTCCCTCTTGCTTATGGCGGGGACAATATTATAGTTAGTGTTGTTTTTTCTCTTGTAACTTTTTTTTTTCTTCATGTTCAAGAGAAAACTTTTACAATTACCTTGTTAATTAATTTAATATAATGGATATGAAATCTAAGAAGTTAATTAGTAAAGCTCGACCTTATTGCAAGAAAATAACATGACTATATTAAGAAAATAAAGAACAAAAAAAAAAAATTGCATTGTTGGACACCATTAAGCTTTCCTCAATAAAGATTTGTGTATTCCTCTTCTTTACCACAACGTCTAAACAAGTCTAACTAAATTTTTTCATAATTTCCAATGCTTAGCTAAGACAAGAAAAATAATTCCAGTAGATAGTAACTAAATGATTACCCAAATGTGGCATTTGGACTATGTAAAAATAGATTATGCTAAACTTTGTACATGGTTCTTCTCCCACACTCCGCTGCTTCATCTGCTGGCGCATCTGCCACATTTTTCTCTAACACATTCTGACTAAGAAAAGAATTATGCGACTGTGATTCTTTTCAACGTAAGGCAAAGTCCCGAAGAAAATTAAGGGATTAGAAAGAGGAAGAAAAATAACGACCTGAAGCCACCTGCAGCTTTATGGACAGCAGGAGATAAGGAGCAACTATTCATCATAGAAAGAAAAATAAGCTGCCTAGATTCTTCTCAAGATAAGGCAAATCCTGAAGAAAAATAAAGGAAATTGAAGAACGTAAAAAGAACAACAAAGAGAAAGAAAGAAAAACAAGAAGCTGAACTTACGTCTATGAGCAAAAGAAGATAAACACCAAGTATTCATCATGGAGAGAAGAAGAACTTGGTTTCCGACAGTATTAATTGAAATTTGAGTAAAAAAAAGTTAAAGAAAAAGAAATAACATGTGCAAGTCAGTAATAAATACATAACTTTCTACAAATAACAAATCATTCAGTAGTATAGTTGTTTATTTCGAGAAAAAAATCAGTAACTCAAAAATTACAAACATGTAAAACAAAGTCCAAGTAACTCAAAAATTAGAACATACCACAAGGTACATTGTGTAGTATAGGTCCCAAACCGCCTATTGACCAGCAAACTTTAGGGGCTAACATCAATAGCTATTATGATAATATTTGCATACATCTGAAGAACCCGAAGACTAAAAGTGGAAAGCAAGATTAGAATGGCTTTATGATTTTCCTCAATTGCATATCATTTTTTGATAGAACAATATGAAATGCGTCAAGTGAACTTCTTGATATAGCGAATAGTGTAAGATTTCCACATTTTATCAACAGTTAGCACTACAGCAAAACATGTGCCAGGCTTAACTTTAAGAACATGACCGAAGGTACAGAAATGGAGGTTCTCCAAAGATATCGAGAGTTTCGCGAATATGTTGAAATGCCTTGATTTCCTAGCACTAAACTATCCAACCTAAAAAGAGAAAGAAAAAGAATATAAGTTCAAGGACCATAAATATGCTGGCAATTTAACAATATCGGACAAAATTCTGTGACCCAATCACGCAAAATTCACGAGAGAAAGAATAAGCATTAACTTGCTCAGAATGCCACAATCATATCGCAATGCTGCAGCTTCCTTAAATAACATTTCATGTGGAAGGATAATTTGTAGTTTAGGTGTGAGTAACGTGAGTTCACGTTTAAGAAATGCTTCTCTTACAATATCAGCTAGTGTTTATTCGGAAAATACATTTCCTCAGGCAAGATTGGACATCTGTATAGTTATGTTTATGCCTTTCTCTTCTTTTTCTCTTTGGTTGTTATGACCCTGCTTTCCTCAAATCTGATTCTTTCTTTCCTTGGGATCTTTTTTTTTCTGCAATTAGCAAAAACGGCTAGGCTGAAACAAGCCAAAGAAGAGGCTAAAAAGAGATAGCTGAATTTCGGTCCCAAATGGAGCAGGAGTTCCAGAGGAAACTTGCAGAGGTTTGCATGTGTGATTGAAGCTGAGTCATAGTGTTCTACTTGCCCTGGTGGTTAAACTTGATTCATGGTGGTAACTAAGTTGAGTACTCTGACTTTCTTTTTGGCCTGTAAAATAAAAAAATAAAAAAGAAAAGGAAATTGAGTCATGGTTTTTGAATATGATTTGATGTTGATGGTTTTTGAATGTTATTTTCATGTATGTCTTGCTATCCTTGATGGGGAGTGAAAACTTCAAATTCTGAAATCTACATGGGTTTCTAAATCCTTCTCTTTTTTCTTCATCCTCTTCCTTCCTCATTTCTCTTTTCTTCCATAACAGAGCAGTAGAGATTCAGGTGCAAATGTTAAGCGACTGGAACAAGAGACAGATGCAAAGATCCAGCACCTGAAACTAGAAGCTGCTAGAATATCACATGATGTTGTTAACATGCTTCTGAAGCATGTGACGACTGTGAAGAATTAAGTCAAAGAATGGTAAAGGTGTTATTGCAAACTCCTAAATCTTGTTTACTTTGGACCCATTCATCCTCAACCTAGATTTCCTGTGTGTTGTGGATATAGGATTTCTTATTCTAGTATTCGTTATGTTGTGTATCATACTTAATTTGATAAATAAAATTATGTTTCCTTGGTTCTAACAAGCCCGTGAAATAGGATTGTTGGTTAGGCTGATTTGATTGAGCATAAATGACCACTTTTTAGTAACCTAAGATAAGATATAAGAATTATTTACTTGATTGTCATTGAAATAGAATTTAATACACGATTAGTGCTTTCAAAATGTGTGTAAGGTTTCGTTGCTTCAACTCCACTTCTCCGCAGAGTTGTTTGCTGATTAGGCACATGTGCGGTAGAAATGTCACTTCTCGAGACATGTCATTTTACTAGCCAATCTGACAAACCATTTTGGGTAAATTTTCCCACTCATTTTTCCAGTGAGGAAAGGAAACAGATACAATTAGATATGCACCTTCATAGAAAGTTGAGGCTTTGTTAGAGGGCACAATATCAACAATGGCGTTTCCTGCGGCTAAATACACAAACGCAAACATACATAATTGGATCACTAGCACACGCTACCTACTGCTATGCTTTTCCTAAGCCTACACGCCATTGTTGACACAGCATGGTCTTCACAAAACAAAGCACTTCTTCCCCATGCGTTTGACCTTCCCCTGCTGCCTATCGAGCCACTTCTCTATTGCCTACACTCTTCCCCTTCTGACTCTTACGAACCACCTTCTTGAGCAATCACCTCTGCGACGTGGCGACGTGGACAGGACTGGGCTCCCAAACTACTTAGCCATACAAAACACATCTTCCCAACTTAGTGGAACGGTGCGTTCGTAACATATGAGAAGATAAAATAGACTACACAAGTCTCTGTAAGCATCTAGTTTAGTCAATTTGAGTGGGCTGTTTTTGTGGAGAAATGGTGTAGGAGGCACAAAAAGTTGTCGTGTAGAATGTTTTCTCTTAGGGTACCCGAGACAGAAGTGTTACTAGGAATCAGAAGCAATTGTTGGAGAATTATGCCATGAATCTCTCTCGTTTTCCGTTTATATGCAGGAAACTTGGAGATGCTAATTGCGTGTCATGGAACAGAACTTAAAAAATGCATGTCAAAAAAACTTTCTTCGTGGTGCTAGTTTTGGGGGATCAACTATGACCAAGTCCCATGATTCATTTCTGGAAAGAGCAGCCTTCATAAATTCGGTTGCATCTTCTCTGAGAAATGATATTCTTTCTGGATCCATGTTGTTAAGAACAATATTTTCCTTGGCTAGCTCTAGAGCTGATGATGATGTATCAATACCTGAAAGAGTACATATATTTTCAGGAAACTTACTTATTTTGAATGTCTCAAATAGATGCTAAAACTACATAAACTATCCTGGTCCAAATGTGCTCTCAAGAATAACCACAGAGAAGGTTAAATGACAATGAAAGTCTCATTCATCTTGAACCTCTAAAAGCGATGCTATACATACTAACAACTTATATGAAAACTACGATGATATGATGGGCAAGAAAACATGTTACATGTTTGCATTCATTATAAAGATTTAACAACAACGAGTAGGGAAATTTCCAAAAATTTGTTTGCAGGAACATTTCGTTTAACATCTAATGCATATACCACCTGCCCTACAGTATCAATTTTAGGCATAAAATTAAACCCCTTTTTCTGGGGCTTTTGGGGTGTTTTGTCTTAGAAAGCTAAAGCTACCTGTATCTCCTCTTGTAAACCAAAAATGCTTCAACATTTTGGCAATTTTGTTAGGTAGCCTTTAAGAATCAGCCAAAGGATCGCTTCTAGAGTAGCTGAGCTATTAAAAAGCTGCATCCTCCGAAACTGGCCCTTATTCCAAGCATTCAGAAAGAATTTATTCAAAATACAAAGCTGCAGAGATACAAAACCTTTAAGCTGTTACAAGTAGGTTTCCAGGTTCAATCTGAAATATCACAGACAAGAGGAACACCAGAGCTACAGTGGAATAAGAATTGGAACTTCCAAAATAATGAATCAATTTTCAGTTCTGATTATATCTAGCTCTAAAATTTGCAAATAAATTCGTTTCTATGAATCGGCAGTCCAAATTGCAATCTTCTTCTTCTTACATTTTGATCTTTGCATTCTTCATTAGCTTTTTGCTTACTATTTGTCAAATTTTATGCACAATGCCTTAATGTTATAAAGGTCACCAATGAAAAACGTTTAAAAAAAAATCAAATTCAAAATAAAATAAAAAGGATCTTAACTAAGTAGTCTAATTATGCCTTCAAGAAGTTAACCTCTAGTTAAGGGAATTTTTCCATGCGATGGCAACAGAAATCCCATAATAACAGAATTGAGCAAGAACTGACAGAAAAAAATGACCAAGTCAGACTCATACCGGTGACACTCGCAGCACCCCCTCGTGCTGCATTTAGAGCAAAGCCGCCACTATAGCAGCAAATATCAAGAAATTTTTTACTGTCTGACGTAGTTGATATGAACTGCCGGTTTTCACGCTGATCAGCATAAAATCCTGACTTCTGACCCCCCAATGAAATTGCATAAAAGATTCCATTTTCCAGAACCTAGCAAAATGAAGTTACAAATTGGCAAAAGATACTGCCATCCAACAGATATTATAGAGCATTAAAGGCATGAGACATAGCAGAAGAAGCCAGAAGCCATCCTAGGGTCTATGCAAACTCAGATTGAGGAACCAGATATTATTGATGTATACATTGAATGAACATTAAGCTGGTTATCGTTGGCTTAAAAGAACTTCCAGAAGAATTATTATTCCTTTTGGTTTGTTTCAAAAACTTATATGCCCTCAGAGCAAAATTCTTTAATCAGATGAGCCCAGTAGACAAAATGCCTCAAACTTTATGTGCCAACAAAATCATGACCCTACGCAAATGAAATCTTGGATTCATTAAGGCAGAGACAAATGCAACAATGAATAGAGCTTTCAAGTTTAGTTTTACTGTTTCAGATCTCCAATAATAAAGAAATCTATGCTTAATTAGCCAAGATTGGGAAGGATCAACCTTCAAAACTAGCAGTTTTCTCTCCAGAAATATGGTTCCAGTGCAGCAATGTTTTGGACAACCTTCACAGTTCGAATGCTCATGTCATCAATAGGTGACTAGTCGCAACCGCAACAATTGATTGAAAAAAATGAGAAGAATCAGATTTGAGGAAAGGTGGGAGAGGGAGATTTTGTTGTTTGGAATTCTATGCACATTATGGTACATGCCATGATATAGTTCTACCAATGCTGATGTCTCCTAAGGAACAAACAAAAATTTCCATGATTAATGTGGATGAGGGTAATTCAAGGGGAATACTAGGTCTACGCTGTATCATGGACCTCCAGTCTCAGGATTTACCCATTTATTCATAATCACCATGGATTGCGCAGCTTGTTTATCAGAACAATTTGACATGAGCAATACACAATGTTTCATGGGATTTCAACCTTTGTCCTTCCAGGACAAGCAAATGGATACATTTCCTTCAAATCTGCAAAATTGATTCCTTCTTCCTTTAAAATTTCAACAGATGGTCTCCTGTTTGTATGATTAATTTCGTCAATTCTACTGATGGCTGCCTCAATCTCTTTTTTGTACTTCTCAACCCAAGCAGCTGATGATGCTATTACAGCTACATCTTCAAAAACATCAACTATTAAGCTAGACAATCTGAGATAAAGCACCGACACCCAATAAGTGTACTAGCACATCCATAGACAATTCAATGTAATAAGAGCAATACAAAGTTTTGGTCCTAAAACCACAAATACACCAACAAACTATAGCTCCATAGAACATGTTAGATTTCTTTTTCTTTCTTTCTCATAAAATTTTTATTTTTCCTTTCCCTCCTAATAAAATGTTGAAAAGCTATTCATTTAGATGCAGGATACAACTAGGGTGCTGGTTTAGCTTCCATTGATTAGCAAGGTATATATGCTTGACTGCGCTTGCATTCTTTTATATAAATGGTTTGCAAATCTCTATACATCTATCAGTCAACTGCCCAAACAATTCACTTTCTAAAGGAGCCAAAACCAAAAACTTGTTTTGTTTATAGAAAATTGGGACTATAACTAGGGTAATGTTAGCAAGCATGGGTGCGTCTATAAATTAATGAACAGACTTCAATCAATCTTAAAAGTATGTAACATTTTATTCAACAAGCAAGAGACAACAATAAATATTTCAAGTAAAGGTCGATACCTGTCTCCTTCACTATTAACAAGATGATATGCATTGGTATTGGCTGAGGGAAGCCCCAGAGCCTTACGTAACTGTCTAGCCGCATTAATTCTTTCTTCAAGCAGTTTCTCCATGTTGAATGCAAATGATGGATCTCTATATCATATAGGTTATCAGCTTAACATCCTCGTGAAGAAGATAAAGCTGAACTGGAAACTCCTTCCTAAGGAAATACCTTGTTGCTTCCTCTTCCAGCTGCATAAGCCACACACAGAACATGGAGACTGCATTAAACAATCCCCACCCAATTGGTTTCTCTGTCCCATCAGCTACCAATACGATATCTCCACTCCTGGGTGGTGGTCTACCAATTACTCTATCAACTGCTCCACTGTACACCATTGGGCTACCATTCTTAAAGAGTTGTGTCTTCCCCTTCTTCAACACAACCTTTGCAACACCTACAAAGTGCAAACCATCAAAAAAGGTTTTAAACCAAAATGATAACAACCTTCCTAAGTAAGAGCATCCCACATAAACTTTTACTGAAGCTCGACAAAGCCAAACGAACCCAATGACACTGTAACAAGAGGTTAGTAACCACCTCACTGTTGTACTTAGAAGGTAGATATCTTAGGAAAACAGAAATCACACTACCAACAATACTTATGGGTTTAAAGGGCAAGAATGCTTACGAAAGAAGTCTCTCAAAATAAACGTGAATATACAAAACTATCAGAATTCAAATAGAAAACAGAAAAAAGAGAAAAAAAAAAAAAAAAGAGGATAAGTTTCAAGAGTGTCATGGAATTACATTGTTTACTAATCTTTAAGATAGCTTCTAAAGCTCCAATGGTACAGACACGTTAGCGTCAAAGATAAATTAGAAAAACATATAACACATCACAACCGCTAGAAGATCAATTAAGATAAAATAACAAAAGGTTGATATATTCATGATCACTTGTGCAAAACTAGTTGCAAGTGTAAAAGAACGAATAATATTCTTTTCAGAGAGTGCTTTGGCGAAATCTGAACTTGGCCCTGCCCTGAATTCAAATCTTTTGTTGTTTACAATATTGATTTTACAGGCCAATGGACAGCTTTAGTAAATTGCCTTAACTTACGGCTTCCCTCCTTTCTTTGGTTTTATTCTTCCAGTTCTTCCGCTATTCAGGCTTCAGAACAACTCCATGAACAACTCCATTCAAGCAGATGGGCGTCACGAGAAAGCTAACCGATCGTAACTACACAGACAGACTTCTGTAACCAGTTATGCAATAGACGGAAAAGTATAACTTCACAAACATTTTCCATGTTCCACTAACCCATTTCATACCGGCATTGCAGAAGCAAGTTTAAACACTAAAATTCGTGGCTTCACATCCACTAAAATTGCGAATTTGGACACAAAGAACCAGTACGGGATGGATAAATGACGAAGCGCGCTCACACATACACACACCTTTGGGCTGAGAATTCTTGAAGAGTGGCAGTGCCTGGTAGCGAAGAAAAGGATAGAGATTTTATCAGGCGCGCAGGAATCTGCTGCATGATTTTGACCACAAAGAAAACGAGCTTTGAGTACTGCCTCACCCTTTTTCCATGATTATATAGTCATCCCATTGAGTTTTGATGCAGAAGGGAGGCCCAGCAAGGTTTTGTCTTAGCAACGGATTGAATTAAAGCGGCAAGTAAGAATTAGACCTAACTATGGCCATTTTTTGTGAGATTTCAGTGTAGACTGCCTTGGACGCTTGTAAGATCTATTATGCGCTTGATTATCCCGGAGGCAGAATTCTCTCTTTTGAAGAAACAAAATAGATTACAACAAAGTTCTCACTTTATATGTCTCATATGTACAATAACTACTAATTTGATGTTATTTCTTAAAATTTAATTTTTAAATTTTCCATAAATATGCACAGTCAAGATGAGCAGCATAATTACATAATGAACAATAATAAAACCATTGAGAAGAATTTCTTTTTTGCTCACAAATTAAGCAATAATATTCTCTAGAATTATCTTCAATCTTATCCGTGAGATTTAAAGGATGCTCATCATCTTTATGCCAAATTTGAAGAGGATATGTGACACATTTCACACACAAGTTGAAGTTGCAAAAACCACATCTAAAGCAACCTCCCAATGCCTTATTGCAAGCATTGCATTTTCCCTCATCCAATGTTTCAAGAAAGAGGTTGTGGTTATGACCTTTATGTGGTAGGTCTCTTCCAAGTAAAGAACATTGAATGTCAAGTACCAGATCAAAGTTACTCATCTCATCGTGGGCCTTCTCTTTCTCCCCGAAAAAGCAAACAAAGCCAGTAAAAGTTCTCTCACAAAAGGTACACATTTGATCCTTGAAAGATAACCTTGGGAGGAGCGTGATGGTTATTTTCTCGAATAAAGGAGAATTAAACTTCAAGGGTAGCTTAGCACATCTTTCATGAAGAAAAAAATCACATTGTATACAACTGTAGAATGGGGGTAAGAATATGTGGTCCATACACCCCATACATCGTTGACCATGCTGGGGTTGCCTGTTGTTAAGAAACAAGTTGTGTTGTGGATGACTAAAGTGACTTTCTATCACTTGAAGGCTTTTTGTTTTGTCCACCAACTGAGCTATATCGTCTGAGTCCATGAACTTATATGCACACCACAAGTGAGCAACATAATTGCAAATATTACAAATATAAGCTGCGTACCTTTTATCCACAAATTCCTCGCAAAATCTACAATTCGTCTCCTGAGGGAGGGAAAAGGTGCAAGAAAGGGAGTGATCACATACTTTTGTTTTGATAGGGTGTAGATATCTCTTCACACAACTCTTATGAATAATGAGGTCGCAGTTCCTACATATGAAGAGTGTTTCATCATTTTGCCGGCCACAAGCTCGGCAAGTGAGCTGGCCCACATCCTTTCGCATAGGGACGAATTTGTGTTGGTCGCAATTTTCAACCCTAAGTAGGCAAAGGAGGGCACATTTGACGTCGATCCCAGTGCTACACCCGGAACAAAAGTAATGGATATTGCAAATTTTACCACAAAGTCCACAGTGTCCATCCGCCAAAAACAAGGAGGGCTCCCAATTACAATCGCGGTGAGCAGGGTGTCCTTTTTCTTCTAAGAGAAGGGGCACGTGAGCGCATGATTGGTGAAGGCGAAAGTTTGTGAAGTTGGGAGTGAGGCATTTATAGTAAGCAGAACCCGAACTGAGATTGGGTCGTCGCATAATGAACAAACAACTATTTTCTCATTATTCTCCATTTCCACCTATTTTATCAACATCATGTGACATTGCACTTCAGTCAAATCAACCGTTGGCTTCATCTCCTGCGGGTGTGGGTGGGGTAGGCGGGCACATGCTTCATGGAGTATAAACTCACAATCATAATCATCATTGTTCACACATTTTGTAAGTGGGACCCAGTCCTGATTGATGATACAGCACACAATTATTTATCAATTCCTTGCCATCATTTATCAGCTCCAACTCATGCCATGCCCGGTCGTACTTTTACACAGAAGAAGCAAAAGAAGCAGAAAACGTGGAAATGGTTAGCATTGAGAATTGAGAGCAACTTAGGTATATATGCAGTCACACCATCATTGGATGTGAAACATCAAGAAATATACTCAGGATTGGTCAATGATAATTGTTTGGTACTAATAAGGGAAGGCATTGGATGGACTCTTTTTTTTTTTTTAGGAGTGAAGCTCATAATTTTATATCGAGCCTTTGTCTTTTTAAGGACCAAAAGATTAATACGACTCATAGCTTTCCGTTAAAAGTTGCGTTGTATTACATTTTGCATTTAAATCATGGCACTTTCGAAATTTACAAGTAAAAAACAAATAAACAAACAATTATAAAATAAATCAAATTGACTACTATGATTACTTTTATAGGAACTATTTGGTAGATGTCCAAAAAGTAAAGCTTAATTAGATAAGACCATAATTAAATAATCACACAAAATATTATTTCATTTATCCAAGTCTTAAGTTTGTACCTCACAAAATTTATCATAGAAGCTGTCACCAATTTGATTCAACAACTCTATATCCTCTCTCTTCATCTTTTTCTGAAAGGAAGAAATTGAATAGGTACAAAATTGAAAATATTAAAAATAAAAAAGTTGTCATATAAATTGTATCTACTAATAACAACAATTATAATATTATCTATTATTAAGCTAACAAAACTTTGAATAATGTGGATGCTCATTTGGATAATGTCATTCAAATAAAACATTATGAGAGCCAAAACATTAATCTAATAATATGAAAATTCTTTTGAGAACCTTGCTATGTTGCCCTTCTCCTCTTAAACATGTTTCCTTATTCTCTTACTTTTTGCGCACTTTGTCTTTATTCCTTCCTTGCAAGCTTAGGTTACTTTTGTTCTTCAAATAAAATTTGTTCAACCATGATTGCACGTAAAACTAATCTCCTTCACTATTTAACAAGACGATATGCATTGGTATTGGCTGAGGGAAGCCTTTAAAGCCTTACGTAACTGTCTAGCCGCATCAATTCTTTCTTCAAGCAGTTTCTCCATGTTGAATGCAAATGATGGATCTCAATATCATATAGGTTATCAGCTCAACATCCTCGTGAAGAAGATATAACCGAACTAGAAACTCCTTTCTAAGGAAATAACTTGTTGCTTCCTCTTCAAGCTGTGCACACAGAACATGGAGACTGAATTATACGATCCCCACCCAATTGGTTTCTCTGTCCCATCAGCTACCAATACGATATCTCCAGTCCTGGGTGGTGGTCTACCAATTAACATGACTATATTAAGAAATCACGCCAACAAACTACTTATGGGTTTAAAGGGCAAGAATGCTCACGAAAGAAGTCTCTCAAAATAAACATAAATATACAAACAATCGGTATTCAAAAAGGAAACAGAGAAAAGAGAGAAAAAGAGGACAAGTTTCAGAGCGTCGTGGAATTGCATTGTTTAGCACTCTTTAATATAGCTTCTAAAGCTCCAATGACAATTCATTAGAAAAATGTGTAACACATCACAACCACTGGAAGATCAATTAAGATAAAATAACTTAAGGTTGATATATTCATCATCACTAGTGCAAACTAGTTGCAAGTGTAAAAGAACATAGAATTTTCTTTTCATAGTGCTTTGCGATATCTGAACTTAGCCCTGCCCTCGATTCAAATCTTTTGTTGTCTACAATTTTGATTGTATTGGCCAAATGGACAGCTTTAGCAAATTGCCTTAACTTTCGGCCCCTCTCATTTCTTTGGTTTTATTCTTCCAGTTCTTCCGCTATTTAGGCTTCAGAACAACTCGATGAACAACTCCATTCAAATAGATGGGCGTCACAAACAAAGAGAAAATCTTTGGTTTCACACGACGGACTTCTGGGCTTTTCAACTTATCCCACCCTTGCTCAAGATTTCCGATGGACTTGGATTTTAGGCCCCTGAAACCGAACCCCACTCGATCATATGTCAATCAATTATTAAAAGGGGTGAATATCAAATAGCTTATTTGGGTTCAAACATTTGTCATTTGACTTCTCATTTTTAATTAATTATTAGAATTTATGAAATAATTAAGTTAAAGAGCATGATTGTAATATTTTATTACAAATAGGCATGTAAAAAATAAAATTTTTCCAATAAATAGAATTAATACAAAGAAACCTAGTGATTGAATCATGCCAAAGGCAGGCCTGACGAGGTTTTGTCTTAACAAGGGATTGAATTAAAGTGGCAAACAAGAAGAAAAAGAAGAATGAAGGACAACTTCCCTCTTGCTTATGGCGGGGACAATATTATAGTTAGTGTTGTTTTTTCTCTTGTAACTTTTTTTTTTCTTCATGTTCAAGAGAAAACTTTTACAATTACCTTGTTAATTAATTTAATATAATGGATATGAAATCTAAGAAGTTAATTAGTAAAGCTCGACCTTATTGCAAGAAAATAACATGACTATATTAAGAAAATAAAGAACAAAAAAAAAAATTGCATTGTTGGACACCATTAAGCTTTCCTCAATAAAGATTTGTGTATTCCTCTTCTTTACCACAACGTCTAAACAAGTCTAACTAAATTTTTTCATAATTTCCAATGCTTAGCTAAGACAAGAAAAATAATTCCAGTAGATAGTAACTAAATGATTACCCAAATGTAGCATTTGGACTATGTAAAAATAGATTATGCTAAACTTTGTACATGGTTCTTCTCCCACACTCCGCTGCTTCATCTGCTGGCGCATCTGCCACATTTTTCTCTAACACATTCTGACTAAGAAAAGAATTATGCGACTGTGATTCTTTTCAACATAAGGCAAAGTCCCGAAGAAAATTAAGGGATTAGAAAGAGGAAGAAAAATAACGACCTGAAGCCACCTGCAGCTTTATGGACAGCAGGAGATAAGGAGCAACTATTCATCATAGAAAGAAAAATAAGCTGCCTAGATTCTTCTCAAGATAAGGCAAATCCTGAAGAAAAATAAAGGAAATTGAAGAACGTAAAAAGAACAACAAAGAGAAAGAAAGAAAAACAAGAAGCTGAACTTACGTCTATGAGCAAAAGAAGATAAACACCAAGTATTCATCATGGAGAGAAGAAGAACTTGGTTTCCGACAGTATTAATTGAAATTTGAGTAAAAAAAAGTTAAAGAAAAAGAAATAACATGGGCAAGTCAGTAATAAATACATAACTTTCTACAAATAACAAATCATTCAGTAGTATAGTTGTTTATTTCGAGAAAAAAATCAGTAACTCAAAAATTACAAACATGTAAAACAAAGTCCAAGTAACTCAAAAATTAGAACATACCACAAGGTACATTGTGTAGTATAGGTCCCAAACCGCCTATTGACCAGCAAACTTTAGGGGCTAACATCAATAGCTATTATGATAATATTTGCATACATCTGAAGAACCCGAAGACTAAAAGTGGAAAGCAAGATTAGAATGGCTTTATGATTTTCCTCAATTGCATATCATTTTTTGATAGAACAATATGAAATGCGTCAAGTGAACTTCTTGATATAGCGAATAGTGTAAGATTTCCACATTTTATCAACAGTTAGCACTACAGCAAAACATGTGCCGGGCTTAACTTTAAGAACATGACCGAAGGTACAGAAATGGAGGTTCTCCAAAGATATCGAGAGTTTCGCGAATATGTTGAAATGCCTTGATTTCCTAGCACTAAACTATCCAACCTAAAAAGAGAAAGAAAAAAGAAATATAAGGTCAAGGACCATAAATATGCTGGCAATTTAACAATATCGGACAAAATTCTGTGACCCAATCACGCAAAATTCACGAGAGAAAGAATAAGCATTAACTTGCTCAGAATGCCACAATCATATCGCAATGCTGCAGCTTCCTTAAATAACATTTCATGTGGAAGGATAATTTGTAGTTTAGGTGTGAGTAACGTGAGTTCACGTTTAAGAAATGCTTCTCTTACAATATCAGCTAGTGTTTATTCGGAAAATACATTTCCTCAGGCAAGATTGGACATCTGTATAGTTATGTTTATGCCTTTCTCTTCTTTTTCTCTTTGGTTGTTATGACCCTGCTTTCCTCAAATCTGATTCTTTCTTTCCTTGGGATCTTTTTTTTTCTGCAATTAGCAAAAACGGCTAGGCTGAAACAAGCCAAAGAAGAGGCTAAAAAGAGATAGCTGAATTTCGGTCCCAAATGGAGCAGGAGTTCCAGAGGAAACTTGCAGAGGTTTGCATGTGTGATTGAAGCTGAGTCATAGTGTTCTACTTGCCCTGGTGGTTAAACTTGATTCATGGTGGTAACTAAGTTGAGTACTCTGACTTTCTTTTTGGCCTGTAAAATAAAAAAATAAAAAAGAAAAGGAAATTGAGTCATGGTTTTTGAATATGATTTGATGTTGATGGTTTTTGAATGTTATTTTCATGTATGTCTTGCTATCCTTGATGGGGAGTGAAAACTTCAAATTCTGAAATCTACATGGGTTTCTAAATCCTTCTCTTTTTTCTTCATCCTCTTCCTTCCTCATTTCTCTTTTCTTCCATAACAGAGCAGTAGAGATTCAGGTGCAAATGTTAAGCGACTGGAACAAGAGACAGATGCAAAGATCCAGCACCTGAAACTAGAAGCTGCTAGAATATCACATGATGTTGTTAACATGCTTCTGAAGCATGTGACGACTGTGAAGAATTAAGTCAAAGAATGGTAAAGGTGTTATTGCAAACTCCTAAATCTTGTTTACTTTGGACCCATTCATCCTCAACCTAGATTTCCTGTGTGTTGTGGATATAGGATTTCTTATTCTAGTATTCGTTATGTTGTGTATCATACTTAATTTGATAAATAAAATTATGTTTCCTTGGTTCTAACAAGCCCGTGAAATAGGATTGTTGGTTAGGCTGATTTGATTGAGCATAAATGACCACTTTTTAGTAACCTAAGATAAGATATAAGAATTATTTACTTGATTGTCATTGAAATAGAATTTAATACACGATTAGTGCTTTCAAAATGTGTGTAAGGTTTCGTTGCTTCAACTCCACTTCTCCGCAGAGTTGTTTGCTGATTAGGCACATGTGCGGTAGAAATGTCACTTCTCGAGACATGTCATTTTACTAGCCAATCTGACAAACCATTTTGGGTAAATTTTCCCACTCATTTTTCCAGTGAGGAAAGGAAACAGATACAATTAGATATGCACCTTCATAGAAAGTTGAGGCTTTGTTAGAGGGCACAATATCAACAATGGCGTTTCCTGCGGCTAAATACACAAACGCAAACATACATAATTGGATCACTAGCACACGCTACCTACTGCTATGCTTTTCCTAAGCCTACACGCCATTGTTGACACAGCATGGTCTTCACAAAACAAAGCACTTCTTCCCCATGCGTTTGACCTTCCCCTGCTGCCTATCGAGCCACTTCTCTATTGCCTACACTCTTCCCCTTCTGACTCTTACGAACCACCTTCTTGAGCAATCACCTCTGCGACGTGGCGACGTGGACAGGACTGGGCTCCCAAACTACTTAGCCATACAAAACACATCTTCCCAACTTAGTGGAACGGTGCGTTCGTAACATATGAGAAGATAAAATAGACTACACAAGTCTCTGTAAGCATCTAGTTTAGTCAATTTGAGTGGGCTGTTTTTGTGGAGAAATGGTGTAGGAGGCACAAAAAGTTGTCGTGTAGAATGTTTTCTCTTAGGGTACCCGAGACAGAAGTGTTACTAGGAATCAGAAGCAATTGTTGGAGAATTATGCCATGAATCTCTCTCGTTTTCCGTTTATATGCAGGAAACTTGGAGATGCTAATTGCGTGTCATGGAACAGAACTTAAAAAATGCATGTCAAAAAAACTTTCTTCGTGGTGCTAGTTTTGGGGGATCAACTATGACCAAGTCCCATGATTCATTTCTGGAAAGAGCAGCCTTCATAAATTCGGTTGCATCTTCTCTGAGAAATGATATTCTTTCTGGATCCATGTTGTCAAGAACAATATTTTCCTTGGCTAGCTCTAGAGCTGATGATGATGTATCAATACCTGAAAGAGTACATATATTTTCAGGAAACTTACTTATTTTGAATGTCTCAAATAGATGCTAAAACTACATAAACTATCCTGGTCCAAATGTGCTCTCAAGAATAACCACAGAGAAGGTTAAATGACAATGAAAGTCTCATTCATCTTGAACCTCTAAAAGCGATGCTATACATACTAACAACTTATATGAAAACTACGATGATATGATGGGCAAGAAAACATGTTACATGTTTGCATTCATTATAAAGATTTAACAACAACGAGTAGGGAAATTTCCAAAAATTTGTTTGCAGGAACATTTCGTTTAACATCTAATGCATATACCACCTGCCCTACAGTATCAATTTTAGGCATAAAATTAAACCCCTTTTTCTGGGGCTTTTGGGGTGTTTTGTCTTAGAAAGCTAAAGCTACCTGTATCTCCTCTTGTAAACCAAAAATGCTTCAACATTTTGGCAATTTTGTTAGGTAGCCTTTAAGAATCAGACAAAGGATCGCTTCTAGAGTAGCTGAGCTATTAAAAAGCTGCATCCTCCGAAACTGGCCCTTATTCCAAGCATTCAGAAAGAATTTATTCAAAATACAAAGCTGCAGAGATACAAAACCTTTAAGCTGTTACAAGTAGGTTTCCAGGTTCAATCTGAAATATCACAGACAAGAGGAACACCAGAGCTACAGTGGAATAAGAATTGGAACTTCCAAAATAATGAATCAATTTTCAGTTCTGATTATATCTAGCTCTAAAATTTGCAAATAAATTCGTTTCTATGAATCGGCAGTCCAAATTGCAATCTTCTTCTCCTTACATTTTGCTCTTTGCATTCTTCATTAGCTTTTTGCTTACTATTTGTCAAATTTTATGCACAATGCCTTAATGTTATAAAGGTCACCAATGAAAAACGTTTAAAAAAAAATCAAATTCAAAATAAAATAAAATAAAATAAAAAGGATCTTAACTAAGTAGTCTAATTATGCCTTCAAGAAGTTAACCTCTAGTTAAGGGAATTTTTCCATGCGATGGCAACAGAAATCCCATAATAACAGAATTGAGAAAGAACTGACAGAAAAAAATGACCAAGTCAGACTCATACCGGTGACACTCGCAGCACCCCCTCGTGCTGCATTTAGAGCAAAGCCGCCACTATAGCAGCAAATATCAAGAAATTTTTTACTGTCTGACGTAGTTGATATGAACTGCCGGTTTTCACGCTGATCAGCATAAAATCCTGACTTCTGACCCTCCAATGAAATTGCATAAAAGATTCCATTTTCCAGAACCTAGCAAAATGAAGTTACAAATTGGCAAAAGATACTGCCATCCAACAGATATTATAGAGCATTAAAGGCATGAGACATAGCAGAAGAAGCCAGAAGCCATCCTAGGGTCTATGCAAACTCAGATTGAGGAACCAGATATTATTGATGTATACATTGAATGAACATTAAGCTGGTTATCGTTGGCTTAAAAGAACTTCCAGAAGAATTATTATTCCTTTTGGTTTGTTTCAAAAACTTATATGCCCTCAGAGCAAAATTCTTTAATCAGATGAGCCCAGTAGACAAAATGCCTCAAACTTTATGTGCCAACAAAATCATGACCCTACGCAAATGAAATCTTGGATTCATTAAGGCAGAGACAAATGCAACAATGAATAGAGCTTTCAAGTTTAGTTTTACTGTTTCAGATCTCCAATAATAAAGAAATCTATGCTTAATTAGCCAAGATTGGGAAGGATCAACCTTCAAAACTAGCAGTTTTCTCTCCAGAAATATGGTTCCAGTGCAGCAATGTTTTGGACAACCTTCACAGTTCGAATGCTCATGTCATCAATAGGTGACTAGTCGCAACCGCAACAATTGATTGAAAAAAATGAGAAGAATCAGATTTGAGGAAAGGTGGGAGAGGGAGATTTTGTTGTTTGGAATTCTATGCACATTATGGTACATGCCATGATATAGTTCTACCAATGCTGATGTCTCCTAAGGAACAAACAAAAATTTCCATGATTAATGTGGATGAGGGTAATTCAAGGGGAATACTAGGTCTACGCTGTATCATGGACCTCCAGTCTCAGGATTTACCCATTTATTCATAATCACCATGGATTGCGCAGCTTGTTTATCAGAACAATTTGACATGAGCAATACACAATGTTTCATGGGATTTCAACCTTTGTCCTTCCAGGACAAGCAAATGGATACATTTCCTTCAAATCTGCAAAATTGATTCCTTCTTCCTTTAAAATTTCAACAGATGGTCTCCTGTTTGTATGATTAATTTCGTCAATTCTACTGATGGCTGCCTCAATCTCTTTTTTGTACTTCTCAACCCAAGCAGCTGATGATGCTATTACAGCTACATCTTCAAAAACATCAACTATTAAGCTAGACAATCTGAGATAAAGCACCGACACCCAATAAGTGTACTAGCACATCCATAGACAATTCAATGTAATAAGAGCAATACAAAGTTTTGGTCCTAAAACCACAAATACACCAACAAACTATAGCTCCATAGAACATGTTAGATTTCTTTTTCTTTCTTTCTCATAAAATTTTTATTTTTCCTTTCCCTCCTAATAAAATGTTGAAAAGCTATTCATTTAGATGCAGGATACAACTAGGGTGCTGGTTTAGCTTCCATTGATTAGCAAGGTATATATGCTTGACTGCGCTTGCATTCTTTTATATAAATGGTTTGCAAATCTCTATACATCTATCAGTCAACTGCCCAAACAATTCACTTTCTAAAGGAGCCAAAACCAAAAACTTGTTTTGTTTATAGAAAATTGGGACTATAACTAGGGTAATGTTAGCAAGCATGGGTGCGTCTATAAATTAATGAACAGACTTCAATCAATCTTAAAAGTATGTAACATTTTATTCAACAAGCAAGAGACAACAATAAATATTTCAAGTAAAGGTCGATACCTGTCTCCTTCACTATTAACAAGATGATATGCATTGGTATTGGCTGAGGGAAGCCCCAGAGCCTTACGTAACTGTCTAGCCGCATTAATTCTTTCTTCAAGCAGTTTCTCCATGTTGAATGCAAATGATGGATCTCTATATCATATAGGTTATCAGCTTAACATCCTCGTGAAGAAGATAAAGCTGAACTCGAAACTCCTTCCTAAGGAAATACCTTGTTGCTTCCTCTTCCAGCTGCATAAGCCACACACAGAACATGGAGACTGCATTATACAATCCCCACCCAATTGGTTTCTCTGTCCCATCAGCTACCAATACGATATCTCCACTCCTGGGTGGTGGTCTACCAATTACTCTATCAACTGCTCCACTGTACACCATTGGGCTACCATTCTTAAAGAGTTGTGTCTTCCCCTTCTTCAACACAACCTTTGCAACACCTACAAAATGCAAACCATCAAAAAAAGGTTTTAAACCAAAATGATAACAACCTTCCTAAGTAAGAGCATCCCACATAAACTTTTACTGAAGCTCGACAAAGCCAAACGAACCCAATGACACTGTAACAAGAGGTTAGTAACCACCTCACTGTTGTACTTAGAAGGTAGATATCTTAGGAAAACAGAAATCACACTACCAACAATACTTATGGGTTTAAAGGGCAAGAATGCTTACGAAAGAAGTCTCTCAAAATAAACGTGAATATACAAAACTATCAGAATTCAAATAGAAAACAGAAAAAAGAGAAAAAAAAAAAAAAAAGAGGATAAGTTTCAAGAGTGTCATGGAATTACATTGTTTACTGATCTTTAAGATAGCTTCTAAAGCTCCAATGGTACAGACACGTTAGCGTCAAAGATAAATTAGAAAAACATATAACACATCACAACCGCTAGAAGATCAATTAAGATAAAATAACAAAAGGTTGATATATTCATGATCACTTGTGCAAAACTAGTTGCAAGTGTAAAAGAACGAATAATATTCTTTTCAGAGAGTGCTTTGGCGAAATCTGAACTTGGCCCTGCCCTGAATTCAAATCTTTTGTTGTTTACAATATTGATTTTACAGGCCAATGGACAGCTTTAGTAAATTGCCTTAACTTACGGCTTCCCTCCTTTCTTTGGTTTTATTCTTCCAGTTCTTCCGCTATTCAGGCTTCAGAACAACTCCATGAACAACTCCATTCAAGCAGATGGGCGTCACGAGAAAGCTAACCGATCGTAACTACACAGACAGACTTCTGTAACCAGTTATGCAATAGACGGAAAAGTATAACTTCACAAACATTTTCCATGTTCCACTAACCCATTTCATACCGGCATTGCAGAAGCAAGTTTAAACACTAAAATTCGTGGCTTCACATCCACTAAAATTGCGAATTTGGACACAAAGAACCAGTACGGGATGGATAAATGACGAAGCGCGCTCACACATACACACACCTTTGGGCTGAGAATTCTTGAAGAGTGGCAGTGCCTGGTAGCGAAGAAAAGGATAGAGATTTTATCAGGCGCGCAGGAATCTGCTGCATGATTTTGACCACAAAGAAAACGAGCTTTGAGTACTGCCTCACCCTTTTTCCATGATTATATAGTCATCCCATTGAGTTTTGATGCAGAAGGGAGGCCCAGCAAGGTTTTGTCTTAGCAACGGATTGAATTAAAGCGGCAAGTAAGAATTAGACCTAACTATGGCCATTTTTTGTGAGATTTCAGTGTAGACTGCCTTGGACGCTTGTAAGATCTATTATGCGCTTGATTATCCCGGAGGCAGAATTCTCTCTTTTGAAGAAACAAAATAGATTACAACAAAGTTCTCACTTTATATGTCTCATATGTACAATAACTACTAATTTGATGTTATTTCTTAAAATTTAATTTTTAAATTTTCCATAAATATGCACAGTCAAGATGAGCAGCATAATTACATAATGAACAATAATAAAACCATTGAGAAGAATTTCTTTTTTGCTCACAAATTAAGCAATAATATTCTTTAGAATTATCTTCAATCTTATCCGTGAGATTTAAAGGATGCTCATCATCTTTATGCCAAATTTGAAGAGGATATGTGACACATTTCACACACAAGTTGAAGTTGCAAAAACCACATCTAAAGCAACCTCCCAATGCCTTATTGCAAGCATTGCATTTTCCCTCATCCAATGTTTCAAGAAAGAGGTTGTGGTTATGACCTTTATGTGGTAGGTCTCTTCCAAGTAAAGAACATTGAATGTCAAGTACCAGATCAAAGTTACTCATCTCATCGTGGGCCTTCTCTTTCTCCCCGAAAAAGCAAACAAAGCCAGTAAAAGTTCTCTCACAAAAGGTACACATTTGATCCTTGAAAGATAACCTTGGGAGGAGCGTGATGGTTATTTTCTCGAATAAAGGAGAATTAAACTTCAAGGGTAGCTTAGCACATCTTTCATGAAGAAAAAATCACATTGTATACAACTGTAGAATGGGGGTAAGAATATGTGGTCCATACACCCCATACATCGTTGACCATGCTGGGGTTGCCTGTTGTTAAGAAACAAGTTGTGTTGTGGATGACTAAAGTGACTTTCTATCACTTGAAGGCTTTTTGTTTTGTCCACCAACTGAGCTATATCGTCTGAGTCCATGAACTTATATGCACACCACAAGTGAGCAACATAATTGCAAATATTACAAATATAAGCTGCGTACCTTTTATCCACAAATTCCTCGCAAAATCTACAATTCGTCTCCTGAGGGAGGGAAAAGGTGCAAGAAAGGGAGTGATCACATACTTTTGTTTTGATAGGGTGTAGATATCTCTTCACACAACTCTTATGAATAATGAGGTCGCAGTTCCTACATATGAAGAGTGTTTCATCATTTTGCCGGCCACAAGCTCGGCAAGTGAGCTGGCCCACATCCTTTCGCATAGGGACGAATTTGTGTTGGTCGCAATTTTCAACCCTAAGTAGGCAAAGGAGGGCACATTTGACGTCGATCCCAGTGCTACACCCGGAACAAAAGTAATGGATATTGCAAATTTTACCACAAAGTCCACAGTGTCCATCCGCCAAAAACAAGGAGGGCTCCCAATTACAATCGCGGTGAGCAGGGTGTCCTTTTTCTTCTAAGAGAAGGGGCACGTGAGCGCATGATTGGTGAAGGCGAAAGTTTGTGAAGTTGGGAGTGAGGCATTTATAGTAAGCAGAACCCGAACTGAGATTGGGTCGTCGCATAATGAACAAACAACTATTTTCTCATTATTCTCCATTTCCACCTATTTTATCAACATCATGTGACATTGCACTTCAGTCAAATCAACCGTTGGCTTCATCTCCTGCGGGTGTGGGTGGGGTAGGCGGGCACATGCTTCATGGAGTATAAACTCACAATCATAATCATCATTGTTCACACATTTTGTAAGTGGGACCCAGTCCTGATTGATGATACAGCACACAATTATTTATCAATTCCTTGCCATCATTTATCAGCTCCAACTCATGCCATGCCCGGTCGTACTTTTACACAGAAGAAGCAAAAGAAGCAGAAAACGTGGAAATGGTTAGCATTGAGAATTGAGAGCAACTTAGGTATATATGCAGTCACACCATCATTGGATGTGAAACATCAAGAAATATACTCAGGATTGGTCAATGATAATTGTTTGGTACTAATAAGGGAAGGCATTGGATGGACTCTTTTTTTTTTTTTAGGAGTGAAGCTCATAATTTTATATCGAGCCTTTGTCTTTTTAAGGACCAAAAGATTAATACGACTCATAGCTTTCCGTTAAAAGTTGCGTTGTATTACATTTTGCATTTAAATCATGGCACTTTCGAAATTTACAAGTAAAAAACAAATAAACAAACAATTATAAAATAAATCAAATTGACTACTATGATTACTTTTATAGGAACTATTTGGTAGATGTCCAAAAAGTAAAGCTTAATTAGATAAGACCATAATTAAATAATCACACAAAATATTATTTCATTTATCCAAGTCTTAAGTTTGTACCTCACAAAATTTATCATAGAAGCTGTCACCAATTTGATTCAACAACTCTATATCCTCTCTCTTCATCTTTTTCTGAAAGGAAGAAATTGAATAGGTACAAAATTGAAAATATTAAAAATAAAAAAGTTGTCATATAAATTGTATCTACTAATAACAACAATTATAATATTATCTATTATTAAGCTAACAAAACTTTGAATAATGTGGATGCTCATTTGGATAATGTCATTCAAATAAAACATTATGAGAGCCAAAACATTAATCTAATAATATGAAAATTCTTTTGAGAACCTTGCTATGTTGCCCTTCTCCTCTTAAACATGTTTCCTTATTCTCTTACTTTTTGCGCACTTTGTCTTTATTCCTTCCTTGCAAGCTTAGGTTACTTTTGTTCTTCAAATAAAATTTGTTCAACCATGATTGCACGTAAAACTAATCTCCTTCACTATTTAACAAGACGATATGCATTGGTATTGGCTGAGGGAAGCCTTTAAAGCCTTACGTAACTGTCTAGCCGCATCAATTCTTTCTTCAAGCAGTTTCTCCATGTTGAATGCAAATGATGGATCTCAATATCATATAGGTTATCAGCTCAACATCCTCGTGAAGAAGATATAACCGAACTAGAAACTCCTTTCTAAGGAAATAACTTGTTGCTTCCTCTTCAAGCTGTGCACACAGAACATGGAGACTGAATTATACGATCCCCACCCAATTGGTTTCTCTGTCCCATCAGCTACCAATACGATATCTCCAGTCCTGGGTGGTGGTCTACCAATTAACATGACTATATTAAGAAATCACGCCAACAAACTACTTATGGGTTTAAAGGGCAAGAATGCTCACGAAAGAAGTCTCTCAAAATAAACATAAATATACAAACAATCGGTATTCAAAAAGGAAACAGAGAAAAGAGAGAAAAAGAGGACAAGTTTCAGAGCGTCGTGGAATTGCATTGTTTAGCACTCTTTAATATAGCTTCTAAAGCTCCAATGACAATTCATTAGAAAAATGTGTAACACATCACAACCACTGGAAGATCAATTAAGATAAAATAACTTAAGGTTGATATATTCATCATCACTAGTGCAAACTAGTTGCAAGTGTAAAAGAACATAGAATTTTCTTTTCATAGTGCTTTGCGATATCTGAACTTAGCCCTGCCCTCGATTCAAATCTTTTGTTGTCTACAATTTTGATTGTATTGGCCAAATGGACAGCTTTAGCAAATTGCCTTAACTTTCGGCCCCTCTCATTTCTTTGGTTTTATTCTTCCAGTTCTTCCGCTATTTAGGCTTCAGAACAACTCGATGAACAACTCCATTCAAATAGATGGGCGTCACAAACAAAGAGAAAATCTTTGGTTTCACACGACGGACTTCTGGGCTTTTCAACTTATCCCACCCTTGCTCAAGATTTCCGATGGACTTGGATTTTAGGCCCCTGAAACCGAACCCCACTCGATCATATGTCAATCAATTATTAAAAGGGGTGAATATCAAATAGCTTATTTGGGTTCAAACATTTGTCATTTGACTTCTCATTTTTAATTAATTATTAGAATTTATGAAATAATTAAGTTAAAGAGCATGATTGTAATATTTTATTACAAATAGGCATGTAAAAAATAAAATTTTTCCAATAAATAGAATTAATACAAAGAAACCTAGTGATTGAATCATGCCAAAGGCAGGCCTGACGAGGTTTTGTCTTAACAAGGGATTGAATTAAAGTGGCAAACAAGAAGAAAAAGAAGAATGAAGGACAACTTCCCTCTTGCTTATGGCGGGGACAATATTATAGTTAGTGTTGTTTTTTCTCTTGTAACTTTTTTTTTTCTTCATGTTCAAGAGAAAACTTTTACAATTACCTTGTTAATTAATTTAATATAATGGATATGAAATCTAAGAAGTTAATTAGTAAAGCTCGACCTTATTGCAAGAAAATAACATGACTATATTAAGAAAATAAAGAACAAAAAAAAAAATTGCATTGTTGGACACCATTAAGCTTTCCTCAATAAAGATTTGTGTATTCCTCTTCTTTACCACAACGTCTAAACAAGTCTAACTAAATTTTTTCATAATTTCCAATGCTTAGCTAAGACAAGAAAAATAATTCCAGTAGATAGTAACTAAATGATTACCCAAATGTAGCATTTGGACTATGTAAAAATAGATTATGCTAAACTTTGTACATGGTTCTTCTCCCACACTCCGCTGCTTCATCTGCTGGCGCATCTGCCACATTTTTCTCTAACACATTCTGACTAAGAAAAGAATTATGCGACTGTGATTCTTTTCAACATAAGGCAAAGTCCCGAAGAAAATTAAGGGATTAGAAAGAGGAAGAAAAATAACGACCTGAAGCCACCTGCAGCTTTATGGACAGCAGGAGATAAGGAGCAACTATTCATCATAGAAAGAAAAATAAGCTGCCTAGATTCTTCTCAAGATAAGGCAAATCCTGAAGAAAAATAAAGGAAATTGAAGAACGTAAAAAGAACAACAAAGAGAAAGAAAGAAAAACAAGAAGCTGAACTTACGTCTATGAGCAAAAGAAGATAAACACCAAGTATTCATCATGGAGAGAAGAAGAACTTGGTTTCCGACAGTATTAATTGAAATTTGAGTAAAAAAAAGTTAAAGAAAAAGAAATAACATGGGCAAGTCAGTAATAAATACATAACTTTCTACAAATAACAAATCATTCAGTAGTATAGTTGTTTATTTCGAGAAAAAAATCAGTAACTCAAAAATTACAAACATGTAAAACAAAGTCCAAGTAACTCAAAAATTAGAACATACCACAAGGTACATTGTGTAGTATAGGTCCCAAACCGCCTATTGACCAGCAAACTTTAGGGGCTAACATCAATAGCTATTATGATAATATTTGCATACATCTGAAGAACCCGAAGACTAAAAGTGGAAAGCAAGATTAGAATGGCTTTATGATTTTCCTCAATTGCATATCATTTTTTGATAGAACAATATGAAATGCGTCAAGTGAACTTCTTGATATAGCGAATAGTGTAAGATTTCCACATTTTATCAACAGTTAGCACTACAGCAAAACATGTGCCGGGCTTAACTTTAAGAACATGACCGAAGGTACAGAAATGGAGGTTCTCCAAAGATATCGAGAGTTTCGCGAATATGTTGAAATGCCTTGATTTCCTAGCACTAAACTATCCAACCTAAAAAGAGAAAGAAAAAAGAAATATAAGGTCAAGGACCATAAATATGCTGGCAATTTAACAATATCGGACAAAATTCTGTGACCCAATCACGCAAAATTCACGAGAGAAAGAATAAGCATTAACTTGCTCAGAATGCCACAATCATATCGCAATGCTGCAGCTTCCTTAAATAACATTTCATGTGGAAGGATAATTTGTAGTTTAGGTGTGAGTAACGTGAGTTCACGTTTAAGAAATGCTTCTCTTACAATATCAGCTAGTGTTTATTCGGAAAATACATTTCCTCAGGCAAGATTGGACATCTGTATAGTTATGTTTATGCCTTTCTCTTCTTTTTCTCTTTGGTTGTTATGACCCTGCTTTCCTCAAATCTGATTCTTTCTTTCCTTGGGATCTTTTTTTTTCTGCAATTAGCAAAAACGGCTAGGCTGAAACAAGCCAAAGAAGAGGCTAAAAAGAGATAGCTGAATTTCGGTCCCAAATGGAGCAGGAGTTCCAGAGGAAACTTGCAGAGGTTTGCATGTGTGATTGAAGCTGAGTCATAGTGTTCTACTTGCCCTGGTGGTTAAACTTGATTCATGGTGGTAACTAAGTTGAGTACTCTGACTTTCTTTTTGGCCTGTAAAATAAAAAAATAAAAAAGAAAAGGAAATTGAGTCATGGTTTTTGAATATGATTTGATGTTGATGGTTTTTGAATGTTATTTTCATGTATGTCTTGCTATCCTTGATGGGGAGTGAAAACTTCAAATTCTGAAATCTACATGGGTTTCTAAATCCTTCTCTTTTTTCTTCATCCTCTTCCTTCCTCATTTCTCTTTTCTTCCATAACAGAGCAGTAGAGATTCAGGTGCAAATGTTAAGCGACTGGAACAAGAGACAGATGCAAAGATCCAGCACCTGAAACTAGAAGCTGCTAGAATATCACATGATGTTGTTAACATGCTTCTGAAGCATGTGACGACTGTGAAGAATTAAGTCAAAGAATGGTAAAGGTGTTATTGCAAACTCCTAAATCTTGTTTACTTTGGACCCATTCATCCTCAACCTAGATTTCCTGTGTGTTGTGGATATAGGATTTCTTATTCTAGTATTCGTTATGTTGTGTATCATACTTAATTTGATAAATAAAATTATGTTTCCTTGGTTCTAACAAGCCCGTGAAATAGGATTGTTGGTTAGGCTGATTTGATTGAGCATAAATGACCACTTTTTAGTAACCTAAGATAAGATATAAGAATTATTTACTTGATTGTCATTGAAATAGAATTTAATACACGATTAGTGCTTTCAAAATGTGTGTAAGGTTTCGTTGCTTCAACTCCACTTCTCCGCAGAGTTGTTTGCTGATTAGGCACATGTGCGGTAGAAATGTCACTTCTCGAGACATGTCATTTTACTAGCCAATCTGACAAACCATTTTGGGTAAATTTTCCCACTCATTTTTCCAGTGAGGAAAGGAAACAGATACAATTAGATATGCACCTTCATAGAAAGTTGAGGCTTTGTTAGAGGGCACAATATCAACAATGGCGTTTCCTGCGGCTAAATACACAAACGCAAACATACATAATTGGATCACTAGCACACGCTACCTACTGCTATGCTTTTCCTAAGCCTACACGCCATTGTTGACACAGCATGGTCTTCACAAAACAAAGCACTTCTTCCCCATGCGTTTGACCTTCCCCTGCTGCCTATCGAGCCACTTCTCTATTGCCTACACTCTTCCCCTTCTGACTCTTACGAACCACCTTCTTGAGCAATCACCTCTGCGACGTGGCGACGTGGACAGGACTGGGCTCCCAAACTACTTAGCCATACAAAACACATCTTCCCAACTTAGTGGAACGGTGCGTTCGTAACATATGAGAAGATAAAATAGACTACACAAGTCTCTGTAAGCATCTAGTTTAGTCAATTTGAGTGGGCTGTTTTTGTGGAGAAATGGTGTAGGAGGCACAAAAAGTTGTCGTGTAGAATGTTTTCTCTTAGGGTACCCGAGACAGAAGTGTTACTAGGAATCAGAAGCAATTGTTGGAGAATTATGCCATGAATCTCTCTCGTTTTCCGTTTATATGCAGGAAACTTGGAGATGCTAATTGCGTGTCATGGAACAGAACTTAAAAAATGCATGTCAAAAAAACTTTCTTCGTGGTGCTAGTTTTGGGGGATCAACTATGACCAAGTCCCATGATTCATTTCTGGAAAGAGCAGCCTTCATAAATTCGGTTGCATCTTCTCTGAGAAATGATATTCTTTCTGGATCCATGTTGTCAAGAACAATATTTTCCTTGGCTAGCTCTAGAGCTGATGATGATGTATCAATACCTGAAAGAGTACATATATTTTCAGGAAACTTACTTATTTTGAATGTCTCAAATAGATGCTAAAACTACATAAACTATCCTGGTCCAAATGTGCTCTCAAGAATAACCACAGAGAAGGTTAAATGACAATGAAAGTCTCATTCATCTTGAACCTCTAAAAGCGATGCTATACATACTAACAACTTATATGAAAACTACGATGATATGATGGGCAAGAAAACATGTTACATGTTTGCATTCATTATAAAGATTTAACAACAACGAGTAGGGAAATTTCCAAAAATTTGTTTGCAGGAACATTTCGTTTAACATCTAATGCATATACCACCTGCCCTACAGTATCAATTTTAGGCATAAAATTAAACCCCTTTTTCTGGGGCTTTTGGGGTGTTTTGTCTTAGAAAGCTAAAGCTACCTGTATCTCCTCTTGTAAACCAAAAATGCTTCAACATTTTGGCAATTTTGTTAGGTAGCCTTTAAGAATCAGACAAAGGATCGCTTCTAGAGTAGCTGAGCTATTAAAAAGCTGCATCCTCCGAAACTGGCCCTTATTCCAAGCATTCAGAAAGAATTTATTCAAAATACAAAGCTGCAGAGATACAAAACCTTTAAGCTGTTACAAGTAGGTTTCCAGGTTCAATCTGAAATATCACAGACAAGAGGAACACCAGAGCTACAGTGGAATAAGAATTGGAACTTCCAAAATAATGAATCAATTTTCAGTTCTGATTATATCTAGCTCTAAAATTTGCAAATAAATTCGTTTCTATGAATCGGCAGTCCAAATTGCAATCTTCTTCTCCTTACATTTTGCTCTTTGCATTCTTCATTAGCTTTTTGCTTACTATTTGTCAAATTTTATGCACAATGCCTTAATGTTATAAAGGTCACCAATGAAAAACGTTTAAAAAAAAATCAAATTCAAAATAAAATAAAATAAAATAAAAAGGATCTTAACTAAGTAGTCTAATTATGCCTTCAAGAAGTTAACCTCTAGTTAAGGGAATTTTTCCATGCGATGGCAACAGAAATCCCATAATAACAGAATTGAGAAAGAACTGACAGAAAAAAATGACCAAGTCAGACTCATACCGGTGACACTCGCAGCACCCCCTCGTGCTGCATTTAGAGCAAAGCCGCCACTATAGCAGCAAATATCAAGAAATTTTTTACTGTCTGACGTAGTTGATATGAACTGCCGGTTTTCACGCTGATCAGCATAAAATCCTGACTTCTGACCCTCCAATGAAATTGCATAAAAGATTCCATTTTCCAGAACCTAGCAAAATGAAGTTACAAATTGGCAAAAGATACTGCCATCCAACAGATATTATAGAGCATTAAAGGCATGAGACATAGCAGAAGAAGCCAGAAGCCATCCTAGGGTCTATGCAAACTCAGATTGAGGAACCAGATATTATTGATGTATACATTGAATGAACATTAAGCTGGTTATCGTTGGCTTAAAAGAACTTCCAGAAGAATTATTATTCCTTTTGGTTTGTTTCAAAAACTTATATGCCCTCAGAGCAAAATTCTTTAATCAGATGAGCCCAGTAGACAAAATGCCTCAAACTTTATGTGCCAACAAAATCATGACCCTACGCAAATGAAATCTTGGATTCATTAAGGCAGAGACAAATGCAACAATGAATAGAGCTTTCAAGTTTAGTTTTACTGTTTCAGATCTCCAATAATAAAGAAATCTATGCTTAATTAGCCAAGATTGGGAAGGATCAACCTTCAAAACTAGCAGTTTTCTCTCCAGAAATATGGTTCCAGTGCAGCAATGTTTTGGACAACCTTCACAGTTCGAATGCTCATGTCATCAATAGGTGACTAGTCGCAACCGCAACAATTGATTGAAAAAAATGAGAAGAATCAGATTTGAGGAAAGGTGGGAGAGGGAGATTTTGTTGTTTGGAATTCTATGCACATTATGGTACATGCCATGATATAGTTCTACCAATGCTGATGTCTCCTAAGGAACAAACAAAAATTTCCATGATTAATGTGGATGAGGGTAATTCAAGGGGAATACTAGGTCTACGCTGTATCATGGACCTCCAGTCTCAGGATTTACCCATTTATTCATAATCACCATGGATTGCGCAGCTTGTTTATCAGAACAATTTGACATGAGCAATACACAATGTTTCATGGGATTTCAACCTTTGTCCTTCCAGGACAAGCAAATGGATACATTTCCTTCAAATCTGCAAAATTGATTCCTTCTTCCTTTAAAATTTCAACAGATGGTCTCCTGTTTGTATGATTAATTTCGTCAATTCTACTGATGGCTGCCTCAATCTCTTTTTTGTACTTCTCAACCCAAGCAGCTGATGATGCTATTACAGCTACATCTTCAAAAACATCAACTATTAAGCTAGACAATCTGAGATAAAGCACCGACACCCAATAAGTGTACTAGCACATCCATAGACAATTCAATGTAATAAGAGCAATACAAAGTTTTGGTCCTAAAACCACAAATACACCAACAAACTATAGCTCCATAGAACATGTTAGATTTCTTTTTCTTTCTTTCTCATAAAATTTTTATTTTTCCTTTCCCTCCTAATAAAATGTTGAAAAGCTATTCATTTAGATGCAGGATACAACTAGGGTGCTGGTTTAGCTTCCATTGATTAGCAAGGTATATATGCTTGACTGCGCTTGCATTCTTTTATATAAATGGTTTGCAAATCTCTATACATCTATCAGTCAACTGCCCAAACAATTCACTTTCTAAAGGAGCCAAAACCAAAAACTTGTTTTGTTTATAGAAAATTGGGACTATAACTAGGGTAATGTTAGCAAGCATGGGTGCGTCTATAAATTAATGAACAGACTTCAATCAATCTTAAAAGTATGTAACATTTTATTCAACAAGCAAGAGACAACAATAAATATTTCAAGTAAAGGTCGATACCTGTCTCCTTCACTATTAACAAGATGATATGCATTGGTATTGGCTGAGGGAAGCCCCAGAGCCTTACGTAACTGTCTAGCCGCATTAATTCTTTCTTCAAGCAGTTTCTCCATGTTGAATGCAAATGATGGATCTCTATATCATATAGGTTATCAGCTTAACATCCTCGTGAAGAAGATAAAGCTGAACTCGAAACTCCTTCCTAAGGAAATACCTTGTTGCTTCCTCTTCCAGCTGCATAAGCCACACACAGAACATGGAGACTGCATTATACAATCCCCACCCAATTGGTTTCTCTGTCCCATCAGCTACCAATACGATATCTCCACTCCTGGGTGGTGGTCTACCAATTACTCTATCAACTGCTCCACTGTACACCATTGGGCTACCATTCTTAAAGAGTTGTGTCTTCCCCTTCTTCAACACAACCTTTGCAACACCTACAAAATGCAAACCATCAAAAAAAGGTTTTAAACCAAAATGATAACAACCTTCCTAAGTAAGAGCATCCCACATAAACTTTTACTGAAGCTCGACAAAGCCAAACGAACCCAATGACACTGTAACAAGAGGTTAGTAACCACCTCACTGTTGTACTTAGAAGGTAGATATCTTAGGAAAACAGAAATCACACTACCAACAATACTTATGGGTTTAAAGGGCAAGAATGCTTACGAAAGAAGTCTCTCAAAATAAACGTGAATATACAAAACTATCAGAATTCAAATAGAAAACAGAAAAAAGAGAAAAAAAAAAAAAAAAGAGGATAAGTTTCAAGAGTGTCATGGAATTACATTGTTTACTGATCTTTAAGATAGCTTCTAAAGCTCCAATGGTACAGACACGTTAGCGTCAAAGATAAATTAGAAAAACATATAACACATCACAACCGCTAGAAGATCAATTAAGATAAAATAACAAAAGGTTGATATATTCATGATCACTTGTGCAAAACTAGTTGCAAGTGTAAAAGAACGAATAATATTCTTTTCAGAGAGTGCTTTGGCGAAATCTGAACTTGGCCCTGCCCTGAATTCAAATCTTTTGTTGTTTACAATATTGATTTTACAGGCCAATGGACAGCTTTAGTAAATTGCCTTAACTTACGGCTTCCCTCCTTTCTTTGGTTTTATTCTTCCAGTTCTTCCGCTATTCAGGCTTCAGAACAACTCCATGAACAACTCCATTCAAGCAGATGGGCGTCACGAGAAAGCTAACCGATCGTAACTACACAGACAGACTTCTGTAACCAGTTATGCAATAGACGGAAAAGTATAACTTCACAAACATTTTCCATGTTCCACTAACCCATTTCATACCGGCATTGCAGAAGCAAGTTTAAACACTAAAATTCGTGGCTTCACATCCACTAAAATTGCGAATTTGGACACAAAGAACCAGTACGGGATGGATAAATGACGAAGCGCGCTCACACATACACACACCTTTGGGCTGAGAATTCTTGAAGAGTGGCAGTGCCTGGTAGCGAAGAAAAGGATAGAGATTTTATCAGGCGCGCAGGAATCTGCTGCATGATTTTGACCACAAAGAAAACGAGCTTTGAGTACTGCCTCACCCTTTTTCCATGATTATATAGTCATCCCATTGAGTTTTGATGCAGAAGGGAGGCCCAGCAAGGTTTTGTCTTAGCAACGGATTGAATTAAAGCGGCAAGTAAGAATTAGACCTAACTATGGCCATTTTTTGTGAGATTTCAGTGTAGACTGCCTTGGACGCTTGTAAGATCTATTATGCGCTTGATTATCCCGGAGGCAGAATTCTCTCTTTTGAAGAAACAAAATAGATTACGACAAAGTTCTCACTTTATATGTCTCATATGTACAATAACTACTAATTTGATGTTATTTCTTAAAATATAATTTTTAAATTTTCCATAAATATGCACAGTCAAGATGAGCAGCATAATTACATAATGAACAATAATAAAACCATTGAGAAGAATTTCTTTTTTACTCACAAATTAAGCAATAATATTCTTTAGAATTATCTTCAATCTTATCCGTGAGATTTAAAGGATGCTCATCATCTTTATGCCAAATTTGAAGAGGATATGTGACACATTTCACACACAAGTTGAAGTTGCAAAAACCACATCTAAAGCAACCTCCCAATGCCTTATTGCAAGCATTGCATTTTCCCTCATCCAATGTTTCAAGAAAGAGGTTGTGGTTATGACCTTTATGTGGTAGGTCTCTTCCAAGTAAAGAACATTGAATGTCAAGTACCAGATCAAAGTTACTCATCTCATCGTGGGCCTTCTCTTTCTCCCCGAAAAAGCAAACAAAGCCAGTAAAAGTTCTCTCACAAAAGGTACACATTTGATCCTTGAAAGATAACCTTGGGAGGAGCGTGATGGTTATTTTCTCGAATAAAGGAGAATCAAACTTCAAGGGTAGCTTAGCACATCTTTCATGAAGAAAGAAATCACATTGTATACAACTATAGAATGGGGGTAAGAATATGTGGCCCATACACCCCATACATCGTTGACCATGCTGGGGTTGCCTGTTGTTAAGAAACAAGTTGTGTTGTGGATGACTAAAGTGACTTTCTATCACTTGAAGGCTTTTTGTTTTGTCCACCAACTGAGCTATATCGTCTGAGTCCATGAACTTATATGCACACCACAAGTGAGCAACATAATTGCAAATATTACAAATATAAGCTGCGTACCTTTTATCCACAAATTCCTCGCAAAATCTACAATTCGTCTCCTGAGGGAGGGAAAAGGTGCAAGAAAGGGAGTGATCACATACTTTTGTTTTGATAGGGTGTAGATATCTCTTCACACAACTCTTATGAATAATGAGGTCGCAGTTCCTACATATGAAGAGTGTTTCATCATTTTGCCGGCCACAAGCTCGGCAAGTGAGCTGGCCCACATCCTTTCGCATAGGGACGAATTTGTGTTGGTCGCAATTTTCAACCCTAAGTAGGCAAAGGAGGGCACATTTGACGTCGATCCCAGTGCTACACCCGGAACAAAAGTAATGGATATTGCAAATTTTACCACAAAGTCCACAGTGTCCATCCACCAAAAACAAGGAGGGCTCCCAATTACAATCGCGGTGAGCAGGGTGTCCTTTTTCTTCTAAGAGAAGGGGCACGTGAGCGCATGATTGGTGAAGGCGAAAGTTTGTGAAGTTGGGAGTGAGGCATTTATAGTAAGCAGAACCCGAACTGAGATTGGGTCGTCGCATAATGAACAAACAACTATTTTCTCATTATTCTCCATTTCCACCTATTTTATCAACATCATGTGACATTGCACTTCAGTCAAATCAACCGTTGGCTTCATCTCCTGCGGGTGTGGGTGGGGTAGGCGGGCACATGCTTCATGGAGTATAAACTCACAATCATAATCATCATTGTTCACACATTTTGTAAGTGGGACCCAGTCCTGATTGATGATACAGCACACAATTATTTATCAATTCCTTGCCATCATTTATCAGCTCCAACTCATGCCATGCCCGGTCGTACTTTTACACAGAAGAAGCAAAAGAAGCAGAAAACGTGGAAATGGTTAGCATTGAGAATTGAGAGCAACTTAGGTATATGCAGTTGCACCATCATTGGATGTGAAACATCAAGAAATATACTTAGGATTGGTCAATGATAATTGTTTGCTTGCTCCTAATGAGGGAAGTCATTCGATGTGCTCTTCTCCTTTTTCTCTCCCTCTTTTCTCGTTTTTTTCTTTTGCCTGAAGCTTATAATTTTATATTAAGCCTTTATCCTCTTAAGGACAAAAGGATTAATATGACTCACCCATTTTCCATTTTCCACTAACCCATTTCATCCCGGCATTGCAGAAGCAAGTTTAAACGCTAAAATTCGTGGCTTTTCATCCACTTGAATTGTAAACTTGGAGCCCAGAAGCCAAAAGGTTCAGGGACACACAAAGAAGCAATACAAGATGGATAAATGACGAAGCGCGTTCAGACACACACACCCCTTTGGACTGAGAAGAAGCAATTTCTTGAAGAGCGGCGGTGTTTGGTAGCGAAGAAAAGGACAGAGATTTTATCAGGCGCGCGGGAATCTGCGGCATGATTTTGACCACAAAGAAAACGAGGTTCTGAGTACTGCCTTACCCTTTTATCCATGATTATATATTCATCCCAATTAAGTTTTGATGCAGGTTTCGGCTGCCAAAGGGAGGGCCAGCAAGATTTTATCTTAGCAATGGATTGAGTTAAAGCGGCAAGTAAGAATTAGACCTAACTATGGCCAATTTTTTGTGATATTTCAGTGGAGACTGGCTTGGACGTTTGTAAGATACGTGTTAAAGCGTCGCAAACAAAGAGAAAATCCTTGGTTTCACACGACGGACTTCTGGGCTTTTCAACTTGTCCCCCCCTTGCTCAAGATTTCTGATGGACTTGGATTTTAGGCCCCTGAAACCGAACCCCACTTGATCATATGTCAATTAATTATTAAAAGGGGTGAATATCAAATAGCTTATTTGGGTTCAAACATTTATCATTTGACTTCTCTTTTTTAATTATTAGAATTTATGGAAAGGTATTTATGTGATTGTAAAAATTAAGTCTTTTCCTATAAATAGAATTAGTACAAAGAAATCTAGCGATTGAATCATGCCAAAGGAAGGCCTAACAAGGTTTTGTCTTAACAACGGATTGAATTAAAGTGGCAAACAAGAAGAAAAAGAAGAATGAGGGACAACTTCCCTCTTGCTTATGGTGGGTACAATATTATAGTTAGTGCTGTTTGTTTCTCTTGAAACTTTTTTTTTTCTTCATGTTCAAGGGAAAACCTTTACAATTACCTTGTTAATTAATTTAATATAATGGATATGAAATCTAAGAAGTTAATTAGTAAAGCTCGACCTTATTGCAAGAAAATAACATGACTATATTAAGAAAATAAAGAACAAAAAAAAAATTTGCATTGTTGGACACCATTAAACTTTCCTCAATAAAGATTTGTGTATTCCTCTTTTTTACCACAATGTCTAAACAAATCTAACTAAATTTTTTTCATAATTTCCAATGCTTAGCTAAGACACGAAAAATAATTCCAATAGACAGTAACTAAACAATTACCCAAATGTGGCATTTGGACTATAAAACATCAAAAGAAATTTGGACAACTTTTCTTTTTCATTGTTCTTCCAAAGATGATTCCCCTGCCTCCCTTCCTTGCTCTTTCCCGGCCTTGATACTTTTTGTAGGACCAAGACTGCTTATCAAGCATAACATCTGATCATGCCCAATTGTGATAGGTTTATGTTTCTGTTTGATTGGTTGGTTGATAATTATTTATTTGTCATTTGTCGATAAGCATGTGGCTTAGTTAAATTGTTTCAAGTTTGAAACTCAAATTTCCTTCACCTTCTTTTACCTAATTAAAAAAATCATTAACTTTTCATCAGGCCCGGTAGCTCAAATGGAGTTAGAGTTTTTGGGATTATAGACTATTGGGTCTTCCATAATTATTAAACACATAGCTTTTTATAGGAAAAGAAAAGAATTGACTTGTCCCAAAGTGACAAGCCAGCCTGATTGTTGCCCATGGCCAGTTCCCATCTTCAAAACCGGTTCTTTGAAGGTCTATCGTGACAGCCACATGACTACTACGTCAAGTCATTTCATAACATCTATCATGCACTTGATTACCCATCGAAGGTATCCAAGCAATGTGTCTCCCGATTGGTTCTTAATTTTTTCCTCATGAAAAACATGTCATTTCGTCTAAACCTCAATCCAGTCTTTGGTATAAAACATATTTAGTTCTACTCATGACTCTGTTGTATCATGTCTTTACCAGATACCAGCAGACACCAGGTAACCTACTAGCTATATTAAAATTTTCCGCCTTGATTAAATTATGCAAACTTTTGCTGCATTATTCCTTCTCTTTTCTGATTCTAACTACCTCTGATTCTTATTTCTCAGCTATATATATATACCTAGTTTCCTTGAGTCTGTCAAGCTTTTTTGCAGAGTAGTGGAGTTCAGCAAGCCTTCCCTACGATTACACACCATGTTTCTCTCCCACCCTAACCCACGATGGCTCTCGACCTCCCTCTCTTCAGGTTCCATTTCTTACTCTCGCTCCTGCATGTTTGGACCGAGTTTCTCTTTTTAACGTTGAGTATTTGATGTTGGTTCTTCCAATTCTAGAGCATAACAAGGTACTTTAAGTGTAGCAAGTTTTAAGAAGGAAGTTGTCGTGCCACTGTATCATATTCTATGGTTGGGTTCGTCTTTTATTCGATCATACTTCGTTGGGCATATGTTGCCTCTTAGGAGAGCCCATGGGTGCAAAATCCTATGCTATGCTTGCCTCCGGAAGCTGCGGCCGTCGTCTCTTACCTTGTTTCATTCTCGACTGCCATCGCTCTCTCCTCCGCCACCGTCTTCGAGTTCTTCATAGCAGTCGCTTACTTTAGCACATGTATAATACCCTCTTGTTAATATGGCCTTTGATTTATAATGGCTTGAGTTGGTAGATTTTATCTACCAATGAAATATATCTATTCTTCTTATATTTCTGAGTTTACGCCACATAATAATGTCCTAAAGGAGTCGGTTCCTCCTATCCATCGGAGAATAGGGAAAGAATAAGAAAGAAAGGTCTTTGGTGGGTTAGAGATGAGCAGTACACTACAAAACTTAACAATTGTTTAAGAAAGAATATCTTGGACTGCTGACTCCAGAATCTTCTCCTTACTGTGTTTCTTCTTGTGCACAAAAACGAAAGTAGCATCTGAAATACAGAATCTGGAACCTCAGGCATTATAATGGAGAGAAGACACCGAACCTCAACTCGAGGTTTAACGGTCTAACATAGGTCAAAAGGTGTTAGAAGATTTCAACTCAAAAGTTAATTTAAAAATTAAATAGATATTTTTATTTATTTAAACTTCATCACAAAGAATTATATTTGTAGTGTAAAAATATTATTATATATATATGTTTTTCATGCGAAGTAACATTAGACTTAAGGTTGTAAGAGTAGAGTAAATTTAATTTAAGTTCTAAAAATATGTTAAACAATTTAAAATTTAACCTAAAGATTAACCTAAGAGTTGAAATAACATTTTTATTCTTATTATTTAAGCTCATTCCAAGGAATGTTTTTGGTACTTTGGTCCTACATATAAAAGGTGAGCATTATAAGATAAACTTAAATAAAATGTGATTTTTTTTTCCTTTTTTTCCTACAAAGTAGAATCAAATTTGATTGGTTTGATTTTCAGTTGCTTTTACGTGGACAAACATAGAAACTGGTTGTGGGTTTTAATCAATTATCCCATATCACTCAAGAGTTTGCTAAAAGCAACATGCTTTGCCAACTACTCGGACGCACATAAAGTGAAAAGTTCTTTGTCATACCAGTTATGTACGGCTTCGCTGTCGTATCCATGCTTCCCTGCTTCCCCACTTCCTGGGTCTCTGTTGCCACTTTCAAACTCTGTCCCACTCGCAAGCTTTCTGACAGGAATATTGAGGGACAACATGCTTGTCCCTCGTTCTGGATCAACCATGTCTTTCTCCTATCTCTACACGCCTTGGTGTTCCACTTCCTGTACTCTCTTGTTCTCCCCTCTGAGCTTTTGTTAGTTCCTTGTTAAGAGGTCCATGTGGAACTTTGTTGAATTGGGTTTCTTGTCTTTATGTTGAATAATTCTGATAATTGTGTTCTTCGATATCTTGCGAATCGGGATCTTTATTTTTCATGTTGAGTGTCTGTTATATGTTTTAATCATTGCCATTGATCTCTTTCAATGCATGGACTTTTCTATGGCTTTTACATTCAATGGGATCAGCTAGCGAAGCCTCCGATAGAATGTTGTCTGGTTCCATAGATTATAGATTACAGATTACGGATGATGCTCGAATAACTCATATTTAGTTTCTATTGTTCTATATTTTCAGTCTCCGGTGGGATAATGTGTTCTCAAGCAGCTTCTCTGGCTCCTAATTCCAATGTAGCGACAAAAGCCAATAATCCAGCTTTGGTATGATGATCCTGCATTCTATTAAATTGTTTCCTTCGTAATCGCTCGTCCCGATTATCTGTATTTAAGAAAATCTTACTTCTTTTATCCATACAGTGCTGTGAGGCGACCAAAGAAAGAATTAAGAAAATGTTCAACAAGGTTGAACTCTCTCTTTCCCCTTATGATACTGCCTGGGTAGCCATGGTCCCTTCCCCAAATTCCAAAGAAGCCCCATATTTTCCTCAGTGCGTAAATTGGTTATTGGATAATCAACTCTCTGATGGCTCGTGGGGTCTTACTCATCGTGATCCCTTCTTAGTTAAAGACACCCTTTTATCTACCTTGGCATGTGTCGTTGCACTAAAGCAGTGGGGTGTTGGCGAAGAACAAAGGAACAACGGTATTGCTTATGCGCTTCTTGCTAAATCTCCTCATTTATCTCCAATATCTGATATTCCTCTTTTTGCAGGCCTCTTCTTTATTGAGTCAAATATAGCTGCAGCCATCGATGTGAAGCAACATTCTCCTATTGGATTTGACATAATATTTCCTGCTATGATAAAGAAAGCCAAGCATTTGGATTTGAATATCCCACTGGGAGCAACAAATTTAGAAGCATTTATTAACAAGGGAGAATTGGAGTTTAAAAGGTGCGCTTATAATTTAGTTCTGGTTCCTCTACAGCTTTATTATTTAGTTAACTTCTTTATGGGTGGGTTCTTTGTAATGCCCTGACAAGAAATGGGCATGTTGTAAGTTCTCTAATCAGACTTGGGATGTAAAGATATTGGCCTCATAAATTTTAAGCCACCTTGCTCAAACTTGGTTGGCTTAGTCTACCAAGTTTGTTGGAAGATTTAAGTTGTACTTTGGATCAAGAGTGGAACAAAAAGACCGTTCATGTTTGAAATGCACTCCTCTTAATGCCATATGGAACAGCAGTAGAAAGAAAAAGGAATGCTTTTGTTCTGAATGATATCCCTAAATTCTCTGACAGAATGTTTCTATATCTAATTCTAGAGGACATGGAAGTGACTCAGAAGGAAGGAGGACCTACTTGGCATATGTTTCGGAGGCACTGGGGGAGTCACAGTTGTGGGAAATGGTCATGAAGCATCAAAGGAAGAATGGATCGCTGTTCAATTCACCAGCCACCACAGCCGCTGCTTTTACTCACCTTAAGGATTCCAGCTGCCTTAAGTACCTCTGTTCACTCCTAGACAAGTTCGGAGATGCAGGTTCTTCTGTCTGCCTATGGTTTATTTGTAGTTTCAGTTACAATTCTGATTTCTCGGGCAGTTTATTGGTTACCTTGAACCTATTTTATCCAGTTCCTACGGTTGATCCTCTCGATATATATGTGCGTCTTTCAATTGTTGATACTCTTGAAAGGTTGGGAATCGATCGCCATTTCAGGGAGGAGATCAGAAGTGTATTGGATGAAACGTACCGGTAAGATGCTTTTCTGTCAAAGGCACCAGATATGGGCAGTAACATCGAAGAATAATTAATTCCCCCCATTGCTGTAATTAATTTTTAATCCAGACCTTGTTTTGAGTTTGTGGATTGCATATAGCTAACATTTGAAGGAAACGTGAAACTTGCAAATGAACAGATATTGGCGACAGGGTGAGGAAGATATATTTTTGGATACTGCTACCTGTGCAATGGCATTTCGGATGTTACGTGTAAATGGATATGATGTTTCTTCAGGTACTTCGCGATTTAGAAGACTTGCCTGCAGCACTGTAATAGGTCGACAATGGCTTTACCACTTTATCATTAATGTAGGTCCATTTACCAGCCTTTCTCAAGAGGATCAGTTCTCAAGTACCCTTGGAGGATATCTGAAGGACATTGACACTGTCTTGGAATTATTTAGGGCTTCAGAAACCATCATACATCCTGATGAATCAGTTCTGGAGAAACTGAATTTGTGGACAAGAGATTTCCTGAGACGAGAATTATCAAATGAATTGACTCCCGCTGATCGAGTGAACGGATATCTTGCCCAGGAGGTAAAGCCTTGCGCTGAAACTGCATTCCCTGTTTTGTGATGATGTTCACTTTCAGTTACCACTGTTGTTCATTTAATAGTTGAAAGCAACTCCCAGAAAACTACAACCTTTGATCATTTCAGGCAGAGGATGCTCTTAAGTTTCCCTACCATGCAAATCTGCAACGGTTATCAAGCAGGAGAGCAATCGAGCACTACAACAAAAACAAGACAAGGATTTTGAAAACTTCATATCGGTATGACAGTGGTGATCTTTTGGTCCTAGTCGTTCTCTCTATGGAGATTATAGATGTTGTTTGGAATTACTTATTAGTTCTTTGAACTGCTTCTTTATCCTCCTTTCTCTTCTTATATCAGTTCGACAAATATTGGCAACGAAGATTTCTTGAAACTTGCAGCGGAAGACTTCAACAATTGTCTATCAATCCATCGGGAAGAACTCAACCACCTTGCAAGGTGCATATCCTTATCTACCCTCCAACTATTATGGTATCGTAACTCACATTGTCCTAGAATTTCACTAAACCTGCTCAAATGTGGTAGAGGTAATTGGATTAGGTGGCCTATAACCTGGAAGCAACTTTTGCATTCTTTTGCATGTGGTGCTGGAAGTGACTATCATTTTCTTTTCTTTTCTATTTCTTGAAATAATTGTAACCTGGGATCACTCGTTTTTCTGGACTCCTGTTTCTATCAGTTGTATCAAGAAAATTTAATTACATTGGAAGTCATTGAGGTAGCTTCCTGTTCTTTTTAATTGAAAGGAAAGCTAAATATCATCTTCTGTGAGCATATGATCATTCTCCTGTAAGCAGGTGGGTCACAAAGAACAGATTAGACAAGCTCAAGTTTGCTAGACAGAAGCAAGTATACTGTTACTTCTCTGGTGCAGCAACCATTTTTGCCCCCGAGCTTTCTGATGCCCGAATGTCATGGGCCAAAAATGGGGTGCTCGCAACAGTGGTTGATGATTTCTTTGATGTTGGAGGTTCTGAAGAGGAACTGGTAAACCTTATAGAACTGGTTGAGAAGTATGTTACCTTCATCACTCTCCGATTTCTGTTTAGAAAACTACTTTTATGTTTATGAAACTGACGCCATGAGAACTAATTGCAGGTGGGATGTAAATGTCAGCACTCATTGTTGTTCTGAGAATGTTGAAATTATATTTTCGGCACTTCACAGCACAATCTGTGAGATTGAAGACAAAGCATTAACATGGCAAGGACGGAGTGTGAGGAGTGAAATAATTGACATTGTGAGATTAAATTTTCACTTTTTCAATATCATTGCCGTTATCTGTATCGGGTGCATATTAGGTTCCAAGAAAACATATTGGCTTTGTTTATTCATTTAAACAGAGATGATATATGTCATGCTTTGAATGCAGTGGTTGAACTTACTCAAGTCTGTGATGAAGGAAGCCAAGTGTTTGAGGGACAAGTCAGTGCCAACAGTGGATGAGTATATGACAAATGCATACGTTTCGTCTGCCTTGGGACCTATTGTCCTCCCAGCCCTTTACTTTCTCGGGCCAAAGCTCCCGGAAGGGGTCGTTCAAGGTTCTGAAATCCACCATCTATACGAGCTTATGAGCACTTGTGGGCGTCTTCTCAATGATGTGCAAAGCTATAAGGTACAACAACCTCTCCCCCAATACGGCACTACTAAGAAACTCAAGCCTTTGGCTTTAGGCTACTTGGCATATGCTTACCATTTACATTGTCACATCTATCGATATGGGATATAATTTTTCTGCACTAGCACATCTATACTCAACAATCTTTCCATTGCCTGTAAGTCCACATCACATTATTTCAGTTTTTTCACAAACAGTTCTCATTCTTAAGTGGCATCCCTGAGATTATCTTGTGTGGTCTATGTGGGTTTTATTTATGTAATAGGCCTTCATCCAGACTATAACTCTTAAGGCAGCTCTTCATAACATTTTTGCTCTGCTTCTCCATACAAGGCTACTCTTCATAAAAATGTTATCTTCAAACATTTTTTATTCTTATGAAGCATTCCTAAGATTATCTTACATGTTTTATATGAGCTTAATTTATGTACTCCTTTTGTCGATGCTTTAACTATGAGAGTGACCCATCATAACATCTAGGCTCTTCCTATCCATTCTTACTATGTAGATGTATATGTATATATTCAATAATCAATCTATCCAGCTTATTTTTAACTTATTACTATATTGCCATCCTCTTCTACTTATAGAAAGCTTTAACAATCCAGCATTATCTCTGAGGCCGCTTATGTTTACTAATATAGGCTATATCCGATTAGTAATATCTCTTTGCATACGATTTATTTAAGCTTTTGAATTTTATGCTAATTATATTACACTGACTACTATATTTGTGGCATCTATTTAATGTGAGATTCTATCTCTCTACACTTGCATACATCTCTATATATTCAATGCAAAACAAAAAAAAAAATGGAAAAGATTAGTAATATCTCTTTGCATATGGTTTGTTTTAGAGTTGCTAATATTTGTTGACTATGTTGCAGAGAGAGTCTAAGGAGGGGAAATTGAATGCTGTAACATTGCGTATAGCTCATGGAGGTGGAGCCATTACTGAAGAAGAGGCCATTAAGGAGATAAGAAGTAGTATTCCCATTAAGAGGAGGGAACTGCTGAAACTAGTCTTGCAGGAAAAGGGCAGCAGCATTCCAAGAGTGTGCAAGGATTTGTTCTGGAATATGATCAAAGTGTTTCACCTATTTTACAGGAAGGATGATGGATTCACTTCAGATGAGATGATCAATACCGTTGATGCGGTAATTGGAGGGCCAATTTGCTGTCAATGAATTGTAGATCCATACTAGAATATATATATATATGTATATATGTATATCTTTTGTACTTGACTAAGTATGATCATTATGCTTAATCTTGTTTTATTAAATAAAACATATCAAAACACTGACCCTTATCTATTTATTTATTTTAAAAAAAGAAGAAGTTTGCTCACAGAACTCAATACTTCAAAAAGCTCCTCCATGGGGAGAACAGAAATGCCATTTAACAAGGGAAATGGTATTCTACATCAAGTTGAAAATAGGTGCAATATCTAGCATATTGAATGAGAATGATCCCATGTTTGACACACTAGATTTCACAATCTACGTTAACAAACTTTAACGACATAGTAATAATGGATTAGTAAGGGACAGAACCAACTCATGGTCACATCTCTTACCGTTGAATGACATGAAAAACTGCCGTCCAAACTGGAACAGTGTAATCAACTTTTAAAATCATTATTTCATTAACTTAGCCGCTGCTTAGACACAAAAGCACTCATTGACACTCGTCAATCCTTGATAATTATTTTACAGCATCAGAACTCCAAAAATGAGGAACGAAAAAAAAAAAAAAAAAGTAATACTACTGCCTGGAATTTCCATATCATTCTCTTCGACTCGATTGCATAATCAACATAACACATCAGAAACGGAACTCCAATGCTTAACATGAAAGCCAATACCCATGCGGGTGCTTCTTTTGGTTGGCTCCAGTGAGGAAAGAGGTGCTGTCATCCAAAAGATTTGTGCGAGGCATGGAGTTCAAAAGATAAACATCGTTAGCTTGATTACTGGGCACGCTGAAGTAGCGATGAACTGCATAATAGTATGGAGGGATTCTAACATCAAAATGGTTTCTTTTCATAAGAAACCAGGCCATGGACACCGCCTTCAACTTGGACAATCCATTATGAGATGCTTTGCATGCACTTGTAGAATAGTGATAGCTTTTCTTGAAAAAGGTAAAATAGGTTCCGAACGGCTTACAAAGTTCAAGAAAGAATTAAGTAGGCTGACTTCATTTAAAAAAAAAAACACTGCAGTCTTCTTCTGAAATGGTGTAGAGTAACTAAAATACTTGTTTTTTTAAGCTTAACGTAAGTGTGTTTGCATTTAGAATTTATTTCATTTTTCTAATATAGTCAAGATGTAACAGAAGGTAAATGAACTTCAACCTTCTCTTTAAACGTATTTTTGAATAACTCTCCAACTTTTCTTTTCAAAATTAAGTGCTTTCACTCTACCCAACATCTAATGTCCTTTAAGAAGAAGAAAAAATATAAGAGCCCTTAGCTCCAAAGTGACTATAAAGTGAATTAATGAATGATCCATCAATTCATTGCTGGATTTATACATACAAAAATAATTGGATAACAATCTTCCCATTGTTTAACGTTGAATTCATTTCAAAAGCAACTATCTCACAAACCACTCTTTTAGGGAAACAAGAAATAATGCTTGCCATAGTAAAACAATATGATAAGAACATATATTTGATTGAAGGATGATTCTTATTCACAATCTTAAGATATTATCATGGAGGAGAGAACCTTAATAATACTCAATGTATTTCAAAAATAAATTCTATCTTTGGAAGAAACAAAATAGATTACAATAAAGTTCTCACTTCATATGTCTCACATGTATAGTACACTACTAATTCGATATTACTTCTTAAAATTTAATTTCTAAATTTTTCTTGAATATGCACAATCAAGATGAGTTGCATAATTACATAATGAACAATAATAAAACCTTTGAGAAGAATTTCTTGTTTGCTCACAAATTAGGCAATAATATTCCCCAGAATTATCTTTAACCTTATCAGTAAAATTTAAAGGATGCTCATCATCTTTATGCCAAATTTGAAGAGGATAAGTGACACATTTCACACATAAGTTGAAGTTGCAAAAACCACATCTGAAATAATATTTGGATGCCCCATTGCAAATGTTGCATTTTCCCTTGTCCACTATTTCAAAGAAGAGGTTGTGTTGATGACTTTTATGTTGTAGGTCTCTTCGAAGTAATGAACATTGAATGTCCACTATGAGATCAAAATCTATCTCATTCTGAGCTTTCTCTTCCTCATTGTGGAAGCAAGCAAAACCTGAAAAAGTTCTCCCATAAATGTAACACAATTGATCCTCGAAAGATAGCCTTAGGAGGAGGTTGACCATTTTCCCTTCAACAAAAGGAAAATCAAACTTCAAGGGCAGCTTTGCACATCTTTCATGACGGAAGAAATTACACTCCATACAACTATAAAACAAGAGAGAGAATATGTGGTCCATACACCCCATACATCACTGGCTATGCTGGGGTAGTTTGTTGCTAAGAATTAAGTTATGTTGTGGATGACTAAAGTGACTTTCTATCACTTGAAGGCTCCTTGTTTTCTCCACCAATTGATTCATATATGCACACCACAAGTGAGCAATATAATCACAAATATCACAAATATAAGTTGCATACTTTTTATCCACTAAATTCTCACAAAATCTACAATCCATCTTTCTTGGAAGAAGGGAAAAGGTGCAAGCAAGGGGGTAAACACATCCTTATGCTTTGATAGGGTGTAGATATCTCTCTACACATCTCTTATGAATAATGAGGTCACAATTCCTACATATGAAGAGTGTTTCATCATTTTTCCGACCACAAGCTCAGCAAGTGAGCTGGCCTACATCCTTTCGCATAGGGGATGAATTTGTGTTGGTCGCAATTTTCAACCCTGACTAGGCAAAGGAGGGCATATTTGATGTCGATCCCAGTCCTACACACGTAACAACAGAAATAGATATTGCAAATTTTACCACAAAGTCCACAATGTCCATCCACCAAAGACAAGCTGAGCGAACTATGATAGTCCCGGTGAACAGGGTGGTTTTTTTATTTATTTTTTATTTTTTTATTTCTGTTAAGAGAAGGGACACATAAGCACATGATTGATGAACACGTAAGTTTCTAAAGTTGGGAGTGAGTCATTTATAATAGGCCGAACCCGAACCCAAACCCGAACCCGAACCCGAGATTGGGTCGTCGTATAATGAACAAACTATTTTCTCATTATTCTCCATCTCCATCTCCACCTCTTTTATCAACATCATGTGAGATACCATTACTGTCAAAGGCTTTGGCTTCATTTCCTGCAGGTGTGGGTGGGGTCGGCAGGCACATGCTTCATGGAGTATAAACTCACAACTTATATACTCACATTTGTAAGTGGGACCCAATCCCGGTTGATGACACAACGCACAATTATTTATCAATTCCTTGCCATCACTTATCAGCTCCAACTCATGCCATGCCCAGTTAACCTTTCACATAGAAGAAGAAGAAGAAGCAGAAAACATGGGAATGTTTAGCATTGAGAATTGAGAGCAAGTTAGGTTTATATGTAGTCAAACCATCATTGGATGTTAAACCATTAAGAAATATCCTCAGGATTGGTCAATGATAATTGTTTGCTCCTAATGATCTTTTTTGTTTTTTTTGTTTTTTGGCATGAAGCTTATAATTTATATCACTTCTTTACACTGTTAATGACCAAAAGATTAATACGACTCAGCTTTCCATTAAAAGTTGCATTATATTGCATTTTGCATTTAAATCATAGAACTTACAAGATTTACAAGTAACAAACAAACAAACAATTACAAAATCAATCAAATTGACAACTATGATTACTTCTATACGAACTATTTGGTAGGTATCTATAAGCAAAGTCGAATTCAATAAGATCATAATTAAATAATCACACAAAATACCATTTCATTTGTCCAAGTCTTAAATTTATACCCCACAAAATTTATCCTCGCCAATTTCATTCAACAATTGTATACCCTTTCTCTTCATCTTTTTCTGAAAAGAAGAAATTGAATAAGTTCAAAATAGAGAATATTAAAAAAAAAATCTTCACTTAAATTATATCCACTAATAACAACAATTATAATATTATCTACTATTAAGCTAACAAAACTTTGAAGTACACGTTTCATTCTATTAAAATTCTAACAATTAAAAAAAGAATAAGACATAACATGGGAAAAAAAATAAAAGAAAGAATGACAAAAACTCGCTAGTCAATGAATAAAGAGTACATATAACACAAACTTATTGTTCTTCTAATAAAAAAAAATGCAAGTTTGAGTCTTCTAACTTCACCAAAGATGAAACGTGTACTTTGAAAGATGAAGCAAAATTTGCAATGCTTCCAAAACTATGCCAACAATGCTATTTAAAGAGCTATGTGATTCCTTTCTTCTTTCTTAGTTAATATCTTTCTCTTTTTCTTCTCTTATTCCATCTTTTTTTTTTAGCATATTTCTTTATTCCTTTCTTCTTCCTTTGACTATAATATTCTTTTGCCCATTCTTTTTTTTTTAATATTCTTTTACCTTTATTTTTCATATCTTCTTTCATTTTGTTGCCTCCCCATTCTCTTTTTCATACATGTGTCTTGAAGCTATTCTTTTGCTTTCACATCATTTTTTTTTTTTCCTACAAAGAACACTTTCCAATGAAAACTTATTTTGTTGTCTTCAACTTACACGTTAAAAAACAACTACAAAAATGTTTTGAAATTGTGAAATTATTAATATCACGTGAATGCTCATTTGGATAATATCATTCAAATAAAACATTATGAGAGCCAAAACATTAATCTAATAATATGAGAATTCTTTTGAGCACCTTGCTATGAGCCCTTCTCCTTTTAAACATGTTTCCTTATTCTCTTACTTTTTTTGCACTTTGTCTTTATTCCTTCCTTGCAAGCTTAGGTTACTTTGGTTCTTCAAATAAAATTTGTTTAACCATGATTGCTCGTAAAACTAATCTCCTTCACTATTTAACAAGACGATATGCATTGGTATTGGCTGAGGGAAGCCTTTAAAGCCTTACGTAACTGTCTAGCCGCATCAATTCTTTCTTCAAGCAGTTTCTCCATGTTGAATGCAAATGATGGATCTCAATATCATATAGGTTATGAGTTTAACATCCTCGTGAAGAAGATATAACCGAACTGGAAACTCCTTTTTAAGGAAATAACTTGTTGCTTCCTCTTCAAGCTGCATAAGCTGCACGCAGAACATGGAGACTGAATTATACAATCCCCACCCAATTGGTTTCTCTGTCCCATCAGCTACCAATACGATATCTCCAGTCCTGGGCGGTGGTCTACCAATTAACATGACTATATTAAGAAATCACGCCAACAAACTACTTATGGGTTTAAAGGGCAAGAATGCTCACGAAAGAAGTCTCTCAAAATCAACATAAATATACAAAACAATCAGCGCTAAAAAAGGAAACAGAAAAAAGAGAAAGAAAAAGAGGACAAGTTTCAGAGTGTCGAGGAATTGCATTGTTTAGTAATCTTTAAGATAGCTTCTAAAGCTCCAATGGCAATAAATTAGAAAAATGTATAACACATCACAACCGCAATCAATTAAGATAAAATAACATAAGGTTGATATATTCATTATCACTACTGCAAAACTAATTGCAAGTGTAAAAGAACGTAGAATTTTCTTTTCAGATAGTGCTTTGAGATATCTGAACTTAGCCCTGCCCTCAATTCAAATCTTTTGTTGTTTACAATTTCGATTGAATTGGCCAAATGGACAGCTTTAGCAAATTGCCTTAACTTTCGGCCCCCCTCCTTTCTTTGGTTTTATTCTTTCAGTTCTTCCGCTATTCAGGCTTCAGAACAACTCGATGAACAACTCCATTCAAATAGATGGGCGTCACAAGAAAGCTAACCGATCGTAACTACATAGACGGAAAAGGATAACTTCAACAACATTTTCCATTTTCCACTAACCATTTCATCCCGGCATTGCAGAAGCAAGTTTAAATGCTAAAATTCGTGGCTTTACATCCACTAAAATTGCAAACTTGGCGACCCCAGAAGCCAAAAGGTTCAGAGACACACAAAGAAGCAATACAAGATGGATAAATGACGAAGCGCGCTCAGACACCCACATCCCTTTGGGCTGAGAAGAAGCAATTTCTTGAAGAGCGGCGGTGCTTGGTAGCGAAGAAAAGGATAGAGATTTTATCAGGCGCGCGGGAATCTGCTGCATGATTTTGACCACAAAGAAAACGAGCTTCTGAGTACTGCCTTACCCTTTTTCCATGATTATATATTCATTCCATTAAGTTCTGATGCAGGTTTCGGCTGCCAAAGGGAGGCCCAGCAAGGTTTTGTCTTAGCAATGGATTGAGTTAAAGCGGCAAGTAAGAATTAGACCTAACTATGGCCCTTTTTTGTGAGATTTCAGTGGAGACTGGCTTGCACGCTCGTAAGATAAGTATTAAACGTCGCAAACAAAGAGAAAATCGTTGGTTTCAGACGACGGACTTCTAGACTTTTCAACTCATCCAACCCCGGCTAAGATTTCGGATGGACTTACATTTTGGGCCTTGTAAACCCGAACCCGACTTAATCATATGTCGACTAATTATTAGTAAGGGGTGAATATCAAATAGCTTATTTGGGTTCAAACATTAATCATTTGACTTCTCGTTTTTAATTATTAAAATTCATGGAATAATTAAGTTAAAGAACTAATTGTAATAGTTTACCACAAATAGTTATGCGTGA